>JAWWEE010000037.1:81487-142583 GCA_035221455.1 Xenops minutus | reverse complement strand
TCTCATCTTATTCCAGGAGGTAGTTTAGAAATCCTTTGACTTTTTTACTGTGAAATCAATGAGAATAAGGGGCGGGGCGGCGGCGGAGGATGGGCCGGCGGCGAGCGGCGGCGGCGGCCGGGCGGCTGGCGCAGCCCGAACCCAGCGGCATGGAGCCCGGCGCCGGTGCAGAATGAAGGGTGCCTGCCGCCCCCCCCCGCAGACATGTCTGTGCCTTTACTCAAGATTGGAGTCGTCCTCAGCACCATGGCCATGATCACCAACTGGATGTCGCAGACGCTGCCCTCCCTCGTGGGGCTCAACACCACCAAACTCACGGCGGCCACGGGCGGCACCTTGGACCGCAGCACGGGAGTAAGTGCGGGGGGCGGCGGGGAGCGGGGAGGGCTGCCCGAGGCATCCCTGACTCCCGGAGCATCCCTGCCTCCCGGAGCATCCCTGCATCCCGGAGCATCCCAGGTGCCAGGAGCATCCCTGCCTCCCGGAGCATCCCAGGTGCCAGGAGCATCCCTGCCTCCTGGAGCATCCCAGGTGCCCGGAGCATCCCTGCATCCCGGAGCATCCCAGGTGCCCGGAGCATCCCTGCCTCCCGGGGCGTTCCAGGTGCCCGGAGCATCCCTGCCTCCCGGGGCGTTCCAGGTGCCAGGAGCATCCCTGCATCCCGGAGCATCCCTCCCTCCCTGCCGCGGCGGCCGCGCCCCGCTCCCTGCCACCGCCCAGTCCCTGCTCGACGGGGTGTCCCCCGCGTTGCCACATCCCACCTTGCCCGGGTGCCCCTCTCGGGACCCCCCTGGCCATCAGGCTCCTTCTCTATAGGAGAGCAGCACCCCGAGGAGGGGCAGGAGCGGGGATGGGGCGGTGCGGGGACAGGAGCTGAGGCTGGCAGTGTGGGGAGCACCTCTCGCTCTTGTTCTCGCTCTCCCGTCCTCTCCTCTGGTCCAGCCATCCCTCGTTCCGGGCTGTGGGCGAGCCAGGTGCCCTCCAACCCTGCAGCCAAAGGCATGCAGAGTTTCCCTCGTCGCTGCAAAAGCAGCGGGACAGCGGGTGCGGGTCTGGGAAGGCTCCTTCGCTTCCCTCCTTTCCCGAGCAGTCCTTAGCGGGATGGGGATGCGGTGGAGAAGTTGCCGTGTGTCGCGGTGGTGCCCTGTGTCCCCTGTCCCCGTTCTGCAGGAGGGCTGGTGCTGTGCCTGAGCTTCCCACTTTGGGAATGGCTGGAAAAAAACAATCCTGTCTTTTGTCTGTCTTTCGTGAGCAGGAAAAACTGGGTATCTTTTGCCTCCAGGCTGCATGCTTGTGCCTTCTGATAGAGCTCCAGTACTACAGCTCTGCTGCTCCAGGAGTATTTCATGTAGTGGTTCTGCTGCTAGTGAATGAAGCTGGGAATGTTTTTTTTTCCATGTTACCAGGGTTTATGAGATTCACTTATTCTTATTTTTTTCCCTGGCTGCTTTAGCAAGAGAATCAAATTTTGTGTCTGCCTGGGCGTCTGTCTTAGGGCATGTCTGCCAACATGGGCATTTGGAAGGTTATTTGTTCTGTAGTGAAATAGTAGAAAGAACATTTCTGGTCGGGAACACAGTGACACCTGCAAAGTGATCAGAGGCTGGGTCGTGATTAAATAATGTATTTTGCAAAGTACTGTGAGATCAAAAGAAAATTAAGATCAGAGAGGTTTGGAGAGCACAGAGGGCATGAGGGGGCTGGGGAATGCACTGTGTTTGTGGCTGGGCTCCCTTTCCATGGTGTGTCCTGGAAGCTCAGACCCTGCTGGTACCCTCCGAACTGCATCTCCTCTCTGCTGGCATTCCTCACAGGGCACTGCCCTGGGCTTTCCCTGCCTGGAACCCAGTGGACATTGGAGGGAAACGGTTGTCTGGAGAAGCTTTCCATCCCTGGGGGAGTCTGGCAGAGGAGGGAGCAATGTACTTCCCAGTGTCCGTTTACTCAGGAGAGCTGATTTTCCAGCTGACGGATCCGGGTGAGCTCTGCAGAGGCAGATCACTGCCCTGCCTTCAGCAGGACACCCTGCCCTCACTGGGGGCTCGGGCACATCCTTCCCACGGTGCCAAGGAGAAGCCAAGTGCTCTGTCACGGCAGCCGGGCAGCAGGTCCCCACCGTGGTGCCCTGCAGTGCCCAGAGCCCTCGCTGCTGTGGAGCTTCCCTTGTGTCCGTGCTTTCCCACATGTGTTGCCTTCTTGCTTCTTCAGCTCTTGCTCTCCTTTTCAGACCCTTGGTTTGTTTGTCCCCAATCCATATTTTTGCATTACAAGTGAATTTTGCCAGCTGGGCCCTCGGAGGAGCCTCTCTCCACTTCCAGAACGGCTCCACTATCTGCCACATCCCTCCTGCTTCCTCCACTCCTTGTCTTTCAGCTCCCACACCCCTGCCAGGCCTCCCCCCCATTTAATTAACCCATCTTTCCCTGTGTTAATTAGGTGTTGCCTACCAACCCAGAGGAAAGCTGGCAGGTCTACAGCTCTGCCCAGGATAGCGAGGGACGTTGTATATGCACAGTGGTGGCACCTCAACAGACGATGTGCTCGCGTGATGCCAGGACAAAGCAGCTGAGACAACTATTAGAAAAGGTAATAATTGAGTCTTTCTGGGGAAAGTGGTTTGGTTTGGTGGGACATTGGAGTTGAAAACCTGAGCAGGCTGGGCTGAGCCTTGGTTTCCAGGGAAGAGGGACCCTTGGGCCAGCCCTCCTGTGCCACAGTTGTTCCGTGTGTGTAGTGGGGAATAATGAGCTGCAGTCAGGAGGATAAATCTCTACATGCTTCTGAGGCACAGAGGAAACCCTGGCCTAAGGTCAAGGTAAAACTGCTGAGATCAAAGCAGCCAATATTGAACCATATCACTTTAAAAAAAAAAAAAATTACCCTTTTTTTCATTATGTTGACACAAGCAGTTTCAAAGGATGAGCCTCCACAAAATGAGAGGAGAGAGAGTTAAAACCCCAAAGCCCATACATTCTTGGCCAAGCTGATATTAAAGAGGTTGAGTAAAACTGGACTAGCTGTCAGCATCAAGTAGCACAGAAATGACAGTTAGTGGTTTTCTTTCTAATGTTGACATCCACTTGATTAGTTTTTAATAATCTGCTGTCCAAAAAGATCAAAAAATCTCATTAGGGAAACATTCCCAATAAAAAGAAATTTTCCAGATAATAGATTTCACCGATTAAATGGTGTTTTCATGTGAAATTGCGCTTTTCTCTTTAAAATACAAGCTGACTCCTGTGCTGGATATGTAATTAAACCCCATGCCCTAATGCTGTATTGGCATGTGTTGTGCATGACAAAAGAATTTTTATCCTGCTGCTTGGGGGAAGCCGATGTATTAATTCCCTATAACAACATTAAACCTACACTTAACTGATTTTCTTATGTGATAAGGACAATAAAGCAAGCCAGGAAACATTTAGCCCTAAAACAATTCTTTGATATGTCAGAGGCTTCTAAAAATAATCCCACTCAAGCTTTTATTTCTCTGAGCAGTAACGCAGTGGGTCCATTTGCCTGAGATGAAGGAGGTGTTATATTTATTAGCAGCTGACAGGGGTGTCCAGGAGCCATCGTGTTCCCAGAACTGCTCAGAGGCAATAAATGAGCAGGATTTGACCCAATGCCCTCTGCTAATGGACAGGAGTTGGGCGTCAGAGACCTGGGATAACATCAGGAGGGTGTAAGTGCTCAGTGATTTTTTTTTAATGCAGCTTTCCAGCTGCCAATGGATAAAGTGAGGGAGGAGCAGCATTTCTAGACATGTGTTCTGGGGATATGTTACCTGCCTGCTAATCTGTCTGCATCTCACTCCTACGCTAACCTATATGAAAAACCCCCAAATAAAGAATAGGCTCTTAGTGCCAGACATCTGATCTTGAGGAAGGCTGAAATGATAATCCCTGTAGGAAAAACTAACTGCAGAGAAAAGCTTCCAGCTTCCCAGGAAGGATTTCAAACCTGAAAACTCCTTCCCTCATCTGATGTTTTAACTCTAGCTTTGTGATGGGAGAACTCCCAGCTCCTGGTTTCTCTCTGCCAGCAGATGAAGCCGCATAATGTGTCAAAGAGATAATTGTGTTTGGATTTTCAAAGGAGCAGACATGGAAGTCACCTATGGAAATGATGAGGCGTTGCAAGAAATAAGCTGCATTTGTGTGTGGGTATGTGTGTGTGCACAAACCAATTACAGCAGCTTCAGTGGAAATCTCCACACAGAGGAGATTCAGCAGCTGAATTTTGAGGTTCAGAGCTGCCAGGACTGCATCCGTCTGCATTCAGCTCATGGGGATGAGCATCTGTGTAGGAACTGCAGTTCCTGTGGCTTGGGAATGAGTGCTGGGCACCCCGTCAGGTTAAAGAGCAGCGTTGAGGGAGGGGAGGGGAGCCAGGGCCGCTCGCCACCGTACAAACTGTGCAGCCCGTGTTTTGACACTCGAGGTGTCTGAGCTCATCCTTGGCTGGAGCACACGGAGTCCTTCCAGCCTTATATGTGTCAGGTGCTGAGTCCAGATCTTGGACTGCACCCAGACCAAGACATCACCTAAATCCTGTCCATAAACAGATTATGTTTTATCTCCAAACGGATTTTTATTTATTTATTTTGGCCCCGTTGTCTAGGAGGACTTCCTCCTCTGATGGTTAAACCATTTCTGGTTTCCTGCCAATTCTTCATCTTTGCCAGCACTGATTTCCAGATTAAACAGGTCTTTTTGTCACCCTGAGGTGTGTATAGGGAGGACAATGACATCTCTTCTCAACCTTCACTTTGCCCCCTACAGACCTTGTAAGATGAACTTTTCATGTTCTGGACCACCAGCTGAGTCCATTTCTCTGCTAATTTTTCCTGTAGACCATGAAAATCTCCCTCAAGATGCCTCATGCTCTTGCTCTACCAGTTTGTACTGCTTCATGAGGCTAAAGATTCATCCCAATTCAAACCCCAAAGATGGGCTTAGAACAGGCTTTTTGGAACTGGCATGAAAGACTGATCCACAGGGAAGCTTGAGCAGGGTCTAAACCATGGATTTGACCTTATAGATCTCACTGAGGTCATCAGGCCAGTATTGACTCTCTGTTACTCTGCTTTAATTCTGAAACAACTCATTGTCAAACAAGATGACAAGAACAGCCCTGGAAGTTTCATTTGTATTAATTTTCTGTTTCAAATGCTAAAAATAACCCTTTCTCCAAGACAATCACAGGCATCTCTCTCACATTAGCCTGACGAAAATGAGGTTTCAGGTTGAGAGTGGGGGCAAAAAGCATTTTAGACAATGTTTGAGGACAGCAGCTAATGGAGGAAGCTGAGGGAATTCGAGAGACAGGATCCTTTTGGCCTGAGTTCATTAGAGCACTTGTGTACATGCTTAAGTTTGACTGTGAACAGCCTCACTGAAACCTAATCATGTGCCCCAGTACTTTGCTGGATCAAGGGCGTGATATGCTAATGAAGGAAAACAAGCAGGTCCTTCAGCTGCCGGAGCACACGTGTCTCTCAGGGATCAGGAGTGATGCTGCAAGTCTGGCCACAATCTTGCCTGGCTGAAAACAATACAGGCAACAAATACCGAGTCTGGGCTTGTAAAATCCAGCCCCAAAATAGCACAGCAGCTATTTTAGGTGTCTCCATTTAGAGACATGGGAGGAGGTTATTTTCTTCTGCAGTCAGGGAGAGGTAGAAACACTCCAGAGGTGTTTCAGAGCAGCAGCCTGAGCAAGATGCTCTGACAGCATCTCTCCCTTCCCACCAAATAAGAGACAGTGGAAGAAGCCCCCCATAGTCTTTCTCAGCTCCTGTGGGCTCAGATACTTGTCTGTCATTACAGAAATGCTCTTTTTCTGATTACTTGCAGCTTGGCCTTTCTTGGGGTTAGGCATTAGTGGAATAAACTAGATCTATTTTGCATGATCCCTACAAGTCATTCCTGTCCCAACCCTCTGAAACAACTCTGCTGGGTAGATACAGTTTTACTCAAAGGAGGATAGACTGGATTACTGGAATAAAAATATCTGCAGAGCAGCCATGCTTGTCTAAGACTTCCCTTCTCCTGCCTCAGGGTAGAGAGAAGTCTTCAAACTCCTCTACATCCAGCCCAGGTGAAGTAGCACCCAACTATGTCATCTGAAAGCTCCCTGGGGCAGATACAGCTAAACAGGGGCTGAACAGGCTCAGGCTGAGCTCAGCTTTGCTCTTTTCTTCTCCAAACCAAGAGGGTCTTGTCCTGCTCTTCCCTGCTCCTCATGTCCCTCTGGGCAGGTCCTTAGGGGTAGTCAGAATGAGTGCTGGTTCATCTCCAGGTCATGTGCTGGGACTCAGAGAGTGAAAATAGCTTCACCTTTGCTGAGGAAGACTATTAGACCCCTGGAGCAGTTGTAAAGACTGTTTCCTCACTGTTGGCCTTTGAAATACAGGTCATCCATACATTTTTAATAGATCCCTGTGATAGTTTTCTTGTCATCGTGCATGAGCAATGGGCATTTTGATGGCCCTTCCAAGCTGCAGACACCATAGTTGGCATTTGACCTGTGCTGGTTTCAGCGAGGAGTCTCGGAGCCCTGGCTGCGTTCGGGTGTCCTGCCATGCCCTCGCCCTGTCACTTGAGGTAAGTTGCAGCAGCCCAGTGTGATTTGCCTGAGGAAACATTGCACTTGCACCATCCCTTCCCCATCCCAGCCTGTCTGCACTTGGCTTTGGCGAGGACGGAGACGGGAGTGGATGTGGCAGCGCGCGGGCTCTGGGAAGCGTCTGGGAGCGGATCCACGGAGACGGCGCTGGCTCACATTTGGGTTTTGCTCAGACACCCCCAGATGACGAGACTTGAGCCAGGATGGCTCTAATGTGAGGGCCCTGATGCAGCAGCATGCTCAGATGCCTGATTCATTTTAGCCACGGACGTCATCCCGACCATGCCACAGTCACTGCGGTGGGTGACGTGGTGGTGGCAGGAGAACCAGTCGTGGGCTGAGCCCCGTAATGTACCACCCGGGGTACAAACACATCCATCCCTGATGCAGAGACCTTAAACATGGCTCATTCATGCTAAATAGGTGCTTTGGTCCCCACCAACGTCAGAGCTTCGTTCCCCCTCTCCTAAGCCTGAGGAACGAGAGGAGGGAATATCTTAATAAATCAGATGGCAGCCAACCTTCAAAATCAGGTCAGCCTAGCTGGCGTTTCCTTCCCCTCCTTAACACCTTCAGCTCTTTTTCTCACGATGAGCCCAGCCAACCTTCTTTGCATCATCCCTTCGGCGGGGCCAGATGGGCTCAGCACAGGGAGCTGCGGGGATGCGGCACCGCTCGGCTCCAAAAGCTGCCGACGCGGCACAACTACCTGAGTGGGCAGGACCCGGTGGGGAGAGGGAGCTCCCACCGTACTCCCCAGCCTCAGGATGCCCTCACCTGCAGCTGGGTTTGTTGTGGCAGATGCTGCATAAACAGTTGGGCTGTTTGGATAATGAAGTTTTACGAGCTGGGAGTAAAGTTTGCATTTAGGCAATCAGCGTCACTCGCGCACGTGAGGAATTGGAAATGTGCACCCGAGCAAAGCTTTCCTCAGAGCCAGGTGTGCTTCTGCTCAGCCAAGAGCTCTTCTTGGGCAACAGCAGGTGCCACTCCAGCCTCCCAAAGAGGCCATCAGGAGTGACGCATTTAAGCCTCGACTACAACCCTTTTTTGCATGTGAGATTGTTAAATTATTCTCTGCAGTGCAGCAGAGAAAACGTTTATGGAACAGATTTACTCTGTTTCAGAGCACGGGGTCATAATCCATGAGATGCTGTTGATTAACTAGTAAATAATGCATGGGCTGATTGCCCTTTAGCTCTGCTGACTGCGTAGAAAAGGTCAGTGTTGGGATGCAAGGGGGGCTGCCTTGCTGCTGGAAGCACCTTCTTAATGAGTCCCTTCTCATTTGACAGGTGCAAAACATGTCCCAGTCGATAGAGGTGTTGGACAGGCGGACTCAGAGAGACCTACAGTACGTGGAGAAGATGGAAAATCAGATGAGGGGACTGGAATCAAAATTTAAGCAAGTGGAAGAGAGCCACAAGCAGCACCTGGCAAGGCAGTTTAAGGTATGTCTGCTTTCCAAACTCCTAATGGAGCTGTGGCCAGGGAATTCTTGGGGTGTGCATGGGACTGTGGCCCTGGTTCCCATCAGGGGGACCATCTGTGGGCTCCCCCCTGTCCAAAGCACAGCCAGATCCAGGTTGTGGTATCACATCCTCAGCCACAGCACATTTTTGTATAGGGTAGAAGCACAAATCTCTGTGTTCCTACACCCACCAACCTCCTCGGTGCCCCAAATAGGGCAGTGTAGCATGGTTCCATAAGGGGGGTCTGCATGGAGACCCTGGGGCAGCTGAGGTCTGGGCAAGGTGGGTTCCCCTCCGTGGCCAGGCAGCCCTTCCCCATGCCATGCCCAGGACCCATTTCTTGGGAAAAGCCAGGAACTGGGGCTCCCTTTCCCTTTCTGCAGCACATGGAAAACAGCAGTGGGCTGTGACCAAACCACGTCCCCTCCATTGGGGTGGCTGTAGAAATGGATTAATCACTCAAACATCAACCCCCCTCCAAAAAAAAACCCCAAAACTACAATTACTACAGCTGTCCTCAGCCTGGCAAACTGCACATCTCCAGGATCCTGGCCAATTTGGAAGGAATGGTGTTGGCAGCAGAGCCAGCACCTTCTGATGGACTCTGTGTGTTGTGTCCTGGTGCTGCACAAACGAGGAGTGAAGGGGCCAAACCCTCAAGAACTTGGTTCAGAACGAATAAAATTGCCAAAAAAGGGGGCTGTTAGCCATACTTAGACTCTGAAATTTTAGCAACCCTTTGGGTTAATAGATTTAAATATCAGTTGGGAAGATTTCTAGTGAAATTTGGGGATATTTCTGTTCAGCCACCCAGCTGATTCCCACCCTCATTTTCAGGCAGCTGCCCAGCTGGCTGGTATTTTAAAGCAGAATTTTTAATGTTAAATACTTAAATACTGAGATTATATCATAAAAAGCTGGGAAGAAGGCTCTTAAAACTTTTCACCAACTCCACCTCCTCCGCTCCCCATCTCCAGTTACTGCAGGGCCCTAAATTTAGCTCTGCAGTCTGGATGTAAGGACCATCTTTCTGATTTGAGCATGGCTTTTTTTTAATTTGTTTAATTTATTATTTTTTATTTTTTTTTTCCCCCCTCCATTCTGATGAGTTTAATCCTCCCCATTGCCTGCCAGGGAGCTTGCACAGGGAAGTGCAAGTAAATAAAATCGATATATTCCCCATATCCAAAGCAAAGGAGGTAAAACCTCGTGATTTAAATAGGAGGGGATGGATGGGAAGGAAAGGAATGAGGCTGAGGACCAAGTTCTGATCCTGTTCAGCCCCAAGCTGCTTCAGCAGACAGGCAGATGTCACAGCCCTGGGCACTGTGAACTTGGCCACTGTGCAGTTGTTTCAGCAGCACCAGGTATTCTGTGTGTACTAACATGCTTCATTAATGGGTAGGTGCATGCATATTTATGTCTACTCATTAGCTGCTGGAGCAAAGCATCTTCAACAAAATGCTGCATACTGAGCCTTTAAAAGAGGCCTTCATTTAATTTAAAAAAAAAAAAAAAGGAAAAGAATTCATTTCTGCAAAATACATTTGATAATGACTCTGATTTTTATGGTCTGTGCTTAAAAACAGTACGGAATTTTTGTCTAATTTGCTGCCAAAGCACCATTTTAAAGAACAGCCACAGCATTTTGTTTCTGCTAATGCCAGCATTAAAATGTGAGTGGTTTGGAGCTCTTGTGTTGGTTTTTTTTCTCTCTTTAGTTCCGTAAGAGTATTTGTCTATGAATGGCTATCTATATAAGGCAGGTTAGTGAGCTAGATCCTCAACAGTATTTCATTTTCTTGCTTACAGGGCTAACTTAAAAGCAAGTTTTTTCAATGCTGCAGTGACTGAAGAAGCAGTTCACTCCCATGTAACCATGAAAAGAGGGCCACAGAGCATTTTGCACCATGCATTGATTTTTTTGATTAATTTCCAAATTAGCACCATATCTCACTAAGGAACCTTGAACCACACAACCAAGATCTTCCTTTGCATGCAATTGTAGATGCATTTCATGAATAGTTTGAAACCCTTGTCAATGCATATATATATTATTTTCTTTTATTTTTTGGAAAGAAAAAAAAAACAACTCTTTGTGTATGTGATCTGAAGCATGTAACCCTAAGATGTTGCATTCTAAAAATGACAAATAAAGGCCTTTCCCAAATATTTTGGTGTTCTGCAGCCTGTTTAATATGTTCTTTCCAATACATCATTTGGACCAAAATAATAATTAAACTAATTTTAATGCTAATAATTGTGGGATATGAACATTGCGCTCACGTAGGAAGCAACCAGGTCAAGGCAGAGTGTTGCAGATTTTTGCACGCATAGCACTGAACCGAGCTTATTTTAACCTTGCAGGCAATAAAAGCGAAAATGGAGGAACTTAGGCCTTTGATACCAGTGTTGGAAGAGTACAAAGCCGATGCCAAATTGGTATTGCAGTTTAAAGAGGAGGTCCAGAATCTGACGTCAGTTCTAAACGAACTCCAGGAGGAGATTGGCGCCTATGACTACGAAGAGCTTCAGAACAGAGTGTCAAATCTTGAAGAAAGGCTTCGTGCATGCATGCAAAAATTAGGTAGGCTCAGAACAACATGGTGGCCCTGGCTCAAACACCATCGATGTTAAACCTCTCATCCCGTCCGCAGGCAGAGATGCCACACTGGACATCTTGTGCCGTGCCTGGCTGCAAGGGATGAGCTCACACAGCCAGGGTGGATCCTGTAAAGAGCTATGCTATCAGTAACATTCGTCTTGGGAGTGGTCCTGCCGAGGATTACTCGCATGAGCAATGTTGCTCGTGGTGTAAGTGCTTCAGGATCGGGCCCGTGAGCGGGCATGTGGCGTTGGGCAGCGTTTGCATAAGCGGCCCTGGCAGATCTCGCTTATGCAAAGCAAACACATGCCCCGTGTTTTGCTTGTGCATCCATGTCCGACCCTTTTGCTAACTGGACCTGGCCCACCAGCAAAGGTCTCCGCGCGTGGGGGTGCGTGTTGGGGGCGTGCAGGCTCGCTGACTCGGTTCCCCTGGTTCCCCTTTCCTCTTGCATCTTGCAAATGCCCCCTGGAGAAGAGCATGATGGAGCTGGTGCGGGGTCGCGGCGCGGTCCGGACTGTGCCACTGGGCAGGGTATGAGTCTCCCTGTCTCTCCCATTCCCCGAGGGAGCAGCGAGCCCCTTCCATCAGGCTGATGCTGAAACACCAGAGGTTCATCTCTAATTTCATTCAGAGAGTATTAATTGGCTGAGGCCCCTGGGTTTGTTGTGGGGAGGCTGAGCTGTCGCCAAACCCAGCACCTGACCCCAACCAGAGGGGGAAGGAGGGCACTGCCTTCCACAGCTGCAAGAACTCTCCCCACCATTTGTTGGGCCAGCTCTGACTTGATTTAATTTCTCCTTACATTATTGACTTTCTTGTTACGCAATTTAGATAATCTAAACACATTAACTGCTCTGCAGTCTATTTTGGTAGCACATACGACATTACACTCTCAGGTAACTTCATGGAAGATCAGATCTCTTCTGAGCACTTTATGTCCTTGGCAAGGTAACGCTTTGTTTCTCTCTTGGTTCTGCTGGTGGGATTGCTTTTGCTTGTTTCTAGATGCCTCCACACCCCTGTAAGCAGCCACTGGCCCACTATTGCCCTCTGCATTTCCATCCTGCCCTCTGATGTCATGTCCATCCCTTACAGGTTCCATCTGATTTGAAATCTCAGAGAGGGAGGTGAATTCCCACCTAAGCCTGGCTGCTCAGAGTATTTGAACTATAACCCCCCTGGCCAAGCAGGAGGGCAGAGCCTGATTTCTCATTTATTAATGAGTGCTGGTGCAGCCAGTTTTGGTTTGGGGGTGGGGGAGAGTCACACCATTGCTTTCTGCCACACGTCTGTGGTCCCTGTCCTTGTCCTGGGATGGTCACAGGGAGGGCAGCAGGGCTGGAGGTGGCAGGGAAGCTCAGACCTTGTCCTCACCCACTTGGATTTCACCCTGAAAGCTTAATGACAGAAATGGTCAGGATTGTAGTGACTTGGTGCTTTCTGTGTTAACAGTACCTAATTCCTGCAGTTTTGTCAGGGAGGGATCATGGAGACATCTCAGGAATGACAGTCCTGCAGTGGGGAAGATAAGAAAGGATGAGCTGATAAGAAAGGAAGATAAGAAAGGAGAACAGGCACAGGAGGACTGACCAAGGGCACCTTCAAACCCCTTGGCAGCCCCACACCACCAGCCCAGGACTATTCTTTGAATAAAACCATCCTGGACCCCACAGCCCCTCTGTGGTCAGGGAAGCTGTGACAATCCTCCTACAGACCCTGGGCAGACTTTAACAAGTAGCTGCCAAACCATTCAGGCTCCAAAAAACCTAGAATTTGCTCTTGGGCCATTAACTCTTTCTGCTCCAGGCCATGTCCTGGCTCATTCCATCCCCCTCATTCTCGGGTCCAGCTGGGCCAGCAGCCCAGGTAATACTGACTGAGGCAGGTAGGGATGATGGGCTCTCACAGGCAACTTTGTCTGGAAACTTTTGCTTTGTTTTTTTTAATCTTTTTGAGTCTTTATATGAGTTTTTTGCCATGCCCCTTCTTCCACCTCTTTGTGACCATGGGGCATGGTGCAGCACTCCCAGGTGCTTGCAGAGATGGATGCTGTGTCTCACCGAGGTTCATCCATGAGGATTTGCTGCTCACCCAGAAGGGTGATTTATTTGGTCACTTAATAACAAACAGCATGGATTGAATTTCCAATGTTGTTTATCACTCCGGCGTGTAAACCAGAGAAAATGGTAGTTAATTGAGTGAAATTCAAATAACAACCTTACAGACACTTTGCTGCCACACAATGAGGCCCTGATTGCTGAGGATTTCTGTTTGCTATAGGTTACCTGCTCTGAGGGGTTCACTGATGTTTCAAGGAGCATGTTTTAGCTTAGATTTGCTCCTGCCTGGGCCAGAAATGCTGCTCACCTGGAGAGTGTTCACCTGCTACAGCTCAGGGTGCCCCAGACAGGGTCAGGGAGCTGCTGCAATAAGCACAGGACAAGGGAAAGGGAGGGATGTGCCAGATTCCCATTCCAGTTCACCTCTCCCAGGAAGCACTGATGCTCCACAGTATAGCAGCATTTTCCTTAGACAAAGTCCTGTTTTGCATTTTGGGTTTCCTAAGCGTTATTGATGGATCAATAGTGAAAACACTTCCTGACCCTGGCATGTGTGTGAAGGGAAAAAAAAAATCAATAATGGCAGGTTCAATCTGTGTTTCTGTTTACACTCTCAAAGATCACTATTTATACAGGGATTTTAACGTTTCCATTAATGTCCCTAAGAGGAGCCTTGGAGGAGTGGAGAGATTGTTGCTCCTTGGTTCAAGGGGGAATTTAACTCAGCTGCACTGCTCAAGCTCATGTTTGCCTGCCAGCCCAAGTTTTCCCTAAGTCTTGGAAAAAATCCTGGTGCGGGGATAGGAATAGAGCCCTGCCAGCCTGTCCCTGATGTTTTTGGGATGGGGTGCTCCCAGCCAGGCAACAGAGGGGAGGACAGGGTTGCCACTGCCCCATCCCTGCTGTGGAGGGGGGTGTGGGATGGGGGGATCAGCCCTTGGCTTCCCGGGAAGCCCCAGCAGGGAAGGATCCCGGCTGTAGCAGCAGCAGCCCAGGCAGACCCATGGAGCCCAGAAGGAGCCGATGGCTGCGTTGGTGGATAAATTGCTGCTGAGCTGTTAAACATCACTTGTGGGCTGGAGAAATATGGAGCGGAGGTGTTGGCATCCTGGGAGGATGGTGGAGCTTGTTTGAGCTGGCAGGAGGAAAGCGTGTCTTCTCCTGCTGGAAAATTCCTCGTGTTAGAGGAAGGGTCTGTGTGTGGGGGGTGTTTCGTGGCTGCTCTGAGGAGGGCAGGACAGAGGCACTTGGCTGGACTCCTGGATGAGCACCAGGACATGCTTTTCTATTGCACGTTTGTCCCTGAGTGACCTGAAATGCCCTCAGCATCCCACGCTCCTGCCATCCCAACAGGAGGGTGTGTTTGCTGCAAAAGGCTCAACACCCACAGTGGGGAAATTGCCGATGATATTGAGAGTGTGGTGTGGAACTCAGGAGGGATGGATGGGTCGCTGAGGATCAGAGGCTGTAGTTGTCCATCCCTGGGTGTTAAGCCCAGGAAAGCTGCAGGGACCTGGCTAAGTAGGGACTCTAAAGGAACTTCCCTCCAGCATCTGAGTGGCTGGGATAGATTTACATCAGGAGAGAGAACACCTTGCCCTGTGTAAGAACAACCCTCTTGCATGGATGAAGAGCTGTTGTGAATGTGCCTCCAGCTAAACGTGTATGAGATGTTGCAAATAACACTAGTTTACCCTTATCAGCTGCTGCTGCTTTTTTTTTAAACTATTTTTTTAAATCAATGAGCTTTTATACAACGCTTCTCTCCAGGGAAATGGAAGGAAGAGATAAAGTGGCAGCAATGTAGGGCTGTGATAATGGCAGGCAGCGCTGAGCAGATCTGTGTTAGAAGAAGGCTGGACCTCTGCAAGGGGAATTTGCAAGGCATTGAAATTTCTTATTTTAACCCATTGCATCCCTTTGCCAATACGTTGCTCTGCCCTTGAGCTGAGGGGTTTTGAGTGCATTAGGTAGGCAGGAAGGCAAATTCCTGTATGTCGTGTCTCAGGGAGGCCAGTAAGGTGTGTGCTTTTTGGTGTGCTTTGTCTGCCTGGGTCTGAAGGCTGTGGGAAGATTGATATCCCCTTGGTCACACCATGCTGGTGCATACCAAGAGTATCCTCATCTCTTTCGTGCCCAGGGCTTATGTGACCCCTTTGGCCACAGCTCAGAGCTGAGGTAGGTGGATCTGTCCCGTGGCTGTGATCAGGATAGAAAGGTGCAGGTGAGAACAGGCTAAGGAAGTGAAAGAGACTGCAGAGTGTGTGTTCTGGAAACGTTCAAGGTCTACAATCTATGAAGGTCAGGTTGGACAGGGCTCTGAGCAACCTGATCTCATTGAAGACGTCCCTGCTCATTGCAGGGGGTTGGACTAAATAACCTTTAGTGGTCTGTTATAACAAACTATTCTATGATTTTACTTGGTAATTTTGAGCAGAATGACCTTGTTCTGAGCTGGCAGAGCTCTGCTCCTGTTTCAGCAGCACCTGCAGAGGCTCCCACCTGCAGGCCCAGCCCTGGGTACCCTGCTGAGCAGGTACTGCAGTGCAGCTGCAGCTCTGCTGGCTCCTCACACCCAGCACCCAGAGCAGCTTCTCCATCCCAGCACTGCCACCTTCCCCTTCCCAAATTGACAGAGGCTTCCACGTCAAAAAGGAGAAGTCAGGAAGCACTTTCTGAACTTCAGGTGGTGCCTGTCCCCTGTCCCCCTGGTGCCCCTGTCCTGAGCTTGTCTTGCTGAGGGGGTGCAGGTGCAGGACCAGCTCTGCACTGAATGTGTCCAGGTTTTAAATGAGTGCTCCCGTAGCAACAGAGCATCCAACACCAGCCCCCAGTCCCTCCCGAGGCATCTTTGTCTCCTCACCTGTCATTCCTCACTGCACACATGTTAAAATGTTGGGGGTGCAGGAGACTGGAGTGGCAGCTTTGCTGAAACCTGGGGATATTGTTGGAGAAAGGAACTCAGTATTGCTGCACCTTCTGTGCTGAGGCTGCAGCGTTCCACAGGAGACATCTATCCATGGGCATCCCCACAGGGTGCTGGACTCAGTGCTGGGGTCATGGAAGAGAAATAAGCTGCCATGGGACAGCTGGCCTGGCAATCTGGAGGAGAGATGCTGCTGCTTCCCCTCCTCTTTAGAGCTGGAAAACCCAGCAAGGCACTGAGCTGGGCTTGCAAATGCACTGACGTGCCCACTGAATTCCATAGGTGTGGGGCACCTGAGTGTGCTTCAGGTCTGGCTTGCAGCACTGTGGGAGAGCCCGTCCCTATTGAGGAGATCTGAATCTGGGCAGAATTCCCAGGGCAGCTCCTGAGGGATCCTAAGGACACCCCACCTCCTGCCTTCATCCTGCTGCGCTTGGGTTCCTCTCCTGGAGCTGGCTGGGAGGAGGCTGATGAATTCATTAGTGTCTCCTAAGTGTGCCGACACGACAGGGATCAGAGAAGGTGGCTGGTAGATGCTGGTAATTGGTCTTTGCAGGGGAGAGATTTATATTGTGTACCATTTCCCAACTTCTTTTCTTTCTCCTCTGCATAACCTGTAACAAATGCACGTTTCCAGCAGGGCTGGAGTAGACACGTCTGTCTTTTTATCTTGGCTGCACCCACTGTATTAGAGCAGGAATGAGCAGCTATTCAGCTAATTCCTCCACCTGGCTGCTCGATCCTGGCTCACTCCTCTAACTCCCTGTTCTGTGATATTCACAGCCTGGCTGGTTCAGCAAAGCTTGCTTTCTTGGGGACAGTGTGATAAGGACAATTAGTATTAAGAGGCATGAAACAACCAAAATCATCCAGCACTTGCTCTAGACTTAATTCCCTCTAATTAAATAAATCCAGAGCTGCCATCAGTGGGGCAGAGCAGTGGGCAGAGCGCTGTGGGTGGTGGCCAGCTCTGGTGCCCCTCGCTGGGGCTTTGGGGCTGACGAGGTGCTCACCAGCCTCCTTCCACTCTTTTCCAGCTTGTGGCAAGCTGACAGGAATAAGTGACCCGATCACAATTAAAACCTCGGGGTCCCGGTTTGGATCGTGGATGACAGACCCTCTGGCTCCCGAGGGAGAGAACAAGGTAAGACCCCGACAGGTTCGTTTCCATTCCAGGTCATTGAACACTCATCACAGCCAAGCACTGAAGCCCAGAGTGCCCTGTGAGACCTGAGGAAGGTCCTAATTCATCTCACAGGGCTGTGCTGGCCCCCTCTGCAGCAGGAAGGGCTGAGCATGCCACAGGGAGGGAGGATGAGGAGGGGGTGAGCAGCCCCAGGCAGTGGTCCCTTCCCTGAGCAGGTGATGAGCGTTCATGGTCCTAAAAGTGTCACCACAAGTTCTGTCCTCCCCCAAGAGGGGGAGAAAAAATCAAGTATTGGGTTTCTCCTCTGTGTCTGGCAGCCAGGAGGGAGCTGAGGCTGAGCAGAGGGACCTGTGGTCCTGGTCCCTGCTGCTCTTCTGCTGCCAGTGCCTCTGATAATGTCATCTGACTGCATTTGTCCTCCATCCTCCACTTTCATTGTTGTGAGGAATTAACTGACTGCAGCCAGAGAGAGAGATTTGTTTTGCTTTGTTTTGGTCTTTTTTTTTTCCATTCAGACCATTCAATTTTGATCCCAAGGAGGTAGGAGACCAATAACTGGCTGAAAATCAATCCAGGCTTCCCATGACTGATGGAATGGAAAATATCTCGAGTGTTTGCTGAGGATTTGCAAGCAGCAAAGCAAAACAAAAGGCACAGAGCTTGGCTGCATGTAATTCCCTCCTGCATGCAGCATCCTTCAGCAAAGGATAAAGGCTCCAGCAAAGGCTCTATTGGGGCAGCTATTTTGGGAGCTCTGCCCTGTGATCGACTCTCTGTAGCTAAGAGAGGACAAGGGATGCTCTGGAGAAGCTGCCCCTGGGTGGCTTCTTTGAAGGTGACTTGAGTTGTTGGGCTCTTTCCCTCCAGCAGCCAACTGGTTGGCACTGGTTCCCCAATTCAGCACCTCCACATGTTACAGTTATTAAGAAAAACTTCACCTATAGCCCCAATAAAACCCTGACTGGAGGTAAGATGGGAAGGCTTTTCCCACATCACATCTCATTTTGCTCAAGAGAGGGGACAGAATTGTCCCCTTCAGGCAGTGTGTGCTCTGTCCCTTGGCACTAACAGCATTTATAGCTGAAGCTGGTTGTTCAGATGCTACAAATCCTCCCATGTCTTTCAGAGAGTTTTGTCTCAAACCACTCTTTTTAATATTTTTTTACCTGTGCCTTTTTCTGCAGTGTATTATTGTCATGCAAGTAGATTGTAAACTGTAGCTGAAGCTTCACCAGCATCTCTGTGTTTCTACTACATAAACCTGCTGGGAATTTTATTAGGAACACACCATTAAGTGAATTTCATTGGCTGCTCAGCAGAGTGGAAAAGTGGAGATGGGGAGAGATGGGCAGTTTATCATCCCCATCTTCTGTCCCCAAGCCCCAGGCAGTGTTTGTGGGTGTTCATATGGTCATTTTTTCAAGTCATGAAACCCAACTGGAGCAAACTGTGAGTCCCACAGGGGCAGCCTGGCACAAAGCAGCAGGTGGATGCTGAGTGCTGGGTTTGATGTGCATTGGCAGGAGGAGGTTGCTCAAAGCCAGCTGGTGTGATGAGATGTTGCTCATCCATCAATCTCCACTTCTGCAAAGCATGGAATGCTCTTGGGTCCTGCCACCTTGCAGCTCCAGTGTGATGACATGGGGTTCTGCTGGGCTTCTCTCTGAAAACTGAGCACAATGCATTGGGGTGTTGCACTTTTAATACCAGATAATGAAATGGGAGCAGCAAAGAGACAATCTGGTTTTGGGTGGTTTTTTTCTATAATTTCCCCAAGCTGGTTTAGTTGAAGGTAAGCATTTCATTTCCAGCTCTCCCAGGCTGCAGACTCCTCTCTGTCAGGGGCTCAGGGACATGTGTGGGTGTTCTCTGGTGCTTTTGCAGACATCCTCAAGCCCACCAAGGTGGAGGTGTGAGGATCAGAGCCATTTGCCACATGTTCATTCTCCACCTCTACTGTGTTTCCAGGGAGGTAACGCTGGAGGGCTGAAGTTCCCTACAAAGTTTTTGGAGACCCCACTTGGCCTTTCAAAGGCAGCAGCCAAATGTTGGTTTGTTCTTCTCAGGGACCCTGGAGACAGTCACACTGCAGAGACAACGCTGTCGGATTCTGCAAAAGAAATTTTGCACTACATCCCCCAAATCTGCAGCCTTAAAGGCTTCCCTCTTGCTAAATTTACCTTTTCTCCTTCCTAAATTTACCTTTTCTCCTCCCTAAACAGTTTTTACGGAAAGTAGCTGTCTTATTTTTAGGCAGTAACTGCATCCACAATGTCATCACTGGCTGGATATTTCTTCTAGATATTAACTGCACAGCTTGGTCATTTGCCTCAGAATTGGTTTCATATAATAAAAGCTTTTTTTTTTTTTTAAAGGAGTCTAGACAGTGTCCCCAGTGAACTGGCACTTAAATGATGATCTAAAATCTCTCTCCAGTCTACCAACTGCAAGATTTAGATGTCTCTCTTATATTTTAGCAGCCTTGGTTTAAGCTTTTGATGCAAAAGTGTGTGATTTTTAAGCCAATATGGACTTTGCCTGAATTTCCTTGACGATGAGTGATTGCATCCCTTGCTCCTGCATGCCAAATTAATGGAGTTGTGCACAGCAGCTGGGATAATTTACTGAGTGCTACCACGGCGGGGCTTACGGGAAGCAAAAGCAGCATCGACATAAAACGCTGGGTTTAGTCAGAGAAAAGATGTTAATTGTCCTCTGGAAGGGTGGTGCCAGTCACTCAGCCTTCCCAGGGGAGCACTTAAGCTCTTGTGTTCCCGAGCAGATCCCAGGTTACCCACCCAGGAAAGCTTTGCTATTCAGTTGATTTCTTGGCTGATTTGGGGTTCCAGAAATTGGGTTTAGTGGCAGATATTGGACACACCGTTGGATTCAAGGCCAGGTTGGATGGGGCTTGGAGCAACCTGTTCTAGTGGAAGGTGTCCCTGCCCATGGCAGAGGGGATGAGTTTTAAGGTCTCTTCCACCCAAACCCTTCTATGATGACTCTGTGATTTCTAGCTCAGGATTTCTCCCACAGCCTGCTTTTCAGGGTGATGTGCAGAGGTCTCAGTCAGTCTCTGCTGCTCTCTAACCCCACATGTTTCTGTTGCTCGCCCAGGTCTGGTACATGGACAGCTACCACAACAACCGCTTCGTCCGTGAGTACAAATCCATGGCAGATTTCATGAATACTGACAATTTTACCTCCCACCGCCTCCCTCACCCGTGGTCGGGCACCGGTCAAGTGGTCTACAACGGCTCTATTTACTTCAATAAATACCAAAGCCACATAATTATCAGGTTTGACTTGAAAACAGAGACCATTCTCAAGACTCGCAGCCTGGATTATGCCGGCTACAACAACATGTACCACTACGCCTGGGGTGGCCACTCAGACATTGACCTCATGGTGGACGAGAACGGGCTGTGGGCCGTCTATGCCACCAACCAGAACGCGGGCAACATCGTCATCAGCAAGTTGGACCCCAACACCCTGCAGAGCCTGCAGACCTGGAACACCAGCTACCCAAAACGCAGCGCCGGGGAAGCCTTCATCATCTGCGGCACCCTCTACGTCACCAATGGCTACTCGGGGGGCACCAAGGTGCACTACGCCTACCAGACCAACGCCTCCACCTACGAGTACATCGACATCCCCTTCCAAAACAAGTACTCCCACATTTCCATGTTGGACTACAACCCCAAGGATCGGGCTCTCTACGCCTGGAACAACGGGCACCAAATACTTTACAACGTCACCCTCTTCCACGTCATCAGGTCTGACGAGTTGTAGTCCGTCCTTGTTTAGAAACTGATTTAGAACAAAAAAATAAAATTATAATAAAAAGGAGAAAAAAAAAAGGGAGAAACTTAATTTGAAAAAAAAAAAAAGCTAATAAGGAAACACACTTTAAGTAAGTAAATATATAAACAGCTGCCAAAATTAAGACCAACGTCATGGAGGATAATTCAGCATAAACCTGACAGATCAGCATTACCTCTACATTTCTAGAAGTCTGGCCCTGTGTTATAGACTCACGAGTAACCATGTACTTGCAGCTGGAACTGCACTTAAAGAACCACTTAAGTTTGGGGTTTTGTTTTGTTTCTGTTCTGATAGCAAACCTATAGTACATACTAAAGCAGTAAGGCAATGACTGTTGGAAGTTTATCCTTGGGAGACTCGCTCTCTTCTGTGTGTGGGTTGCATGGACATTTCCCCGACGTCACGGTCAGCTGTGATGGATGTGTGATTTGTATTTTTAAGCAGAAAAAGCTGACCCGTGAGGAGCTCTCGCTGTCTGAACAAGACCTATCACAGGTTAGTTTTCTTCGCCTTCCATTGCAGCTACTGTCTCTCTCAACTGTGTTCTTGTCACTTAGATTAACTGTGCTGAGACCCGAAGTAGCTCATGGATCTGTGTCTTAGTAACTATTAAACACGATGGTTTAAGTATGTATTATGAACAAGTTGTTGTACCCATATTGTTTGAACTTATGTATTCAGCAAATATATTGTATAATGTATGTCTGTTATTTACCAGAGGTGGCAAAACTTTGTATGTCCAGTTTATGCAATGAATGTTGTAAATGCAATGATGTAGTTTGGATTAATAAATGATGGTTTTTGTTTCTAAAAAGAAAAAAAAAAAGATCAGTGTTCACCCTTATACACAGATAACCAATTTCATGTTGATAATTACAAGAATATTCTCTTACTGTTATACTATCTACATAGCATTATGGTGGTTGGAAATCGCTTCTGTGGAAATTCTGTGGCAGCAGATTCCCATGGGAAGCTTTGTATATGGAAGTGTGAAGGTAATTAATTTTTTTTAAGAGGAAAACTTTGTACTATCCACAGTTATCTAAGGAACAATAAAAATATTAGGAGACTTCTCTGCTTTGTTTATTGTCTTCTCTGTATGAGTGAGTGAGTGCAGGGGAGGGATAACAGGAATTACTGTGGGGTTTTTGGGTAAATGTTGAACAGCCATCCTGACTTTCCTTCCAGGGAGTATTACTGCTGCTGGGAGCTGGAGGGGCTGGGGGCATGGAGGATTTGGCTCTCTGCTTTTAGGGATTCTCTTCCTGTTTGCATTTGGAGCAGACCCTGCTCCAAATGATCCGAGGCACGTTCCCAGCTGGATGCTCCTAAATTTCTTGGCATTTTGAAGTTCAACACACTGCATGTTATCATGTCCCTTTCAGCTACCTTTAATAAATCCTGCACTTCCCTGCTCTCCCCTTACACACTTCCATAGTATGTTCTCCCCATGGCAGGGCTCATTTTACCAGGCACCAAGCACCACCAGCACCTTCATTCTGCTGCCACTGTCAGGGGTGAGATGTGGGGTCCCCCCTCCCTCTGGTGTGAGATGTGGGATCCTGTCTCTCCCCTCCACCCCAAGGAGAACATTATTTAGCAATTCCCATGCCACAGCCAGCTCCAGGTGAAGGGACAGGACTTTTCCTCCCCTTCCTGCCCACCCAAGGAGCCCACTGAGCTGGATCTCACTGGCATCTGGGGTAACTGGTACCTGTGCAAGCTGCAAAGGGCTCTCTGGTGCATCATTAGACCCTCGTTGCTCACTTTCCACACAGAGAAGCAAGTGACCCTGTTTAGCCCCACCAGGGAATATGATTTTTCAGCCAAGTGGCCTGATGAGGCTCAGCCTTCAAACTTGGCAGATGGATGCATTAGGGCCCTGGGAAGGAGTGTGGATCACCAAGGTCAGGAAATTGAATATAAGCAATTGGTGTTTGCTGCAAACTGCACGCACAGATTCCAACCTCTTGGCCTTTGCAACACTTCACTGCTGGACTTTGCAACAGGAGGAATGATAGGGGGGAAAAAATGGTGTAATGTGGTTTCTCAGAGCTGGTTTAAACCACAAGCAACGAGCAATCCTCCACATGCAGATGTCTGAGGCAGTTACACAGGGCTGAGATGCTGCCCTGTGTCAGCACTGCTGCTCTCACTGAAGTGTTGGCTGAATGCAGAATGGGGACAGCTCTCTGAGGACTCGTTTCTCTGCTACACACTGTATTTCCAGCCCTCTGGACTGCCAGGTTTGTGGAGAACTTCAATATTTAGCAGTGGTTTTCTCTCCAAGAAGCTAAAAAAGGGGGCTGGAGCCCCATGGTGTAATTGGCAGTAATATTGATCTTCGACGTGCAAGAGAAATTTGTTAAGCCAAAAAGCAGAAAGGCACCTGCAGTCATTTCTATTTAATGAATGTGTTTTTCAGAGCAATCTCATTGAAGGGCAGCACGCTGGTTTTATAGGGTTTAGAGCTGGATCCAGCGACGCTGCAAACAATGGGATGGAAGCTGATGCTGCCACCAGGGCTGGGCTTTGCAGCCCACTGAGACAGCTCCTGCCCAGCTCCTCAAGAGCTTCAGGGTGATTCCCATGCACAGCCTTGCCATGGATGTGAATCATGGCTGGACCACACACTGAATTGCTTTTTGTTGTAGATTGATGCCCCAGCAGCTGGGCTTTGTGTCCTCTATCCTGGGAGATGTGCTAATGACCCTGAGCACCAGATGGTTCTTCTCTGAGACCCCTGCAGGTGTTCCCAGAGTTTGTCCCAGCCAATCTGTCCTGTTTTGGGGGAGATGTTTCAGGTAGACCACAGCACGTGGCAGGGCACCACCTGAATCTGTCAGCAACCCATCCAGGCACCCTGCCACACACACACACTGCCATGTGCCAAATTACCCAAAGTCAGCTTGGTCATTAGACAAGATTTGAGGACAAAAGAACATGTTTGCTTCAAAACATTGATCGGCAAAAATAAATCTAATTACAGAAAGGCAAAATAATGCTGTTTGCTTTAGGGCACAGCTACATTTAGATTCTAATTTTCCTAGTGCAATTCATTTAAGACAAGACTCCACAGCACAAAATGTCCTTGAACACAACAAAGACAGAGCAGCTTCTCTGTAACATGTACCCAAAGTTAATGAGATGAGAAAAGTGCTTTAAGGGGTGTACCTTTGTCCTATTTGCCTGAAGTGCAATATTCTATAAATGGATGCCATATGGTCATATACTTAATGGTATGTATTACTTTGGAAGTGGATGAGCCACTCAAAGGCAAGTACGTCCCAGAGGATTGCTTTCTATAGCCTATGACTTAATTATTTGATGCACGAGGCTTGTTGGTCCAAATTTAGTTCTGGGAGTCAGTGAGCTACTTCAGAGAAACATCTGACCATACTTCTGTATGTGTGTTTAGGTGTTGTTAATATTTCAGAAGGCATTCATTTGAAAGCACTGTACTAGGGCTTTGTGAGGGCTTGGTGTAGAACCCAGGTCCTGCTCCCAGCCCCACCAGCCCTGCTGAGTGGGAGCTCCATAGCTGAGACAGACTTGATTGAGAGGGACTTTTTACAAGGGCGTGGAGTGACAGGACAAAGGGGAGTGGATTTAAACTGAAAAAGCAGCGATTTAGATTGAAGATTAGGAAGAAATACTTCTCTGTGAGGGTGGTAAGGTCCTGGCACAGGTTGCCCAGGGAAGCTGTGGTTGCCCCAGCCCTGGAAGTGTCCAAAGCCAGGTTAGATGGGGCTTGGAGCAACATGGTCCTTTTCTACCCTTGGCTCTGATGCAACTCCCTTCCGTGGAGCCCTCATGGCCATCCCAGGTGATGCCTGGCCAGCTTTGGGGCACGGTAGGACACAAGTGCAGCACAGATACTTGTTTGTCCAGCTCAGACACAGCCAGCACAGCTCCCCACACCTCATCACTGTGATACCTCTGCCATTGCCCAGGCCATGTCTGCCAACAGGTGTAACTGGTTCTGCGTGCAGAGTAGAGCCTAACACATGCAAGGTGGAGCTCATCCTTCCTGCCACTGGTAGTGAAGCCCACAAGAGCAGCAGTGGGCTGTGAAATTCAGCTTTGGGCTGTAAAATGCAGCTCTGAATGTCAAGAGCACTCACACAGACTGTCCCATGAATTAAATGAAGCTCACTCAGCACTGGCCTAAAACCCAGGCAGAAATACTGGCTGTTGCTTAGCATCATCACAACACTGAGAGCTAAAAATTTTCCTTTCTTCCTTTGCTGTTACTTCTCTGACCTTCATTAGTTCTGCAAGCACCAAGTGCTGAGCCCATATGGAGACAGTTATCATAAAAAAATGAATCCTGGCCCCTTAATTAGCTCCTCATTATCGGAGAGCTCCATACTGAAGCATTAAGAACTTGCGAAGCAATTTGTTGAGTTTCCAATTAAAACTTTTTAGAATTGTTGAGCCTTTTAATACTTTGTGTTTACAAATTGCCTTGGACCTACACCAATACACACATTTCCTTCACTGGGGAAATATAACTGAGGAGCTGATAGTTATTAATATAAAATCCTTGAGTTTAATAAAGTCATAAACCATGTCAATGAAGCTGCTCTTTTTATACCTGATACAATAGAGATGGCTCTGAATGAGTGCAGAGGAGTTAGAATCATTAAGAGGGCAATTAAAGGCTGATTTCCTAGTAACTCCACTTTTACAGCACTGTAAAAACAAATGTACACATCCCTCTTTATAATAATTCACACTGGATATGCTCCTGCCAGTTGACAGGTACCAAGACCCTCCGTTTCAGCACATTGCAGGATCAGGACTATCATGAATAAATAAAAGCCAGATGGGCATGGATTATATTCACTGTATCACACAAGCTGGGAGCTGGAGGAGTGCAGCTACCAGATATGAACATGGAAGAAAAATGGGTCTCCTACAAAGCATGGAATTGCACAGGCTCCTCCTGGGTTCCTCAGGTGAATCTACAGCCTGATTTACTGTGGTAGCCAAAAAAACCCAGGGAGGGGGATGGCCTCTTAACAAGGCCAGGGATGAGCTGTTCCTACACTCTGCAGAGACAACGTGAATCAAGGGGAGCAGCTGACCCAGAGAGGGATTAAGTGAATTGTTTAAAACCTCTTAAACACAGTTCCCAAGCTTTTTGGAAAGAATGGTCACCTTTACACTGCATCCAAGGAGCATAAAGGAGGGATGAAGGTGTCTGCAGCAGAACAGGCACCAGCCTCAGAGTTTTAACTAACCCCAAACATCTTCTTCCTCCTGTAAAACAGTCCCAGGTCCACCAGGAAGGGTAAGTTCATGGCTGTTAAGAGTCTGTTGTGTAACCCTCACAGGAGGACACGTACCTCCAAGGGAAGTGGCTTTGGTATGTGGCAGAACTGTGCAAGCCATGACAAACAGCCCTGCACTGACATGACCTGAGCGGGGCTTTTGTTCTCAGCCCGCGCCGAGGACTTGTGATAATGTGGTACTTATGTTCTTGGGGATGTTGTAAAGCCATGAGCTGATATCTATTGAACATGTCACTTGTATTCCCACGCTGGTTTTTAAGCAAATCTGTCAAATAAAACCAAAAAAAGAACGAGAAGACGAATGCAAAGGAGTGGTTACGTAAAGAATTGGCTGTGCTGGCAGCCGTGGTCACTCCGGGCACCGGTGGCTCTGTGGCTCTGGTGTCCTCTGAGAGTGGGTAGAGACACCCCTCAGAAACAAGTCTGGGACAGGGATCAGCACCCCAGACCACTGGCTGGAACCCCAGCAGGGGCTCAGGGCCATAGGTTTGTCCATAGTCTGTTGCTTCCCTCCTGGTCCTCAGCATCCTCCCAGCCTTTCAATGAGCTCCCTCTCAACAGACAAGGGCTGAGCTCTTTTTCTCCCTCCTTCTGGCTTTTTGGTCCAGCTTTTAAAGACCTCATTACTTTTCAGGATAATTTTTTCATTTGTCCCATTTTGGCACTTTCTGAGCACCCAGCTACCAAAATAAAAGAGGGTGCTTTCAGGCAAATCAGCAACGTGGGTCCTTCCTCAAACATGCTCAGTGAGCCCCAAGCACCACAGGCAAGGGACCTTGGGGAGAGGAAACATAAATCTGCCATCTGTGGCAATTTAGCATTTACCAGTCATATTGCACCAGGGCACTGTCACTTTGAATGAACGTTAAAGCACTTCCTCTGCATGGCCTGAACAGTCTCCCTTTCCCATCAAATTGGCCATGGCATGCTGTAATAAAATAGACATACTGTGGCTGCAAAGGGTCACTCGGGGGGGTCTGGCATTAACTCAGGGAGGTCCCTTTTTGAAGAAGGCATTCAATTAAAGTTTTATTGCAATTCTGCAATGTGAAGCCACAAGGAGGAGGCTCAATAGCTGTGCTGGGATTTTAAATTAGCAGCTGAGTAGGAATTTGCCAGTGATCCTGGGCATGAGCAGCAGACAGGCAACCCTGCTCCAGTGTGGGAGCAAGGTCCAGGGAAAACACACTGGTGGAATTGTGCACTTGGCTTGGCTTTGCATGACTAGCAGGATGAGCAGGGAATAGCTTGGGATCACTTGGGAGCAAACATTGTGGAAGGATGAAAGGATCTGCCATGGTGAGAGGCACATGGGGTGGCTCTGGGAGCTGGGGCTCAGCCAGCTTTGGGAAATGGGACTTGGGTGAGTCTTGCATTCCAGGAGGAGTTTGCCTGAAGAAAAGGTGTTAGGTTAGGCCCACTGCCTTTGAGCACAAATATTTGTGCTCTCAAGCAAGATTTTCTCCTGCAAACACCACTTAAGAGCTGGCAGCCTTCAGCCAGCAGCAGAGAAACACTTCCAGACTCCCACATTTCTCATCATTCCTGTCATTTCCCCTGGAACACCTGAAGAGTCAGCACATACCATGGATGCAGAAGTCCAGAGGTATTTGGGATTTGCAGTGAATGGAGGCAAACAGATACAGCGATGATGAAGATGATGACACCAGGCCAGGTGTGTGTGCCTGTCTCCTTGCTGGACACAGCACTGGGTGCTGGCTCTCCTCTGCAGATTTTAGGATTCCTGGGAAGGAAACCAGCCTCGGGAAACACAGGGCATTCTGCAGAAGATCCCAAATTCCTGCCAAGCACCCCTGAGTCCCTGACACGTTAAGGACACATGTTGCTTGGATGCTCAGGTGCAGGTGTTTGGGGCACAGCCCTCGCCACAGCAATGGCAGAGGAGGGTAAACCACTGCAAACGAGCAGGGCTCTGTGCCCAGACTTCAGCCATAACACTTGCCTTCAAAAACTCAATAAAGCGATGTTTTGCGCAGGCAAAACCGTCAGACGTTTAATTACCAGCCATCGTTACTGCGTTATCATAATGGGAGCGACTCGACGCCGCTCTGCCGCTGCCAGATGTTCCCGCTCGCGCTCGTTACTGCAGTGATGAGCTCGGTCCTCGATGAGCTCGGTGCTGCCCAGTCCCGGCTTCGAGCCAGGGCCAGCAGCCCCGGCCTCGGGCACGCACAAAGCCGGGCTAAAGAGCTCGAAAGTGTTCCAGCCTTCGGCATAAAAATAGCCTGTGCGGTTAAAGCAGATGGGATAAGACCTGCGGAAGGGCAATGAGCCCTCATGCAGCAGGGCTCACGAGGGTTGTCAGCTAAGGGTCAGGGAGAAATTTGGCCGGGGGCTGATGGGATCTAATGGACTGTGTCAGGAGCTGAAATGCTCTGCTGAAAACATGCTGCTGGAAATGGGCTACCAGACCTAGGAGTCCACAGCGCTGCTCTGCTGCATTTTTGTGTTTTAAATATTAAAAACGGTCTTGAGGTTGTGATTGCCACCTGGGAAGTCAGTAGCACAGGTACTCTGGCAGGTTGGACAACCACCTCGAGCCTCGCAGGAGTCCTTGAGCACTGCAGAAAGTGCTGGGGGTCTGTGTGGTTTTGGTTTTGTGGAATCAAGGGAAGGTCTGGGTTGGAAGAGAGGTTAAAGACCCTCTCATTCCAGCCCCCTGGAAGGGGCAGGGGCAACTTCTACTAGACCAGGTTGCTCCAAGCACCGTCCAGCCTGTCCTTCAGCCCAGTTGCAGCTCAGATGCCCCGAGGGCATAAAATTGGTCGTGGCCCATTAATTGCCTCAAATACTAATGAAGGAAATGGAGGGACATTCCATGGGATTGTGCAGATGGGCCACCAGTGGCTTGGGAACACACCCAGAGATGTCCTTCAGCAAAGAACAAGAATTGCATGTAAGTGGAGGGGAGAAAAAGTACCAAACCAGGAAACTTGGATCACTTTATCCCATAGCAACAAGCCCATTCAACAGGAGGAGCGTGTTCACAGCAGAGCCCTAAAAAAAGGAGCTGTTAAAATAAACATTGGCATATCTCACACCTCCCTCTTCCCTGAAGGATGCTCTCTGGAAGCACATGTGGACAAACTAGGGAAGGGAAGAGAAGGAAAATAGTGATGAAGGGGAAGATCAGAGGTATTCTAATTAAGTGCTGAAATTAATCTCTGTTTCTTTCACTATCTAATATGTTTAATCATTCTGGTGTCTCTTGTTCACTGAAGAATCCAGCCATCTCTTTCAGAGCATCTGGTCATATTATTCCTTTGCTTAACCATAGCATAAAAAACCCCAGGAGTTTTCTGTGTAGCTCTTGCCCTACATATCACATGTGATATTTTAGTCAGGTAACAAAGAGGCCCTGTAACCACTCATCTAGTTTTAAGGTAGACAGCCGGTTTCAGGGGGGTTTCCCTGCTTTATATGTGTTGTCTTGCTATGGGAAGGGATAAAACAATTATCTTTTTCTTTTATGAGCTGGAATAAGATTCCTGAAGCCTTTACAAGCCTCTGCTGCCCCTTCTCAGGACCTCCTGGGGTGGATGCTCTGAGCAGTGAAGGTCTCTGCTGTGGGTAATCCATGTCCCTTCACTCTGGGCGTGTGGTTCCTCACAGGTAGAGCCTCTTGGAAACCCCCAAATTTCTGAGTGCGTGCAGATATCACACCTTGCCACCACGTTGCCTCCAGAGACACCTCAGAGCCGAGCAGAGTCACAAATGTATGTGCTGCTTTCCAAGGAAAAGCCAGGACAATGCTATTTTGGAATTAGCATCACATTGCCTTTCCATCCCTTCCTCTTCCCCCTCCTTTTGCTTTTATCTTTGCATCAGAGCAGGCCAAAACACCAACGTGTCACCACCACCACCACAGAGCAACTGGAAATGTGACATGATTAGAGATCAGGGCAATAATGAGACAGTTTATCTTCCCCACACATACAGCAATGGGTGAACCACTGGGAAATAAAAAAAAGCTTCAATAAATCATATTGTCCCTGCCGTGAAAACAATAACAGCCACAACCCCAGGTAGAGGGACAAGTTTGCTCTGACACCTGTTCCTGAGGTGTTGTGGCTGTGAGCTTGGCACTGCAAAGGACTGGGGAGTCTCACTCCTATTGAATTCCCCCCTGTGCTGGAGCATGGGCTGTTCTTTTATTGTTTAGGAGCTTTTACCCTGGGGAGCTGATTGACTCTGTAATGGGCTGGCTGCTTGAGGAAGGCTGGTTTGTAGGGGGAGGCAAGGTGTGCAGTGCAAGGCTGGCCAGGCTCTTCCTTGCTAAATCACCATTTCTCACTGAACATACAGATGCAAGAGACTTTCCCCAAGCCCTCAATCCAGCTGCATTTGGAGGAGCACCAAGCTGGGCTGGACAAGGAGATGGGGACAGACTACAGGGCCGAGGGGGACCATGGTGGTTTGTAACCTCCACCCTTGGGCAGGACACCCCGTCCCACCAGACACTGCTGGGGGATGGCACAGCTCGCCCTGCCCCTCCAACAGGTCCAGCTCTGCAGGACAGACCTCCAGCCAAACACTGTTGGACACTCCACCTTCTCTTGCATAATCACAGCAACTCATAACGACTTCCCACTCACATCTTCAGCCCCCTACAAATGGCTTCTTGCCCTGGTGGAACAGAATATTGTGAGTCTGCCAGAAATAGGTAGCAATCAAATAATGCTGCAACCCACTCCCATCTGCCATCAGAGAAAAAATCCTGCCCAAGTGAAAGCAAGAAAGAGCTGGGAGGAATTGCCATGTCCTGCACTGTACCCTGGGCATCAGCACCTGCCTCATGTTCCATGCTCTGCTGCTGGAATGGGGTGGGCAGCACTTTTCCTGAGCCAGGAGGAACTGCTGGTGGCAAATGAAAGCGCTGGAATGCAGACATCTGGCTGACAGAGCCATGCGTTTTCTTTAGAATATGATGTTGGCAATGTCACATGAAAACATTGATGGAAAACGAAGCCAGATACTGGGGGAAATGTGTAAAACTTTGTCATTCAGTCTTGCATCACTTTGAACATGACCGTGTGGGTTCAGTGTATAACACAGCAAGGGACCAGTTCTGCTGCTGGAAAAAAACCAGCAAAAATCAACATACAAGTCAGGGCCCCTTTGCAGCAGCTGCACTGACACGTGTAGGGGCTCTGCCCTTGCACCAGCTGCTTCACTGGGTGATGGACCACCCTTGGAGTCCTGCTTGGGGGAGATGGGACATCCACCCATGGCCTTGAGGCAGATCAGCACTTCTCAGGACCAAAATGTCCCAACATTTTGCTCAGGTCCTGAGAGTGGCTTTACAGGCTGTAACCTGCCCTGTTGTTCTGGGTGGGGTTGGGCTGAGGAAGGTGCTGTTACCCACTCCCCCCATACCCCTGAGTTTGCAGGTGCTTGTCTTCTTATTAATGAGGCACTGGATAAATGGTTAAATGGTTCCATCTGTGCAAAGAGCAGATTTTCCACAGCTCTTTCAGAGGACACCCTGTTTGTACAGAAAGGTGAGTGCAATCCCCTGGGGGCTGGAGGGCTTGGGATTTGGGGTGGCATGCAGGACTAGGGAGGGACCACTCTCTTCTGGGATAACTGGTAAAGGCGTGAAAAAAATACTTAATCACAAGAACCCTTTTCATCAGCTTTCTCTGACTCTTCTGCCTGACAAGTTGTAGTAATACAAGCTCTGACTGATCTATGGTGGGTCCCTGAGGAGAGAGGGAGAGAGAGGCAGGACAAGTTCCACCCATGCCCTAAGAGAGCCCATCATTTCTGGGAATGCGTTGGGGCTTGGATTTCTTCAGCCTGATGACTGATAGGGATGCCCTTGCTTTTAACCACGGTGGGTGTGTAGTCCACTCTGAGGAAAAGCAGCACTGGAGGCTTTGGGCTGGAATCCTGGGCCAGGGTGAGTGCAGCCCCCCTTCCACTGCCATGGGTTTTTGGAAGGATGGGGATGTGAGTTGCTGAGGAGCCAGTCCTGAGCAGAGACCTTGCATGTGTACAGAGAGTGCTGATTCATCTCCCTGCCACTTGAGACAAAAGAACATCTAATTAACTCACCCGCGTATAAATAAATGTACAATGTACAACCTCGGGAGCACAGAACAGCACTGGAAAAGTCTCAGCAAGGCACAATATGCTTTTCCTTTCTCTGGCAGGGCTGCACCTCACCTCTGGGACTACCCCTTGGTTTAGAAATATCAAAGAAGGGGATAATTCTATAATTTTTTTTGGCAGTATTAGTTTTTACATCAGAATTATGTAATTTTCTCATTCCCTGCAGTTCAGCTGTGTACACCAAGGCTTTGATAACCCTCCAAATCTATCTCAGAGCGGGGTCCAGTTTCCTGCTCGATCAAAGGGTGCCTGGGGTCTGCATCCCTTTTTGGAAGCGAGTGAAAAACAACAGCAAGTAAACGAGTAAGCAAGTAATTGCTGGTGCTGCTCTAATTACCAGCACCCGCTGCACTAATGGCCAAGCTGATGTTCCTGCAGCTGCGGGACACGGCCCCGGGCTCCACGTTTTAATTACCCTCATTAAGGGGACTTTCCACTTTGCTCAAGAAGGGCTGAGGTCCTGGCTTAGTCCTGCGGTGGGAGTGAGGAGTGGGCTAACAAGAGCCCAGAGCTGGGAATTATTTGTTTTTTTGGGTTTTTTTTGTGAAACCCACAGCTTTGGGATGTGGCTGTGGGAGTTCCCTCTGCCCTGTTGCCCAGCATCTTCCCAGGAATTGCAAACTGCTGGGGCTTGCTTGACATTTTCCCACTCTGAGTGTTCCTGGCTGCTGGACATGCACAGCCATCACCTCTTTCCTGTGGAAGTCTTTACCATAAAACTACGGATCGTTATTTTTATGGCTCTTCTCTTCAACCTCTTGCTGTTAACGCACCAAAAGAGGCCTTAGTTGTGGTTTGAGCTAATTTGTTTTGATGGCATAACGAGGCTGATAAATTATCACCTTGGCTCTGGGTGTTTGTGAGAGAAGAAATCCCTTGGTGTCTCCTTTGTGCTCACTCATTAAGGCTTTTAGGGTGCTTTGAGGCAAACAAAAGCCAAGTGTCCCCACTCACAGCAGGATCTTTAAGGTCTCTTTCAACCCAAATTATTCTATGATAATGGGTAGAGTTCTTACCCACCCCTGCCCTCCCACAGAGGGACCACCCTGGTCCCATCCTGGTGCCCTGGAGAAGCTGGTCTTGGTGCGTGGCTGTGCCCAGGAGGAGGTGACTGTCCCTTTCTGGAGGCAATGAGCTGATGGAGGACGACCTTGCCTGCCAAGAAACATATTTTTGAGACAGCAAAGCACAAATCATCTCCAGTAGTTTGACTGATTAAAAGTGAGAAAATCCAAAAGTTCTCGCAAGTGAGTAATAATAATGCCTCCCTCCCTCTGCTTCAAACAGTGGGCTGGGAGATTATAATTAAATCCATAATCCATGCACACACCCCACTGTTTTCCATTGCTTGATGCTTTTTGGAGGTGATGCTGCTCCAGCTCACACCAGGCCCATGCTGGTTGTGCAGGAACTTTCACTGTCCCAGTCTCAGAGCTATCTGCCTAATTGCACCAGCAACATTTTGGTTTTTTTAATGTGCTTTCCTACCTTCCCTCTGTCTGATAAGGTCAAACCCACCTTGAGGACAGCTGCTCTGCTGTCTGTTTTGGCTTCTCCTCTTTGGGATCCACAGAGGACACAGCTGCTCTGACCTTTTACATAAGCCTAGTTAAAGGTGACCAAGAAATGCACATAATACAGTTCCCAAAGTGGTTTGAAGGAAGGGCCTGGGGTGTATTTTATTTGTCATTCCAACCCACCCAAGGAATCACTCACAGGGTTTCAGAGCTCCTGACTGCTTTTCATGGAAAATCTCGGGAAGTAGAGAGAGGCTACCCCCAGGAAGAACATCCCTGGCTAGAATTGGAATTCTATGGTCAGGAAAGGACAAAAACAGCAACCAGCCTACTCTGGGGTCTTCAGCAAGGCTGTTTTTTCTTCTGGTTTTGGTTGGGTTTTTTTAATTGGGACTGACACTGCTGAAGATATGAGAAGTTAAACCAGATTTTCTAATAGGCTTGGCCATGGTACAGATGTGAGGTCAGGAGCTACAAAACACCCCTGTGAGGTCCCAGCTCAGCACTGACTTGGCTGCTGGTGCAAGCCATGGTCACCTCCAATGACACCATGTGCTCGAACACAGGAGGAACCAGATTTGGGAACTGGTGACTGCAGAGAGCTACACTGACCCATTTTCCTCTGGCTGATGGATACAGGGACTGGTAAAAGCTCCATAGCAACTGGATGTGCACAGTTTAATTATGAAATCCCCATGGTGCTCCCTTGCAAAGATAAATGGATCCAGGATATTTTCCCCTCTTGCAGCCATTAAAAAAGGCTCTATATTTAGAAGGTCCTGCTCCACTTTGCCGTGTGCCAAGCAGCAGCACAGCTCGAGGAAGGACAATGCTTTGGATGAGTACGTCTAGGTCAACACATGGCATGTCCTTCCAGGAAGGTTTGTGAGTCTGAGCTGTCTGGTTGTCCTCTCATGGCATTTTGGGTGCTCACCTTCCCTCAGGCAAAGCCTGTGCCAGGCATTTCACACCCATTAGACCGCAGTGCAGATAACACCACCAGGTATAACAGATAACCCAATAACCCCATCCCAGGCTTTAATCCCAAATGGGGGACAGATCCAGCAGTGGTATTGGATCTGTCAGCATCACCTGTGAAAGGCTTCAGAAAGACAAGGCAATAGCAGAACTCTATTACCGAGACTATTTTGGGTTCTTTCCTAGTTGTCTTTTGTTTAAGCACTCCACAACAGCTCAGGTCAGCTCTTATTACAGTCAGCTGTCCCTCCTGTCCCCTGGCACGGAGTATTGAGACATAGACAGCGAGAACTTTCAGATGGCACAATAAATAAAATAGATGCTATTATTACAGCACTGTTCTGTTTTCTGCTGCCATGGTATCTCTTCTCTTGTCTGACTTATTGCTGATGTCTTCTGTCAGCCCAGCTTGCCTTTCATGGTTATATGATTTATGGTCCAGAGAGACAGAGCAGAAACATGTGAAAATTGCAAATGAGGGTGCTGGGGGGAGCACGGGAGAAAGACAAGGAGTGGTTGTGATGAGGGTGTGCAAATGGGTCCTTCTCCCACTACCATCTGACAGGAGATGGGGTTTGGAACAGTGTGCTCAGACAACCGAGCAGCTTTGCTCCAGGGCTCCAGCTTACATCCTTCGAGCTGGGAGGGGTAAAACCTGGAGCAGAGACAGCAATCCCTCTTGCTTCTCAAGGTGAGCTTCCCAAGCTATGTGTGAATGCCTCCAGCACGGGGTGGTGTCTGGTCCCAAAGGTCCAGGCAGCAGCCACCACTGCCCAGATCCAGCAAGAGCACGAACTCAGCAGGCAGAGCCTCAACTTCTGCAAATTGGTCTCGTTCCTTCTGCTCCAAGGAGTTTGTGCTTGTTATATCTGTTACTCTGCAGCCAAGGTGGCTCAGGTGTGGGCAGGAGGGAGACCACAGCCTGCTGCTCTGGGTAGCTGTCCCTGCTGGTGGTGGCTGCAGCTCGGCAGGATGATGCTATTTTCAATACCATGGCTGAGGCTCGTGATAATTGAAAGCTGTTCCACTTGGTCCTGCAGCCTCGTCAAACTCCAGGCACTTCTCACGCATCCATCCTGCTGCCAACCCAAAACCTGGGAGGAATCTTAAGTGTCAAACAAGCAGTCCCTGATTTTTGGAGCCTTTCATTGCACCCTCTGTGAGAGCAGGGCTGGGGAAGGAGGCTCAGTGTCTCTGGGGTGTTTGGGACCCTGCTTGCACCACCACTGCAGGGCAAGTCCAGGTGTGTGAGTGAATACCTACCGGCTGGGCTGGGAGAGCAAGTCCAAAAGGTTCCCTGTAATCGTCCCCAAAATGAGGGGAGAAGATGAGAAATGAGGATTTGGGTTAGTTTGAAATGAAAATTAAACCAGTGCATTGTTTCATTTCCTTGCACTGAGAAGCAGAGGAATTCCAAAGGCTGTTTTGAGGCAGATGCTGCTCCTTTAATCTGGTCTTTTGGCCAGTTATACACACATATACTAGTCCTGCTTGGATTACACTTCTGCATCAAGGATTACAGTTCAAATCCAGCAGTGCTTTTAATGCCTGGGATCGGGCAGAGCAGCTGACATTAACATATTTCGGGAGTGAAAACACAGCCAGAGGGTTAGTCATTAGAAAGTATGATGTAGGATTATAATGCAAGTTGAAGAAATGAGGCACACTGGTACGTTTCCAGCTGTGTATTTTTCTTGGGCCATGTCATCCACTCGTTGATCAGTTCTTGATTCTAGATAATTATTCCAGGGAAAATTTGATGAGTGGAGATGCTCTGGAATACTAATGCAGGGTGCTGTGCTTGCAGAGGGGCTCGGCACACCCTGCCAGATTGCTCTGCCACGCAGGGAATCCAAATTAGTGCCCTTGTGAGCTACCTGTTTCAGTAGGGGAAACACTGCAAATACACAAACAAACACCAATAGCCAGAAGTTGGCAGGAGGAACCAGGGGCTTCAGTTGCTTTGGGTTCTCTGGGCTCTGTTTATGCCAGTTTAACTTCCAGCTGGAAATGTGTTGCCTATAGGTACATGGATATAAATTACATCTAAAGATTAGATGATTGGGGTGCCCTAAAGCATCCCTAGGAATCTCCACAGTTTTCCAGACAGCCTTTCTTTGTGCTGGCCATGCTCAAGATGGTTGCAGGAGATGCAGTTATAGGAGCCTAATGAATTACCATTTATCAGCAGCCACAATGCAGCTTCTTAAACTGTTAGGGTTAAAATAAATGGAACCGACCAACAAACAAACACACCAAAACCCAGCAAGGAAGGGCCAGACTCAGAAAAATAAAGCTGGTAAGAATTTGAAGATGAATCAAGGCAAGTTTAGTGATGCTGTGCAATTCCAGCACCTTTCTGCTTGAATATTTCCTCTGAAGCAAAAAGTATTGATTATTCAGTTCACTCAAACAGTCAGGCAATGGAATAGGCTGCCCAGGGAAGTGCTGGAGTCGCCACCTTTGGAATTGTTCAAAAGGCATGTGCATGTGGCACTGGGGATGTGGTTTAGTGGTGAACATGCTGGTTGGACTCAATGACCTCAGAGGCCTTTTCCAACCCAAATGATGCCATGATTCAACTTGTGCAGTGCCAGGCTTGCAGCCCACAAGTGACAGCCTGTGTCCAACACAGCCCAGCTTCCCTTGGCAGCACTGAACTAAGCATGGTTATTGAACTTGCTTTGAATTTTAATGTGGTTAGTTGTAAATATTTTAACTCTTGCTCAGAACAGAGTATTAGGTGTTAGGTGGAGTGGATTGCTTTCTCTAAGGCTGCTGTTTCTCCAGTGATTCTCTAAGACACTCAAAAGCAGCTTGGTGTTCACTTGCAAGTGAATCTGGACCAGTCATTTCCCCTGCTGGGCTATGGGATGCCACAAGAATCAGCTGTAGATTTGGGCATAGTAATATGTGGCAAAGGCTCAGCAGCCTGCACTGCTGGGGCCAGGCCCTGTCAGAGATCAGCTGTGCTCAGCTGAACCCCCTGAGAGCACCATCCTTTTATTCCATCTCTTCTGGCAGGTACAAAGAGCTCGGGATGGCTTTGTTGCTGGAGACAGAGGTGAGTTCAGTTGAGGACTCAGTCTTGAGTCATCTTGGCTGAAAATCACTCTGGGTAAACTTTCCATTTCAGTTGGTTTAGGAAAGCAGAAATTAAGCTGCTTGGGGATTTTTAGATGGTGGCAGAGGTTGATAAAATATTGAAGAGACCTGCCATCTGTAACTCCCAATGGAGCTGGGAGCACAAACACCAACTGGGCAGCTCATCTACGTGCCAAGGGCAGGAGAGACCACTGTCCTGCTTTGATGGACACCCATCCTGCAGGAAAAGCACACATCTGGTGACCAGGATGACAGATGGCAGAGTTTGTAGGGGATTTGCTTTCCTTTTTTTCCTGTTATTTGCCAGTGCCACAATCAGGTGAAGGCAGCCCTGGGAACACCCAGCACTGGCTGTGGACTTGCACAGCCATGGAGAGAGCTCTGCTCTCTTGCTGAAGCTGTATTTAAAGAGCTTGTTACACACCTTAATTAAGGGAAATAACCAAATGAAACTGTTTCCCTGTAGATTTTATGTTGGTGTGAGTCAAAAGAAGTTGTACTGAGAGTTCACATTTTGGGCTGCTGTAATCGTGTCTTCAAGGACTGCTCAGGGCTGAGTTGTGTAAAGACCTTTCCCAGGAGGGCACATGACACTTGGAATGGTGTTGGGTCCACCTAGTGGAATAATTAGGCCCAAGCGATATGAGAGGCCGTACACAAATTAAGTCATTAATTGCAATTTCAGTGTGGCCATGAGATGCTTCAACCCATTTTTGCCAAAGAAAGTGCTAAAAGTTGAGTCTAGTGCAAGCAGAATGCGAAGCACTCTCTGTTTTCACATGTGAGGTGGAGAATCCTTGGGAGAATTGGGCTCCTTTTGGCTGCTCAGCTTTAGCTGCAGACAGAGTTAAAAGAGCAGCTCTATTTGCAACACAAAGACAGATCTCTCTCAGTTTGTGGGTTTGCTTGATGTGGCCCATGGCTACGAGATCCTGCTACAGCCAAAGGAGCTGCTCAGATCCTTCTGGAGGAGGAGACTATAAATAGGCTGCTTTGATGAATGAAGATGTTAAATGGATAACAAAGGAAGGAAAACAATAAACATTGAAAGCGTTTGCAGCTCGGAGTTCCTAAGTGCAGGGTTGAGGGGCAGAAGTGATGCTCCAGTGAAGTGGGGACCTGCCAGGGCAGGAGAGAATCCCCTCTGGTCCTCAGCTGGCTTTGCTGGGATAGGGCTGGACATGGGACAGAGGGAATGGCAGCAGAGACATGGGAATTAGGTAAGGAAACTTGCCTCTGGCTTGAAATCTTTACATGGCAAATAGGGCAAGGCTTTAGCAAAATAATTCATGTTTCAAGTGAGATTTAAAAGAAATACAGAGTTTTGAGGTGGCTCCTTTCTATGTAGCAAGCAAAGTGCTTCTCCCAAAGTCCTACTTTCTGCTGTGCACGTGCAGATTGTGGAATCAAATCCAGCAGGCACCAGGGCTTGGGGGAGCCCAGCTGCCCCTGGAGAGATGAAAGCTGCTCTCCTGCCCTGGTGCTGCTGTTGGTTCTGGTGCCAGGCTTGGCAGCCTCCTTCCAGCTCAGGGGCAAGGACATGCTCTCACATGGCAGGTGTCTGCAGGAAGGAGCTCAGGAGAAGTTATAATCAAAAATTGAAAGTAATATTTCATTCTTTTTCTGGTTATGTCACCATTTTTCCAGCTTGGCAAATAAAAGCATAGCCTTCTGCTTTGCTGGGAATCCTGCACAGTCTTTCTCAGTCTAAATTTAGGCTGGGTCTAGTAGCAAGTCCAGCCTGAACTGATCTTGCACTCTCCCTGAGAAAACCAGTTCTAAATGGCATGATGTGGCAGGCAACCTGCCAGGATTTGGGGAGCTGTGAGGTGACACTATGCCTTAGTGACTTGCTGAGTTGGTGTTGGCAGCAGCCACATCTGGGACCTTCCATCCTGCCAAAATCTGGGACTGAGTGACTACAAAGCTCTAAAGCAAGGCCAACCCTTCATACATCCCTCCCCTTCCCCTGTACCTCCCCGTGCTGCACTGGCTTTGCTGGCTGTTCCCGTGCCTTTCCTCTGCCTCCCTTTCAAGCAGGTGTGGGAATGCAGCAAATCTGAGATAAATGATGAGCTTTATCCATTCTTCTCCCCAAACGTTTTGTTTTCCTGCTGAGTCTGCCCCAGGTGAAGGGATGCATCTCCTCTGCTGCCTCCAAAACAAGGCTGGCAGGCTGTGGAGTCCAGGTGTTCTGGCTCTGCCTCGGAAATTAGGCATTTTTCTCTCCCAGAGAAGTGGCCACATGTTTCCCAAATAGCTTTTGGACTTTAACCTTTTCAAACTCTTCACTAGCGGGGCCCGCACTGTTATTTCCAGATCGAGTTGGCATTTTAAGAGGAAAATAGCCTTTCCGTAAAGATTGTAATTTTCAGCGGCAAAAATGGATTTATTGAATAAAAGAATGGATTTTTTTCCATTGGGGAGATGGGAATGACAGCTCCCCAGTGCCTACTGGGATGGCTGCTGTCTGCTTTGCTTTCTGCTTGCAGAAGAACCAGCCAGGTGGGCAACATGCAGCAGAAAACTGGTTCCCTCAAAAGAGATTTAATTTTTCTGGAATGATTTTTCTTTTCAGTAAAATATTCCACCTTTTTATTTTCTGTTCCAATTTAGAGTGAACAAATACAAATAAATCAACTCCCAATTATTTCCCCCTCTGTTTCCCCCAGGGCTGTGCTGCGATTATGTGGAGATAAATAAATTAGGTTAAACAATGGTAAATTGTCCTGAGCTGCCTTTTATTATCAGAAAGTTGCACTGGCAACTGGATAATTTGCTGATGTTATTTTACGTGATCTTAGTTCGTGCATCTATTCATGAGATTATTCCAAATGTTATATCGGTGCATTTAAATTAAGCATGAAAGTGTTTTAGGGCTTTTTGCAATGATTGCTTATTTATTTTATTATCAATAATAAATTTAAACCAAAGCTTGAAGCTTCCACTTTCAAGGGCAGTAAAAGGCAGAGGAGAAGCAGCTGGTGGCACATAAACAGCAGCTCTTATGAAACAGAGCTGAGATTGTGGAAAGGCTAAAATGAAACTGAGCTGAGACTTCTGGGTTCCTCTCCCAATTCTTTCTTTTTTGAAGTGAATTTTCTCTTCTCTGGGCTTCACAGCCATTGCAAATGAAAGGGGAAGGATGAATTTTCTTGATGTTGTAATGATGTTGCTGTGCTACATGGGGAAGTACTTAAAGGCTTTTGGTAGGACTGGTACGAAATTTGACCCCATGGTGATTTTTAGCAAAAAAAAATTTGGTTATCATAGAATCCTAGGATGGCTTGAGTTGGAAGTGACCTGTTCATCTCATTCCAACCCCCTCCCACAGGCAGGTTCACCTTCCACCAGACCAGGTTGCTCCAAGCCCTGTCCAACCTGGCCTTGGACACTTTCAGGGATGAGACAGCCACAGCTTCTCTGGAAGGACCTTGATTATCAGCGCTGCAAATGCTCTGCTAAACAATACTAAAAACCCCAAAGAAATTCTACAGAAGGTCCTTTTCCTTAGAAGCCTCCACCCCTGTAAGGCAGCTCCAAGGTTCCTGGTGCTGGAATCTCCATGCCAGGACCAGAGCAGCAGTGCAAGTCTAATTAAGACATATAGAAGGAAAGGCTGCTATCTCCTTGGACAATTAATCAATTTCTCAATTAGGCAGCACACTGATGGGTGTGGAGAGAGCTGGGGAGTTGGGCAGCCCAGGGAAATGATGAGCTCAAGGCCTGTTCATTAAGGGAATCAATGACCTCACAAGCCAGATCCTGGCCACCAGCATCCCTGCTCTCCTGAGCTGCTCCCACAGCCACCACTTCCCCCAGGAGCCTCTTTATGGGTGTTTCCCAGCTGCTCTCTTGCATGCAAAGACAAAAACCATGCAAACAAAGCATTCTGTTATTCTATGGCTGTCCTCCATAAGGTGGAATTAATGGGGAAAAAAAAAAAGGAGAAAACTCAGTGGCCCAAATGAACTGGGCTGTGGATGGGGCTGATGTGCATCAAGGATTTCAAGCTTTGTCAGCTGCCTGCAGCTGGGTGGGTGCTTTTTCAGACACCCAAAAAACCCAGCTCTCAAGTTTCCAGACAGGAGATGAGGCCAATCCTTATGACATGTGTTTTATTTGAGCAGAACAACATTGACACAAACCTTATTTCCCTGGAATATGTTGGCCCTTTAGGTCTTCTCTTCCCATATCTGGCTTATCCCGTGATTGCAGCTCCGGCAGGATGTGTAATGAAACACCTAATATATTATGACAAGTAAAGGGCTCTGCAGCCTGGTAGTTAATGTTCTCTTTCTTTGGTGTGTGTGGTTGATAGATCCTCTGCCTGTTTGTTTTTCAATTACTAGGTACACTTCTAGTGACAAGGATGCTGTTTCTAGCACTTGGTAGTAGAATCTTTATTATAATAATTATTTAAAATTAGAAGGTGAATAGAAATACTCCTGACAGTGAGGGATTATTAGTGCTGATTAAAGCAAATGGCAGTACAGGCAGGTATTAATAGACTGTTCCCTGCACATTTTTCTCCCAGTCTCTCTCCAGGCTTGCAGACTTTGTTCCCAGCTATGCTACTTTCCAGGGCATTTAATAGCAATGTCAGGACCCTGCCCTCCCAAATGGGGGGTTATTCCAAAGGAGAAGCTGTCAGATTGGTGAGTGTGTGGGAGCCTTTTGGGGAGAACAGTGTGAGCAGGATGGAGGGAATGCTCTTGGGACATGAAACAATCTTCATGTGCTGCTGAGCACAGGAACTGTTTGCCAGGATCATGGGCCATCAGAGGGCAAAGCTTTGCTTTAGGTTTGACTTGTACCAAGCAGGCTTGTGTTCCCAGCAGTGAGGAGAAGAGCTATAGCCTTTTCCTGCTCTGGGAATCCAGCCTGGATCAGAGCTGCAGGTTAGGGAGGATTCCCATCTGTCTGGCTATTTCTTGGTCTCAGAGCTGAGCAAAGTTTGACACAACCAAATTGATAACAAGACATTACAAGGGCAGTGATGCTTAAGATAAACTCTGGGATCTCTCCAGCACCAGGAGCTGCTTCTCAAGAACTCCAAGGGCTTTGCCTTACACTGTGAGTGTGCACACGTGTGTGTGTATATATGGCATCAAGTAAAAACCAGGAGGTGGGTTAGGAATCACAGCTATTAAAGCTGTGATAGAGACAGAACAAGAGTCCTTAAGTAGCACAATCACACAGGGCTGTATCATTTGAACTGCCTGGCTCTCCATCACTTTAATGAGTCTATAAGCCAAACATCTTACTTGTGCTTGGATGGGGATTTGTTCTAAGCACAGATGCTGCCTGGTAAGAATAAACTCAGAAGTACAATTAATGAGGAACAGAAAATCCTTTTCATTTCCATTTTTTTTTCTTTTTCCCCCAGCCTGTGATCTTCAGGGTGAGCAGGAAGGATGGTAACGTGCCCTTCCCATGAGCACTGCTTTCAGACCAGCTTTTACTACCATTCCAGCTTCCCTGCTTCCAAAATACTGACGTTGGAGCCTTGGGAAAGGTGTGTCTGTGTGCTGGAGGAAAGCTGATGCTCCTGGACTGAGGGTGACATTTCTCAGAGGTAGGATGCCTGCTCTTCCCAGTGTCAGGCTGATTTCTGCTCCATGGAGACAAACCAGGTCTGAGTGTCCTTTGTATGAAAGGCACGTGAGCTTGCCCGTCCCAAGCTGGCTGCCAAGCTCCTCATCTTGCAGGGTCTGTCCTCCTGCTGTGCCCTCAGGGCTTTCCTAAATCTCCTTGGCTTGCCTAGTAGCTGGGGAAAAAAAAAAAAAAAAAGGAAAGAGCAGAGCTGACAACAGAGATCTTCCTTGAAGGCTTCCTGAAATCCAAATTAATGGTGTCATCCCTGATAGTCCAGAGCCCAACCTCCCAACACCTGAGAAAAAGAAAAGGTTAAAGGAAGAACTAAAAATAAAAGTGTTGGACTGTGTGTTCCCATTCTTTACTGCTTTTAATGTTGGATAATCCCCAAATCCCTCCTTCTGTCCAGCAGTTTTCCACATGGAATTTCTTCTGGAGGTTTTTGGGTGCCTTGGCTGCCCTAAAACAAATTTTCAGCAGGTGGGTGATGTTTGCTATGGTTGAAGCTCAGGATGGCCAGCTCAGGCACTGAGATCTTGTAGGGAACTATGGGCTGAGCAGGTTGGGGATGAAGCCTCCCCTATGGACAAAAAGTGATGCCCCCATGGGCAAAGCAGAGATTACAGCAGTGCTTCTCATCCTAAATCTCCCCAAACTGACCCAAATTCTGCCCTTCCTCTGCTTAGGCTGGAGAATTTGCTGTCCCAGGAATTGGGTGTCTCCTCAAGCTAGGATTAAAAATAAATTTTTAAGCAAACGACAAAGTTCCCGTTCCTCTCAGTTCCACCTACCAGTGTATATAATGAAACAGGATTTCTACACATATGTCCTGCCACAGGAATCCACAACACCCTGGGCCTTCCCACTGCCCTGCAAATATACCCACGAGAAACCTCCCCAGGGCAGCAGGAGCCTGGAGGCTGCAGAAGGCTGGAACAGAAATGTGTCTCTCTCCCTCCTCTCAACACTTTCTGTACAAAAGGAAGAACAGCTTTCCCTTCCCCCAGCCTGGAATATTAATAAAAACCTGGACCCTGGCCAAAACTCTGCCTCCATATCTTTCTGGAGTAGATTACTTCGAGCTCATCCCTCTGTGCAGGAACGCCCTGGCACCTCCTCCAGGTGGCTGCACCTTTGGGGAAGAGGCTTTGGCGGTCAGGGGAGCATCCCTGCCAGGGTCAGAGGTGGTCCAGAGGGGAAGGGAGAAGGATGGCGTGGGTGCACATGCCCCAGAGTGGCTCAGGGCACTGCTCTCCCCCTGCTCACTGAGCCTTTGAGTCAGTGGCTCCCGCTGCTGTGCACTTCTATCCATGTTGTTCCTGCAGCACCATCCTCTCTCCTCCCGGACTCAAACATATTGCACAGCTCGGGTTGTCACTGCTAATGTTTCCCATGTGCAAGAACAAAAGCAGAAGTCAGCTCCTTCGCCCTCCGAGACTCACCAGTGATTTGCCACCAGGAATGGCAGAGAGATTACAAGCCATTAGCAGGAGGATTTTTCGCCTTGTAAGGGGAAAAGCGAGGAGGAGAAATTCAGCTCTTGCGTATTTTTAGCAGCTGAAATGAGGTTTTAGATGGATGCTCTCTCCAGGTCTGCTCCAAGACCTCAGCCCTTCTTTTGGGGTGCAGATAATGGACTGCAGAACTGTTGCTTGTGTCCTGCCCCTGACTTCCCTCTCCCCACAGATCCATGTGCAGCAACTCCTTAACGAGGCTTTTCTATTTTCAGGAGCCAGAGAGGCCAAGCTTTCAGCTGCTGAGTGAATATATTTAACCAGTGGAACACAGGCAGGCTGTGAGGGCTGTCTAAGATGAGATCAAGCCAAATTGGTTCAAATCAAAGGTTTTCTCCCTAAGAGACCACTGGGCAAGCAGCTGGTACACGTGGGGTGAGGGATTTGTGCTCAAGGACTGGCCCTGCCACAGAGCAGGGTGAATTAGTGGAAGAGGAAATATTTATCTTTAGTCCTCACCCAACAAAGGAAAGACTTTGGAATGAGTTTAAGAGATGCCTTTGGAAAGGTCCATCCATCCCACCAGCCTTTAGTCAGTGTTAGCAGCCCTTACCTGAGGCCAGGCACTTTGGAAAGCTTTCCTTTGAAGGTGCTGGCCCTGGAGTAACTCAGTTTCCCCTTGGATGAGGAGATCAGAGTGAAATCCCACAGGAATTCTGCAGCCCTTGCATGTCTTGTCTAGAACCACTTGAACCAGAACTCCTTTTCTGACCTCTGGCTGGACTGGACACAATTTGGGGTAACTCTTGAGGGAGTGTTGCTGCTGCCTTTCCAAACTGGTTGGAAGGAGGAGCAAGAAAAATGGGCACATCCCAACAATAGGCCAAGAGCACCCAGGCAGAGAGCAGGCAGTAGGAATGGGTGGGGGAAAGCAGTGAGGAGGGTGAGGGCTCCAGAGATCACCTCAGCAGAAGAAAACTGAAGGAACACTGTAGAAGAAAAGGCTGAAGGCAAAGATAGCTAACCAAGGATGTTCAAGTTTTCCACAGAGAGGAAAAGACTTCAGTAATTTTTTTTCTTATAAGTTCACTGCTCTCGTGGCAAGAAATAATGGGATTAAAATAGCAGAAGAAATTTTGGAGGAGAGATCAGACAAACATCTGTCAGGAGAGGTTTTGGTTGAGCTGATCTTGCCTGGAGGCAAGGAAATGAACTCAATGATTTTTCAAGGTCCTTCCACCCTGTCTCCTGTGACTCAGAATAGCCCTCTGGAGCCATTTACTTCTCTCTTGCCCTACTGTTCTGTTTTAGGATGGTTAAGGTCTTCACTGAAGCTTTTTAGTTAGATGCCTACAGTTAGAAAGTATGAAAGGTCCCCCAAAGACTTTGCAACTTTTCCCATCATGAAAGACCATATGCCCTGGAGTAAGGTGAAGTCCTGCCTTTCACTCAAAGAAGAGAAGATGTTTTGATTTTATAAACATATACAGGGAGAGAGACACTCATTTATTATATATGTAGCATCTCTGCCTTTCTCCAGGGTTATCTTTATGGCGAGTGGGCACAGATGAACATGCAGGAAGGAGAATGGACCACTTTAAAACTCGGGGCACAGGCCAATTAAAGAGCAGCTGGACTGAAACTTCAGGCTAAGTGGCACATTGTTCATTTGTTCACTGTTTCATAAGCAAAATGCCCTGAAAGGTTAATGACAGTGTTAGGCAAACTCAGCCAGACTGAGCACTGTGAGGCCAGATGACAAAAACAGGAGCTGACACTTCCCAACAAGCTCAAGAGTGAGAATTTGTTTAAATGTAATTAGCTGGTTAAAAAAAAAAAAAAAAAAAAAAAAAAGGGAAGAAAAAAAAAGGAAAAAAAAAATCCCTGTGGAGCCCAGGCCCGGTGACTATTTGCTGTGCCTTTAGATTGAACCAATACATCTTTCTGCATTCAGCTACCAGGGAGGGAGGAAAAAAAGAATGTCTCTCATTTCCTGAGAGAGATGGATGAAGTGTGAGCTGGTGGCTGATGCTGGTGGCTCACACTGAGGGTCACACCAATATCAACCACTGTCTCTGACCTCAAGCAAGTCCTCAAACTCTCACCACCTGAGGCTGCCCAAGTGTCGAGCATGCAGTGTTAATGTTCACAGGGGGAGCTGGGATGTTTTGGTGTCATTTACTGAGGGGAGCTTTGGTCCCAAGTACAAAGTGCTCCAGATACAAATTGCCATTGTCACCAAGCCTGGCCCAGGGGGGACCTGCAGCTCTGCTGGCAAGTCCTGCTCCAGCCTCGCCCTGTGGGGGCTTTGCCTTGTATTCCAAGTGAATCTTGGCCTGACTTTTCCAGCAAAATCTTTCTTTTCCTCCTTTTTTATCTCCTCTATTGATTTCTCAGCCAACCCACTGAGAGAACAAAATCCTGGTGACTATTCTCAAGCCATTGCCTCTCTTCCCCCTACCTCTTGTTCACTTGGTTTTGTTTTGGGCACTAAAATCTGCATCTCCTTTTCTGGACACTCCAGTGATACCATTAGTGGCCCCACCCTGAAGGACTGACATGGTTTTGGGGGTACACAGCACCCCTGGTTGGTCTCCAAGCCATGAAGATGTTTTGATCCAGGGCTAGTCTTGTCTCCAGCTCACAAGCAGCTCCTCCATCCCTCCCTCTGTCCCTCCAAGTGAAGGGATGCAGCTTGAGGCTGGTTTTTCCAAGTCTCAAAGCTCTTGCACAGGTCCCTGTGCCAGGGAAAAGGCTCCTGGATTGCTGCTGCCCAGGGGATGTGCCTGACAGTCACAGAAACAAATTGCCTTCCCAGCGCAGGTGAAGAGCTTCAGGAGCAGATGGCACCATCATTCTTCTCATTACTTTTATTGCCTTCAGAATGGGAGAAAAGCAAGTGCTTCAGGGGCCAAAGCAATCACAGGCTGACAAGGAGGTGTCGGGCTCTCTCTGGTACCTCGGCTGATGCCGGAGCTTGGGAAGAAGGGATTGGGGGTGGCAGGACATGGAGCGATGGGGTGAGTGAGATGGGCCATCAGCTGGTGGCTCTTTGGACGTGAAGGATGAGTGGGGCTTTCACTGGGAGAGCAGGAGATCAGCTCAGAGGGTGCTGTAAGCCCGGGGGGCAGTGGGGTGTGTTAGGAGTGGCACCCACCAAAGACCCCGAGGAAAAGCTTGGTGGTTACATCTGTCCTGAACTTAGAGGGAGCTGAGAATGGCACTGCACATTCCCCACAGCACAGCTGAGCCACACAGTGCCTGTCAGCAGTGCTATTAAACCATGTTTTGCTAAATATTGAAATCTAACCCCCTCTCTCCATTCCTTGCACTCTCCTCCCTTCCTCCCCCCCCCACCCCAAGCCTGAGAATTGCATTTTATGGCCAGAAATTAAAACAATCTCTTTCTGGAGCCTTTCATCATTAACTGTTCATCACTTTGGAGTGTCTCCTAAGGTCAAGAGCATTTCAGCAGAGCCATTCATCAGCCAAGCCTTTGGTGCATTATCTGGGGCTGTCTCTCAGGAAGCCAAGGTCGGGCAGTAATACACCAGTGAGGTGACCTGCTCATTACTTTTGGAAACATTTTTTTGTCAATGAATGGCCCTTAGTGAGCATTTAATTTAGATTTAATAAGGCATCTAATGTTTGCTTAAAAGGACACTGTACCTTCAAGGTGTTTGTCATAATTGGATGGAGGATATTTACCCACACTGTTTATTAATAAACCCCTTAGAAGATGGAAATTGAAATCAGCTCTTTTAATGTCTTCTCTGGTACCCACAGGGATGGTGTTTGTAATTATAAGAATCCCAGCTCCCAGCCAACACCCAGAAGTGCCAAAACTGGAGTCAGACCAGGGTGCTGGGTGCAGGTCTGGTCTGCCCCACCTGCACAGGGATACTCAGACATCAGTACCTGTGAGGGTGCCCACACCCATGGGGTGTGAAAGAATCCCCCTGCCTCAGCCCGAGCTCCCTGCCTGCTGGGAATCTGCCCTGCAAGAAAAAAAAAGGGAAAAGCCCAGAAGTTATTTTAGGTCTATCTCCTACAACACCTCTTGGGAGGCATCTGCAGCAGGGGCTGAGCTGCTTCTCTGCCCCCGTTCCGATGGCAGGCGGAATATCGTGAGCTGGTGGTGACACCGTGAAGGAACCCAGTGATCTCAGCACGAGATGTGCCATGGCATATCAAAGCCTCGTCGTCTCCTCCTTTCTATCCCTCTATGTACAACTCTAAGACTTGAGAAAAAGGGGGGGAAAAATAGCAATGCTTTGATGTGCTCCCTCCGCCGGCGCCCCTGCCAGATTTGGGCTGCGGAGGAGCAGAGTGGTGTCAGCGCTGCAGTTAAACTGGGACACGACTGTCAATGTGTGGTGCAGGCTGAGATATACAGGAATATCAATTTGGGAACGGCACAGCCTGCTGAGGGAGCAGCCCTGCCTGCCCTGCCACCCCACACCCCACACCCACCCCAGAAGGGCAAAAAATGGTCAATCTCCCAAAGTGGAGCTTCCCTTTCCATCAAGGCCCCGACGAGGGTGGGCTCTGCCCCACACCTGGAGCAGGACCAGGGGCTGCTCGTGCTGCTTCTTTGCTGGCAGAGCAGCAGAAACTCTGATTCTCCCCCAATAATTCCCTTTGTTTTATCCCATGAGGCACCGCTGCCAAGCGTAGAACCCACTGTGTGCCATCAGTGCGTACAAAAAATAAATTAGCTGATGTTTAACTCTAAAATTATGTTGCCAAAGAGCAGGAATTCATTCAGAGGATCATTAGGAAGAGTCTTAAAACAAGACAGACTAATTTCAGGCTGCGTCTTCGCGTTCTGTTGTTTGGGGAGCCCTGACAGTGAGATGGATGCTGGTGAGAAGCTATTAAAAATGGCAATTCATTTTTAATCCCATTACCTTGACACACATCAGTTTTTAAATCAAGGGATGTACCTTTTCAGATGATCCCACTGTTATTAGGTGCTGTCTATTGCTCGAGGGTGGGGGGAGAATAGGTAGAATTAATTCTAAATATGTGCTATAATGTTAGATTGATTTCTTTATTAGCACCTTTTATAGTCAATTCTCTTCATTGAAGGGCTCTGTCATATCTCCTGCCGACATAAAAAGATAGCCATGATGTTTTAAAATGACGCCAATAAATGTAGAAATTTGTGAATGTGGGATATTTAACGGCAAATCGTTATAGATGGTCCACCAAATTGGGGAAGCAGAGACTGAATTAAGCCTCCAGAGATCTGACATCTTATTTGCAAGATAAAAAGCATGAGCAGCAGCCTGAGTTGGGGATTGATGAATAATTCGGAGGTTTTACGTTACCCTTCCTGGGTTTATAATAGTTCCTTCATGGTCTGCATTGTTCTAAGGTGATGAATCACCAAGTTCCATCGTGTCTTCCCAGCACAGCCACTGTCCCCGATTTTAACCTTTCTCCTCCACCAGTTCCAGCAAAGCACAACAAAAATTATCTCTCAGATCAGCTTGTATCCATCCAAAATCCCAATGGGCACGAAAGCAGCTACAATTTATTAGCAGCATCAGTGTATTTTACTGCTCATCTAAGAATATCATTAATATTCTTTCATCACCTCCTCTACAGCCTTAAAACCTGCTTCATAATATTGAGCTCACGGCTGACCAGGAGTGAGCAAAATTTAAATTTTTTATTCCTCAGAAAATCCCTGTGTTTTCACATTTTGGCATTGTGTCATAACATCTCAAAGGATGGGACGTGAAAAAAAAAAAAACAAACCAAACAACAAAACTGAATTTCAGATGCTTGGGAACGTTTCATTTGTGATTTTTCCAATAGCACATTTTCTTACTCCAAAGGTGAAATGATTTGGAGAGGTTGATTAAATTACCCCACTGTCACCAGATTCTGAGTCAGTACAAGATTAGTTTAATATTGAAAAATAATATTTCCCTCCATCAGCAAGTTCCTGCTGAGGGTGGTGCCCAGGACATCAATACCTTCGTCATCCCTCTGCCAGGCTTAAATTCCTTTTCTCTCTCTTTTGTGCATGAAAATGGCAATTTCCAGGGGAATATTGTTCCAGTGCAGCATTGCCAGCCATGGCTGCTGCTTTCCATGGCCTGGCTCCAGCAATGGGAGCACATCAGCAGGTTTGTGCCAAGCCTTGCAGAGCTGGAGCACGCAGGAAAGAGGGATGGAGGGATGGAGGGCAGGCAGCCCATGGCCAGGGCAGTTGGGCACATCCCTGGGAGAGCAGGAATTTCACTTGCCTCCTCTGTTTATTCCTGCTCTGCTGCGCTTGGAGCGATCTTTCCTAATTGCTTTTTGTGTGAGGTTCTTCCCCTGTCCTTCAGGAACTTGGCTGCTGATCTCTGCAGGGTGAGTCTGGAGCTCAGAAGTTATGGCTTGGGATGGTCCGTGAGGAAGCCACCAGACCCCTCATCTTCCCCACAAGCCTCTCTTTAGATCTTGTGACCATCCCTGAGCTGTCTCTGATGAGCAAATCCTCTCTCTGCTCTGCTCACAGATACCCCAGGGGTCTCCCCCAGATGCACTCACTTCCCTTGGGGGAAGCTGCACTCTAGCATTGCTTGTGGTCCATCATGGTCCATCAAAGATTTGAGGTCCTTTGGTGGAATTCCTAATGGTGGAGGCTGGAATGAGGCAAATTCTCCAATGGCCAGACCGACTCTGCAATCCAGCAAAATACCAGTTTTTTAATCTGTGTACTTGTCATGTAAATGAGTGTCCTCACAGAGCTGCAACACGGGTCTGGGTTTTAATTCCAGCAACTAACAGCAACATAGCAGGAAAGGACATTCATCATCTTGAGTAATGGATTTTCTATGACTAATATACTTGCTCCTGCATTCTTCAAGGACAGTGCCTTGACTCTCCCTCCTCTCTCTTCCTCCCCTTGAGGCCAGGAGGAGCCCAGCTCTCCAGAGCTCACAGCAGCAGCAAAGCCCTCTCTTTCCATGGAGGGGAGATGCAGTTGGGTTTCCTCCCAGCAGATGTGAGTGCAGCATTTGCAGCAAAGCTCCCAGTGCTGCTTGTGTTCCTCTGATCACCTGAGCGAAATGCAGAGCACGTGGGGACAAAGGAATGGGGGAAGAATTTCCCTGTGCTCTGTGGTTCTGGTACCCAGTGGGGTGGATGGGGCTGGGTTGCTGTCAGCTCTACAGCAGCAGCAAGCAGGGAGGCTGTTCCAGCAGGAGTGAGATGGAGCTCTGTGTGATTATTGCAGCAGAAACATCCCCTCCTTTAAAGCTGGATACCTCCTCCGACAAAACCCATGGTGGTGGGAAGAAACTTTTTACATCCCCATGGGAATGGCAGGAGCGGAGAGGGCAGCAGTGGGTGGGAATTGGGGGGGTCACAGCAGATTCCCTCCATCCCATGCAGAAATCAGAGTGTGGTGTCTGAGCAGGGCGAGCTGGGAGGAGGTTTCATCGCTGACATGAGCAGCAGCAGCGTGTCGATGATGGATGATCCAGGCGAAGAACTGGGAGTCAGGATTTCTGAGACACAGCCCCTGCCTCTGCCACGCTCGGCCAAACGGTTTAATTTATCCACGACTCATTTTCATTCCGTGTAAAACCTGGGCATGTTGATACTCTTTGGCTTTGCAAGACACAGCGCAAATGAATTATTATTTGTAAAGCGCTGCAGGTGCTCTGGGTGAAAGGGAATGTTGTAATTGCAAAGCAACGCTATTAAGTGGCAAATTGGATGAAACCTTTTACTAAATGAACTGTGTTTCAAAACACTGCATTTGCAAAGGCTGTTCCTTTGTAAAATGAATCTACTTTTTAATGTTTCTTGCTTTAATCTTAGTTCCTAAAGAAGATTTACAGTCTCATCAAGTCCTGTGAGTCAATGTTAAATTATTGTAATTTATTCCACATTATGTTATGTTAGTTTTTGCCACATATGGTATGTTACATTAATTTAGCTAATGTATGCTAATTTTGTGCTAAATTTAAGTCACAGTACCCACATAGTATGGAGATTGATGTCTTAGAAATTAATGTAATAATAGTAATAATTAATAGTAATAATATGAAAGCTTTGGCATTGCTGCTTTGGAATCCCTGAGTGTTCCAGTTGAGTTTATTGTATCTCTGTAGCATGACTCACTAACTACTCAAAGAGAAAAGAAAGAGATCTTGTGTCTTCTTTACAGAGCCATATATCAACGCCATAAAACACAATCCCAATCCTTGATAGCCCCATTGCAGCAAAAATTGTTAGTCTCTGTGGCACAGGACCTCCAAGCTCAATAATCTTTTATGCCTGTAAATTCCACAACAGCTGGACATTAAATCTCTGGATTAATTCAACAAGTTTCCACATTTCTCTCCACCCAGCCTTTTTTTTTTCTTCAGGAAAGTAGTGTTTAGTGGCAGGGCAATACTCTGGCTCTCTCCACCCCTGCTCTGGCTCTGAGGGGTGTGATGCCAGCACACTGTTTTGCATCCTACTTTTCAGCAGGTCCAGCCCTCCGTGCAGTGTGACAACTCCCAAGGGGTCTGAAGGTGGCAGAAAACACCCATCCAGGCTCCCTTTTCCCCCTCCTGCCTTTTTCCAGCATTCATCATTCCCAAAATCACTCAGAATTTGCATGTGAAGATTTTAACTGGCAGGTTGTGGTGTGAGGAGGGTGCAGCCCCTTCCCTGGAGCCCTCCAGCAGGCTGGTGGCTCTTCAGAAAGCCTGAAACACCCTAAACTGCATTTTCTGCTTGAAATTCCTGTTGTGCAAACTCTTTGTGTTAAATCTGTCCTGCATTTACAGAGTTATTAGTGTGTACGTTAATTACAACAGGCTTTGATTAAAGGCATGGACCGTAAAAGCAGATTAACATTCTCCTGATTTTAAGCTTCTACGTGAAACTGGTTCAGAAAACCCCCCGTTGTCTCAGGAAAAACAAATCCTGTACCTTGCTGTGGGCAGAGCCTGACCCTCCCTGTAATCCCATGTCCCTTTGCTGCCCTGAATTAACGGGAGCTCAGAAGAATTTCCTCCGTTGCTCTAAGCCTTTTTGGTGTTATTATTTAAGAATATTTAATCTCAAGGACAGCAAATAAATATGAAATCATTGTTGAGCCACTTGTCCCACTTTGGTGGCTGGAAGGCTGTTATTGTCTGGGAGGGAAGAGAAAGGCTGGATCAGGAAATGGGAATAGCTGGCAAGAAGGGAAACCAAGAGCAGATTTGTGGCTGAGGGGAGCTGTGCTGAGCCCCCAGCCCTCCCCTAGAGAGGACACAGCCCCTCCTGGGCTTCATTGCAAGGAAGGGATGAGAAATTAGGGAGGTTTAGACTGTTCAAGCACCTTCCCTAAACAAACTCAGCTCTGAACTGTGCCCTTGACCTCTCTTTCCCAGAAAAGCTTGTGGCACAGGAGGAAGAAGCAAGAGGGTGCTCCGTTCCTCTCCCTGCCTTCTCTCCAGGAAGGCTGAGCTTCTCCATCAGGAGCCATCCCTGTCCCAGCATGGGGAAGTTGTGGCTTTAGGGTGAACCACACATTGCTGCAGTGCTTCAGACCTGCTCTTTGCTGTTTATAATTGCAGGGCACCTTCTTGGGTAGTTTAGAGCAATTTTTTGGTAGTTTAGAGCCCTTTTTTGGCCCTGTGCAGGCAGAGAAGTCTCTCACACCTCTGTGGTGAGAGCACTGGAGAATCCAGTGCTTGTCTCCAGCATCTCCACTGTGTCCTCTGCCTGTCACTGCCACATGGAAAACCCACAAAGCAGCAAAACCTCTCTTTGCTCTCATAGCATGGACCTGCTGAAACCTCTAATACACGTTCCTTTATTTTTTCTGCAGAAGGGAAATGGCTTTTGTTCCAAATATGATATTTGCAAACTATTGGAAATCTGTTCCCTCAAACCCCAGGCTGATGTGAATAATAGATTTTGAAAATTTGGTGCAGGCAACACAAGTGTGTGCGATGATGAAGCGAGCAATATAACTTGGCCTGAGGCCCATGTCTCAGTGGCCCTGCAGTAACTTGCCTGGTGACAATGACAGAGATTTTATAAATGAATCTATTTGTTATTGGCAGGGCAGGCACCAGCACGAGCAGGAAAATCAGACTCCCAGTAGACACAGCCCTCTCTGTTCTACAGTGTTGGCTGACAAAATATGATGAGAAATATGTGTGTGGACATGGAGCATCTTTAGAGGATGGGGCTCATCAGATCTGCCTTACTGGGGGCTCAGGCTAAAACACACCCTGAATGTCCAGGGGTGCCACTGGTTTCTCCTTTCCCCAGGTGCTGGATCTGCAGACACTGCAGTGGGATGCTGGGATTTGGTCCTTACATCATCTTCAAGTTATTCATGAGAGCGACCCCTCAAGGAGTTGTTTTCCAGAATTACAGACCAGAAGAAAGGACCCTTTAACTCACCACTCTCAGAGCAGATGAATTTTCTGCGCCTTGGCCGCTTCCCCAAGCCGTGGAAAGACAAAGACCTCTCAGGGTTTGCTCTTTGCTGCAGATTTAGGCAAGAACAACATGGTCTCAAGTAAAAGGCTCCTGCTTCCCCAGGCACTGGGCTCGGAGGCTGCCAAGCAGTGGGAGCTCTGACGGAGCCCTCGCTTTTTGAGAAACCAGCTCCCACCTTCACTTTATTTCGCTTGCTGGCAAAGCCTCTGATGGAAATGGATTTCAGCTCCTCCTGCCAGATGGTGATGTGAACCAAGGGCTGCAGACAGAGATCGCCTCCAGGCTGAATTTAAAATGCCTCAGTACATTTTATTTTTGTCCAGAAAGCCTTGTAAGAGCCACTCAGCTCCACGGCACTGAGCCATCCTGTGAGCAGTCCTCAGGACGAGCCAGGAGCTCTTCCAGCAGAGCCTTTTGCTGCAGCAGCCATCAGTGGTGGCTTGTATCCACCAAAAATGGCCTTCATTTACCCAAATAGCTTGTACTGACCCAGCATAACCCAGTGCAAAGGCTCCCTGTATAACAGGACAGCTTTTTCCACTGCCACAGTGCTGTTCTGGGTAGCAGGGACTGGGCTACAACCCTTGGATTCTCACTCAGGTCTCTGCTGTGCTGTGACTGCCAAGAAAATCTAGAAAAATCCTTTATCTCATTTAAGTTAGTTAGCAGTCTCATATCTTGTGCAGCCCAGTGCTGGAGACCTTCCCAAGGGAGGGCTTGGAGTGGGTTAGTGCCTGCAAAACCACTTCTCCAAAGCTATCTCTGCATGGAGAGCCCTACCCATAATAACCCATCGGATGCTTTGGAAAGAGGGATGTTCATCCTCGGTGCTTGAGGTAAAAGGACATTTATGCAAAGCAATGATTTGCTGTTTACCCAGTTTTCTGTATTCCCCACTCTACTGCAGGTGATATTTGCTCTTGAGTAAAAGTTCCTCCTGAGCTCAGGTCCTGCCATGAAGTCATGTTCCTGCATTTATGACATCAGTCGTTGCTATGGCAGTGGTGTCAAAAATTCCTCTTTCATTATTGTTTAAAGGGAATTATTCAGTGCGTTCCAGATCAAAAGCACTGGGATCTTGGGATGTGCCTCTGAGCTGCAAAGAAACTCAAACAAAGCCAAAAATAGCAATATTTGGATAAGCTGGATGACAGCCAGATTGTCCTGTGCTCATTTTCCTGTCTACATCATTCAGTGCCTTTTTGAAGCTGCAGGGAGCTAATTCAGGATCTGAGGTGCATCTTCCCAGGAGTTTTCCATGCACAGGGCACAGGCTCAGACTGAGCCACCTCTGCATCCTCTGGGCTGGTTCAGCCTCCTGCCCTCACTCGCTGAGCCATGTGTTCATCTGCACAAGTTTCACACCACTGGTTTTGATGAGAGTGCATGCAATACATGCTTTTGCTTTTGGTCCCGTGTTCCCAAAGCTGGAGCCTTCCAAGCGCTGCCTGCAGGTGCAGAAGCATTTCAGTGACTTTCCTGGAGGTCTCTTCCAAGAAGGAGAGAGAGGAAAACATGCCATTGATTATGAGGATAAATGGTCCTCTCAGCAATGTGATACTCAGCACCATTTATATTCATTGCTGACAGACCGTGGTGGGTTGGCCTGGTGGTGTCCTGCTTCCAAACCATCTGGAAATCTGACTTTGCAAACAGCTTTGATGCCCGAGCAGCTGGCTGGGAGTGCCACCCATGCTTCCCAACCCTGTCCCAGAGACAATCCACATGGCTGGGTTCACTTCTCACCCATCTCCCCACCTTCCCCCACCCCAAATTGTCATTCTGGGACACCTCTCTAAGAAATTGCATCTGATGTTTCCAGTCAATGCAGCTAAGGAAGACAGATGCCAATGAGATGGATATTTCACAGCTCTCCCAAGCTCCCTGACCATCAATATCATCTGACTCTTATGTCAATATTGAAGAGATCCCAAAAAGAGCTGGGGTATTTCAGCAATACAATACCACACATTGGTATGGCTCAGCCTGTGCAGTGATTTTTTTAAGTAATCAAATGGGTTTTTTCATAAATGAAGGGTAATTTCTTACTAGAATAAACCCTTTCCATTAGGAAAATGTAAAATGTGGAAGACTGGGTGGTTTTGTGTGTGCGGTGGGTTTTTTTTTTAAGGCAAAATGTTGGAATTACTACTCATCATCAAAAATAGAGAGCTGTTTGGAGGCTGCATGTGAGAAAATTGCCAACTCTTATTGAATATCTTATTTACTTGCAAAGTGAAGAAGAAAGTAAATAAGAAGCTCTGCAAAATATCTGCATCTCTGGCAATTTCCTTGTGGGCAATCACACACGCCGCCTACGGTCTCTGCAATAAATTGTAGTCCCAGTCGTTTGCTTCCTCTCCTTATGTACATACATTACATTTTCACTCAGCAATTTTGACTTCCACCCACTTTTCTTGATGGGCAGAAAGAGGGGGAACAGAGAATAAAAAATGTGGCCGTATTTTCGCTGTGACAAATGACAGTTGATGTTTTATTTCCAGCTGGAATATCCAATGATATATAAATGTTTGTGGTGTTGTCTCCCCGGGGTAGCCAATGGGCATCTGGGTGTTTTATTTCAAATTTCCCTATATACACGGTCTGTGGTGTTTCTGAGGCGAGATGGAAAGGAGTTCTCCTGTAGGACTGCTGGAGGAAACAAATAATAGGCTGTATCGAGCATTGATTTCGGTTGTTGTGCTCTTGTTGGCTTTTTCTCTATTCAACCGACCATGTCTTATAGATTATTAAAGTAGTTTTCTGTCAGGGGAGTCTAAAGAGGCTTCATCATTATCTGCTGAATTCAGGGCTGTTCTTTCCCACATGAGTAAGGCCAGTGGAAATGGAGTTGCTGAGGTTGGGGGGTGTTCCTGGAGTACAACCCTCCTGAGCAACCCTGGGGTGCACAACCATCACAACATCACTGAAAACCAGCCTCCTGTTTTTATGGAATCAACAGGATGGCCACTTTGTGAGCTGTTTTTTGCAAGCTCTTGGTGATGCTTTCTGAGCTCCACCACAACTTACTCAAATCCTGATTTTTGTGCTTAAAACCCCTGTCTTCCTGCTGTCCAAATCTCTCAGCTCTCTGATGCTCCAGCCCCAGGGTCATCTGTTTTCCTCCCTTCCACAACAGGGAAACACAACCCTGTTTCAGGTCTAGACCAGGCACTGGGCATGGTTTGAAGATGGTTATTGGGCATGTGATGGAGGCAGGACCATGTCTGGGCACCTCTGGCTTGAAATCTCAGCTAACTCAGCCTTGTCTTCACTGCTTTCAAAGCATTGATTCCAGTCAGGATCAGTTTTCCCAGATCGGAGTGTTTCTGGCCGGATCCTCAGTCCACACAGCTCAGGTCATTCCATCAGCCCATCGCCTTCCAAATCAAGCATGTCAGCAATGTCTCACACGTGCTGGAGCTCGCTGGGTCTAATTTGCAGATCTGCAGTAGCTAGATTAAAGTTTGTTAAAAAAATAATAAGTGGAAACTTCAAGGGATCAGAAGTTTAAATTGAAATACCGTGTCTAACCTGTGCTAATCCTCCCCCACTGACAGTTTTAATTACTCAAAGATATTAAGAAAAAGCCATGTTTTGTGCCTGCAGCCTTTAATTCTGATTTTAGACCTCCTTAAAGGGACAGCCCCAAGGGAGCAGTTTAAATTAATACTCTGAGATGGAAACCCACTTCCTTTCTCATCCTCCTGCTCGTCTAATTGTCCTTAGTAAGGTTCCCATTGACTGCAGCTGCCATTACATCAGACCCCAAAAGGCAAAGGGCAACCTCAAAACCCATCAAAGCAACAAAAACACCATCAAAATTGGTGAGAGTCCAAGCTGGAGGCCTCTCTGTCAGACCCATTTAGATGGATGTGTTGGAGGATTCATGCCATTAACTGCAGGAGTGAAAGCAGTGGAGAAATATCCATATTCTCAGAGTTTACACTTCACTGATAGTTTTTACCGTGAGCTCCAAACCCATCATTTCTTTCCTGTTTTCTCCAGACCAGTGAATATTGGACCAAAGAAGCCCCTGCTGTTACCCAGTGGTGGTGGTGGGCTGTAGGTTGGTGAGCATCACTCCTCCCTCCTGGCTGGTACCACTGGGTATTACGTAAGGCACCTCTGAGACTGCAGAATGGAAATTTAATTTCCAGGACCAACAGCCCGGAACCAGAATTTTACAATTTCAAGCCTCAAGGGGTTCGTCTTAGTTACCATAAAGATTTTATGACCCAAGTCAAAAATCACTCAGCTTTATACTTTCCCCAGTCATGTTCCACTCCTTCAGCTCAGCCTCAGGCTTAGCCTGTTTTCCAGGCATCAGGAGCTGTCAGATGCATCCATGGGCAGGGGAGGATGTGAGCACATGGGACACCAAGGGAGCTATGGTGTTTCTAGGTCACCAGAGATGGAGGTTAAGAAGCTTACAAACCTGCTTGGTTTATTCTTTAAAATCCAGGCTTTCCCCAGAGCAGCAGGAAGAGGAGCTGTGCCCTGTAGAACTGCTGGACACGACATCAAGGTGTCCTACTCACAGGACACCGAGTCAGGTCCATCCAGTGGAGCTGGGGAACATCCATGTGCCACTCGTTTCCCAGCAGTGTTTCATGGCTGTGCTAAAGGGGTGTTTCTGCTGCCAAAATGTCCACAGTCTCCCTAAGCAGATGGAGAATGCATGGAAATGAGGCAGATGTCCAGGCATGTGTCCTGTGCCTCTTGACTCCACATCCCGACCCTGGCTGCCCCTTCCGGCTGTTGTTTGGTGTTGGCTGGAAATCATTAGAAAGCTGCAGCCCCGACTCAGTAGATTTTGGAGGTTGTCCAGCACATCACTCCCTGGAGCCACCTCACTGGCTTGTTTACTTGTGCGGTTCCTGGCAAGCCACAGGAGGGACTTTAAGTCTGTCTGAGAGACGTCCTGCCTTCAGCGGGCTCTCCAAGGAGCCATTGTCTCTGGCTGGTGGTGGGGCTTTATTCAGTGATTTGCTGCATCCTGATTCAGGCAAAATTCCCATCAGTGCCTGTGGATGTGCCTTATCCTATTAATTCGATGGTGGTTGTGTTTGGAGGGGAGGAGGAGGAAAAAAGTTGCCTTTTCCCAAACCGTCATTCTCCTGCACGCACGAGCAACTCTGAAATTAAAGCACTGCAGCTCATTCTGCAAGGGCTGTTAACTTTACATCCTAATTGCTTAATTAAGCTGTCTTGATCCAGGTAATAATTGCAAACTTTCTACCCGAGAAAGGTTTGCCGAGTTAAGCAAGAATTGATGAAACATTTATGCTTCTGACAGAGCCGCCTGCCCTTTATTTCCTTCCGTTTGCTGGGAAAAGTCTCTCCCAGCCAAACGTCTTCCCCGTGACGGGTTTTATTTCCCCCGAATTGAAGTGTGGAACCAACATTGCCCCGACAGCCGGTGCCAGGGGAGCACCACAAACCTCTCCCAGCACAGCCATTCCCTCCAACCCGGGGACGGAAAAGGAAACCTGGCCAGCCCTGCATTTACCTTACAGGATAGCTCGGCACTTTAGCAGCAATAAAAATAGATTTAAGAGCTCAGAAGCAAAATTGCATTAAAAGTACCCGCAGCAAAGGCACGATGCGTATTCATGTGCTGCTCCTCGCTGCTCCTGCTCCCTTCACACATTAAGCAGGGACCCCCGTGGTGGGGATGCTTTGCAGCAAAACAGGGGGGGAGCAAGAAAAAAATAAGAAGACCTTGCAGGGCTGGTGATGTGGCAGCCTGTGAAATGCCCTGAGCTTGAGCTCCCTCCATCCTTGCAAATATCAATCATCCTAACAGAGGTTTAGATTGGATATTAGGAAGAAATTCCTCCCTGGGAGGGTGGGCAGGCCCTGGCACAGGTTGCCCAGAGAAGCTGTGGCTGCCCCATCCCT
>JAWWEE010000037.1:12836-81387 GCA_035221455.1 Xenops minutus | reverse complement strand
GTGGGCAGGCCCTGGCACAGGGTGCCCAGAGAAGCTGTAGCTGCCCCATCCCTGGAAGTGTCCAAGGCCAGGTTGGATGGGGCTTGGAGCAACCTGGGCTGGTGGAAAGTGTTCCTGCCCATGGCAAGGAGGCTGGAACAAGATGAGCTTTAAGGTTCCTTCCCACCCAAACCATTCTATGATTCTGTGGGACCGGTGTGGGACCTGTCACCTCCATTAGGCAGTGCCAAACATATTTTTTCTGAGCATGTTTTGGCACTGCTGTCCCAGTTACAGTTGTTTCCACAGCAGGATAAGGAGCTGTAGTTTTTTTCTTGCCACTTAGAGATTCGGATCAGGAAGCAACTAGTTGAGGTTGATATTGTCGTGGTCTGACTTTCTGGGAGCCTTCTGAATAAATTTCCCTTTATTAGACACAAAGGCTGCCATTACTGCACCTTCATCCTCATTACTCCAGGGTAAGTGCCTACATAACCCTTCTCAAGTTCTGTGTTGGTGTTCAGGGTCCCTCATGGCTCCTGCTCACATGTGTGGGGGCCAGGGGGGAACTGAGAACCTTTTCCAGCAACCTCCCTGTGTCCACTGCTCTCTCCATCTCCTGCAAATCTGCTGAACACCATAAATTAGAACAATGTGATGAATTTCCTCGCATCTGCAAATGAGGATGGATTCCTCTGTTGATTTCCCCATTTTGTGGGGGGAAAAAGTTGACATTTTTTTATCATCTTTACATTTTGAATGCTGAAGTTCTCCTTTCCTCCTTTCCTCCCACTTTCAGGGTAGAATGGCACTGCTGGTTTAGGTGAGAGCATTTATTCAGAGGGATTTTGGAGGAGAAATCACTACAACACTCTTTTTCCCATCTGCATGGCAGCAGAATTGGGTAGCTCAGTGTCTCTCTGAAGTGAAATACCCCAGTCTGCAGGTGACATCAAGGGCTGTCTGATGTACATCTATATCCACAGTTAAATACTTCCCCTCACTCTTCCTCCTCAAAGGGAGCAGGTGACAAAGCCGAAGTTGAGTTCACATCCTTGGGTGGTTCACCACTAATCTGTGGAGCTCAAAGGCTGACTGCAGGGAGGGTCTTGCACGTTTGTCCCCACTGGCCTTTGAAATCTGGGACCTTCTGAAGTTCCTAACACTGTGAGACTGCAGACCTGATCTGCTGATGTGAGTAGTGAAGGTGGGGCAGGCATCAGGAGGCTGAAAGCAAAGGGAAAGTCCAGGGAGGTGTGTTGGGTGGTTGCAGGGAAGAGAAGGGCACCCCAGGAGAGCTCTGGATAAATCCAGAGGGCAAACAGTCCCTCTCACCTCTCAGCTCCATCCCTGCTCCTCAGTACCAGGGAAAGGGACATTGGCAAGCACAGAAATTCCCATCTGGTTAATTCGGTTACCTTCCTTTGTTTTCTGTGTCTTGTGGCTGCAGCAGCACCAGATAATGAAGCAAAGCTGTTGCTGTAGCATTGTTTCAGCCTCTAGAGCAGTGGAAAAGTCAAGTGCAAAAATCTGCCTGTTTGTTTAAGCCTCAATCTGTTGAAATGAGGTAAAAGAGGAGCAGGAAAGGATGGGGACTGCACTCACATTCTGCTTGTTTGCAGGCGAAGGGGAGAGCTGGCTGAAATGCATGCAGGAGCATGAGGGAGCCTGAAGAACAAATATTGGCTTCTGCCCCTGCATGAAGAGGAAGTTTGAAGCAGGAGGGGAGGGGGCTGGAAAACAAACCCCATCCCTGCTGCTCATTTCAGCTTTCTAAACATCTCTCAAGGTGAGGAGCATCCTGCACCAGACCATGGACGTGCCGTGTGTTTCAAAAGCCCAAACTGTCCCCTCCTGTGTAAGGAGAAAGTTGTGTTGAATACACAGGGTGAGTGTGAGAGCCCTCCCAGCAACGTTTGCTGAGTCCAGTGAGGGGCACAGGCAGAGTTTGAACAGGAAGAAAGTCAAGCAGACCAGGGAGGAGGCAGAGTCCAAGGGCAGAGACAAAATCAGCTGCACCACCCCTCAGCAAAATCAGTATTATCTCAGAGGGACCCTCCATTGGTGGGACCATGCCAGGAGTGAGCTCCTGTGGAGTCTGGCAAGGGAAAGCTTTGCTAGTTTTCTTTTTATTTTATTTCACTCCATTCTATTTTATTTTATTTTATTTTTCTGTCAAAGGCCATTGAGCAGTCGGGGTAGAGGCAGGTTTAAGTGCTCCCTATTGATTTCCCCCCATGTGGATGAATCGAGGGAGCGGAGAGGTTTGTGATATGGTGAGCTCACTCAAGGCATGTATAAAACCAGTTATGGGCTGAAGATGAAGGTACAGATCAGGTGAGGGCTCAGCAAAACCATGGCATGAAACTCCAATATGTTCAGATCTGAAAGAAAGCTGAGGAATCCCACAGATCATCCTGTCACTCAGCCCCAAAGCAGGATTTCTGTTTTCTCTTATGGCAGATAACAAGTGAAATGGGGCAGTTTCTTTGCCCCCATTAACAAAGAGGCTCTGGAGGCTGATGCTCGTGGTGTGCAGCTGCAGAGGCACCATCCACCATGGCAGGGAGCAGGATTAAGCCCCTGAGTCTCCTCTTTTACCCCAAGTACTCACAAATTTCCCATCTCCAGGCAGCTCTCACATTCCCCTCCCAGAGCCAGCCACGTTTCAGCAGTCAATGGCAGGAAAGCATGTCTTGTCACTGAAGTCACAGCCACTGGCACAAGGCCACTGGGGTCACACAGCTCTGTTTAGTATCTTCCCACAAAGTCCATTGATCAGGTTTTATACACACAGCACATTGTCATAAAACCCTGGAGACGATGACACTGGTGATTTACACCCACTGGCCATTAGCCTTTTATAACAGTTAAGAGTCCGGCACCTTCCTGGCTTTCTCCCTTCCCACAGGGATGGTTCAGCTCCACGTGCTGCCCCAGAAACAAGCTTAGCACTCAGAATAACTCAAAGGAACTCCCAGAGAAGCCCTGGCTCCCCTAGGCAGTGGCATTCCAAAAGAGCCCCTTTTCCAGCAGCTCCTTCCCACTGCAGCACCTGTGGGCATCTCCAGCCCTTTGCCCCTTGAAAGGAATGGTCCCAGGCTCATCCCTGGCACTGCTGGTCCCTGGGAATGTGGGATTTCCAGCTGCTGCCAGCAGGGGCTTGGGGTTGAAAAGGGAAGCAGTGTGGGCACACCACAGTTTGGTTGTGGCAGCGTGGGAAATCCCCCAGGGATGGCAGGAGGGGATGGGTGGAGGATGGCCAGTGCTGGGCAGTGGCAGTGCCTTGGCATGGAAAGGAGCAGAGCCCTGGGGAATGCCCACCAGGGATGGGGACAGGGAGTGTGACACTGTGGTGTCTCAGCAGGATCAGCCCCTCAGACTGCTGCTTCCCTGCAATGGGCACAGGCATAACACCCCAACAGCCCAAGGGACAAATTCCAGCCTTCTCCCCCATTTCCTGATGATTTTGTTCAGTTAAGAACAAAAAAAAGGGCAGCATCTATTTGCCAGTCGGATGAGAAGTTACCTTTAAAATCCAGCTGTCAGGAATAAAATGCAAATAGGTGCACGCAGGGCAGCAAAGAAGTGATCTGATGCCTTTGATTGTTCCTGCCTGAGTCTCGTAAATCATTGCTGCCTCAATCCTGTGCACTGCTTGCTAATTCCTGCCATTACTACTCCATTTATCCACTTGCATAGTTGGTTTGAATTCGAAATGTTGGTTTAATGTGGCGCTGATGAGATGGCAGGCATTTACAAAGAGTACCGCAGCAACCTGGTTTGGGGAGAATACAGATTTTTTTTCCCCCCTTCAAAACAGTAATAATACAAAAGGAAATAGCATCTCTGGCAGCAGCTTCAAAGGCAATTGAAACAATTTTGCAGAAGATTTTATGCTGTCTATAATCATGTACTTTATTCTTTTGATTTCACCTTCCTCTGATGCTCAGTGCTCGTCAGCTGAATGTGATGAAGGCCATGCCTTGGGGGAACACGGTCTTTCACCCGTTTCATGTGCCTCGATTGTGTCTCACACAAGATTGGAATCATATTTAAAGAGTTCACACGCGTGCCTGGGCTTCCTTCTGGTTTTGGATGCAGCCCGTGGGATGAGGGAGATACTCAGAGTATGAGACAGACTCTGGGAGCTCTGTCCCTCTGCTGGGGACTGTTCCTGGTGTCCAGCACTGACCCTGACCCGACACCAATGATTGTCACCTCTGTGTGAGCTGGCCCTGGGCACCACCAGTGCCACGAGGAGCCCTGGCGAGGGCTGGCACTGGGCACAGCATCACTGCACTGAGTGTTCTCCCTGTAAATGCTGTGAGTGAGCAAGAAGGAGCACTGGGAAGGAACTGGAGCCACATCCCAGTTCAGTGTCCCCACCTCTCCCCATCTCTTCTCTCTCCTCCTCAATGTCCCCCTGCTGATGGAGCACCAAGATGAGAGGAGAACATCAACTGCAGGGTGGAGGCGGCTGCACCCACCCATGCACCCACTGTTCTCATGGAGCAGGAGCTGTCTGCAGTCTGAGGGAAAAGAGAAAGGCAAAAACAACATCAAATAGGAGGGAGCCAGCTGGGACCAGACCCTTTTGATTCCACCACAGAGCAGGAATGAGTTCATCCCGCCCCAGCAGCCCCTTCCTACTGGAGCAATCGGGCCCCAAAGCACAGTTAATTTCCCATCGATTGCTGTCTCCCAGATTAAAGAAGGGCCTTTGATCGGGGCTGTTGTGAATCCCTCTCATGCAGAAGGGCTAGAGCTGATCTCCTGGGATATTGATCCCTGGTCCTGCCTGCAGGCAGCGTGGCCAGCATTGCCTGCAGGCAGGGGAGTGGAGGATGCACTTCTGAGCACCAGAGCCAGGTGCTTTTCCAAACAGCTTTCCCAGCAGGCAGGCGGGTAAGGAGGGTGGCAGGACCAACCATGGGAAGCAGCAGCATCTCCCCATCACCACCTGCTCAGGAAGGGCTGACCCAGCTGCTCTCCCAGCCACGGCAGAAAACACCAGGCTGGCTCGTGTTTTCAAACTGAAATGAAATTAATTTTCTTCTGGAGGCTTCAGAAGGCAAAAAATAAAAGACAATATTTACATTTGCCTGTGATGTGTCACTCGGCGTGGGTTAGTCATCACTCCTCCTGCGAAGCCCTGCAGGTAACCGAGTGACAGGAGGAGGCTGTGACTCACCAGATGGGACATGTCTCTCCAATGTGACTTCAAACATGAGACATTAAAGAGAGATTGTCACGTTACAACAAACACCCCTCCAGATTTCCAAGCAGCAAGCAGAAAGTGTGGTGCTCCAAGCTGAGCTGGGTGCCAGTGAGTCCTTCCCTTAAAACCTGCTGAGGCCACCCACTGATGACCCTGCAGTGACTTGGGCCAGGTTCCCGTGGTTGGGTGTCAGAGTCCTCTGTGTTTTTCCAAACAAATAGCAGGAAATGCCAGTAAGCTGGAGGAACTCCCTTTCCCTGCAGTGAGCCCAGCACAGTGTCCTGTCATGCATGGAGTGCTGGCTCCTGGAAGTGTCTTGCTCTAATTCTCACGATGCACTGTGGGTTCCCCAGGCCAGGAGTGATCCCAGGGAGCAGACACCATTCAATAAATGTGATAAATGTGCTGATAAATGGGCACAGCAGTGCCAGAGTTGGAGCAGACCTGGGCAGAGTAGGTTGGTGCTCTGCAGTCACTACCTGACATAAATATGGGAGCTGACCTGGCACTAATTTCTCCATTAAAACATAAGATTGCTATGATGCAAAACAAAAAGAGAAAGCAGGACAGGATGTTTTCCAGCATTGATGCGTCATGGGATTCCCCAAAAGCAAACAAAGGACTGGATGGGCTCCCTGCACGTGCTAGGATCCCTCTCTGTTGGCTTAAAATGACTCCTGTCACTTTGTGCCGCCTAAAAAATCTGCTCCAGCCTTGGACACAAACCTGGAAATGCTCAGTGACACCTCCCCCAAAATCCAGCACTGGGGGCTTCCCATCTGCCTCAGTTTCCCCACTTCTCCCTGACACACCCAGGAGGATGAAAAGAACCTTGAGGGTTTGGCAAGGAGGTTGAATGCAAATATTAATACCCATCTACAGAATGATTAATTACTATTTGCCTGTTGTTATTGTTTGTTTTCTATCAGCACCCTTGCTCTGGTTCTCTTCTGAATCCCACTCCTGATGCCAAGCCAGGGATATTTTAGGAAATGCAGATTATATAATATTTACATCTGTGCCACTTGTTTATTCCTCTCTGTCGGTTAATTTTATTACTGCTCCTCTCTCACGAAAGCAGTGATTTGCAGAGCCAAAAGCATGCTACGTGATTTCAAGGATGCACTAATTTTAATAATTAAAAAGCTGCTGCCTTCCATCTGCCCAGGCAGGGGAGGAGAGGCAGTGGAAAGGCATAAGGTTCTCGCTGGGAAATCCTCCCCTGCACCAACCTGATGCTCCCCCAAAATGGGATGGGTTCTCACACTGTAGGTCTGGTCCAGGGTCTGAGGGTTTCTCTCGGGTTTTTTGTCTGGGAAGAGGCCAGGAAGAGATCATAAGCAATTATGGGACTTCTGAGGGCTTGAGGGAGGATCTGGAAAACTTGGACTGAAACAAAATTGCATTTCCCACTGGTCAGAACCACCATCTCCCGTGACAGAAAAGTCAGAAGTTTAGAGCAAAGCCAAAGTTCTGCTCCTTGGTGTGGTCAGGGAGGAGCAGCCAGACCAGAGGAAAACATTCTTCTCCCCATCAGGAGCCCTGAGCTGGGCAGGGAGTGCCATCCTGAGCCAAGGACAGAGACAATGACATGGGGATGGTGACACAGGGCCACCAAAAAGGGGCTTCTCTGACAGTGCTGCAGCAGAGAGGCCACCAGCAGGGACAGGTTACTGTGACATCAGCCTTGTCCCCAGTCCCAGAAGGTACTGGCTGGGCAGAATAAAGTCCATTCTGCCCTTCCAGAATGTGACTGGAGGGTAAACGGGTGGTTAAACAAGTCCTGAAAGCTGCTGTGTCTGGACCAGCCCCTGGGGCACCCAGAACTGGTGTTGGGGAGGGTGAGTGAGTGCTGGGGTGGGGTGGGGGACCCCCAGAACAAACCAGTTTAGGTGGTCAGGAATCACTTGTTGGAGGATGGAAATCCAACCAACAATCAGTGGCTTTACCTCCTTTCAAGGCTGCTGCTCGAGTCCCAGTCTGGGCACCTGGTTGCCCATGAAACCCAGTTCTCAACATTTCTGATCATTCCTGATTTAAAATCTCCAGGAATTAACTTCCAGCCCTGAAGCCCCACATAGCTGCTCATGACCACTGCAGAGCCCAAGGCCCTCCCTCCATCCCTCTCCTTCCCACGCCGTGTTTCATAGTGCTCCTGTAGGATTCCCTCTCAGATAACAAAAGAAGCATCTGTAGCACATGGGGATGTATAAGACAAACAATAGCAAAAGGTTAACAGCATTTCGTAAAATAAACCCCCCTGGCACTGCTAGCACATCTAAGCACGGAATCTGACGAGCATAATCCAAAGAAAATATAAAAGATGCAAATCAGAGCAGGCAGAGAGGACAGTAGGACACACGGCAGGGGGGATTTCTCTGTGGTGCAAGCTCTTTTCAGAGGAGCAGATGTCTCAGCAAGTAGGAAGGGGAAGAGGGGATTTGTTTATTGAGAGGAAAAATAATCTTTTAATTTGGCTCGTGGATCAAAATCTGAAACTTCATCCCCAAAGACTCTATTTGCCGGCATTTCTTCTCACTGGTGCTTGCAGCAAAATTCAACAAAAACTGTTTGCAGCCTCCTTTGGGAGACCAGGACTCCAGAAGGCCAGCAAGGGGTGGCTGGACCATGGCAGTGCCACCAAACACTGCGACCCAGGGGACATTTTGTGGTGCCCAGCACTGCATCATCCCACACATCCACGCTCCAGCCTAATGGAGGGGATAAAAAACCCACTGAGCATGATGTATGGCTCCCACGAAGCTTGGATAATTCCTGCCTCTCCTCCTTTCCTGCTTAGTAAATGCTGCCTGGAAAATCAGAAGGTGATGCTGCTAAGTACACCGAGGGCTGCTTTCCCAGCCAGCCCATAATTACACACAATGTTAAGTGCAGGAACATTTCCAAGGCTCCTCTGAGACCAGGAGCAAAGGGAGGGGGAGATTGTTTTAATTGAAAAAAGCATCCCCATGCCCAAGCAAGCCTGTGGTGTTTGCAGCAAGGCCAGGTCGGTGGCAGGGTGGGCACCGACCCCCAGCACGAGCAGCAGCACAGAATCCAACAGCGTGACCTGCTGCTGGTGGCTCAGGTGAGGAAGATGAGGACATCTCTGAAGGGCTTTTCTCAGAGCCAGCCAGCACGGCTGAGGAGCTGGCAGGGAGCCACAGAGCCAGCAGCTCCATCCCTGCCGCCAGAATTAATAAGAGCTGCATCAGGAGCAGTGCCCAAGCAGGTGCCCAAGCCCTTTACAGCACTCCCCTATCAATTTGGCTGGCAAACAAGTCACAGAGAACCAGCCTCCTCCCCTCCTCGCTCTCCTCGGGTGCTTGGGCTGAATGTGCTGGAGCTCAGCATCCTTCTGGCAGGGTGACCTGTTCCTGCTGCTACTCAGATTTGTCAAAAAAAAACCCCTTTTCTCCAAGCAAGCCCTGAGAGGACAGCTCCTCACGTGCCTCAGGATCACAGAGCCACCTGATAGTCAAAAAGCAGCAAATAAGGAATAGTCAGAGAGAGGGCAAAGCCCCCCAGCACAGTGGGGCTGTGTCCTCCCCACCAGCACACACAGCCCATCACTGATGTTTTCCCTTTCCTTTTATTTACTTGAGGCTGAAACCAGCCCAAAATCACTTGTACAAATATTTTTGGGGTACTAATAAAATGAGTGGTAAAGCTCAAAGGAGAGTGAGATGTTCAGTTTCCCCCTCCATCCTTCCAGGATGGTGCTCAGTGGTGGGACAGTGGCAGCTCACACCCCAAAAATCCGTGGGGACAACACCCAGCACACAAAGACCTGCAGAGACACCAAGGCACGACCTTTCCCTTTTCGCTAGAAACACCTTGATTTCCACCCAGCTCTCTGGCCGAGCCCCTTTCAGTTTTTAAGGCTGCCAACACTTTGTTCAGGTAAAAAAAAATAAATAAATCCTTCGAATTGTTTATGATGTTTGACAGAGCAAATGAAGCATGCCCACAGATACCCCCAGTTGTCATTTTATATCAGGGCTGATCAAGATTACTGGGGTTTGCTGCAACCCAGCATTCAGGCAGCAATTTTGTGTTGTTGGGGCTTTTTTTTACTAAAAAAAAAAAAAAAAAAAAAAAAAAAAAAAGAGAAGAGCCAACCAACCCAATGACTTAAAATAGCCATTTTGATGTGTATCACATAAGAAAGCAAGCAGCCTCTGCCAGGAGAAAATAAGCACAGTTGAAGCCACACTTCAGACACCACTGGCTACCTTTCTTTATATCCCCAAAAGTATCTGACATTGCTCGTGTTAGGAATTACATCCCTGTGCCAGCACTGGCCGGTGCTCCTGCCCTCACCTCTGCAGTTGTGGTGTTATTTTTAATTCTGTGGGCAGCAGACACAGCTCTGAACGCCAAAAGGGATATAAAATACCATGTGTGGGCAGGTGATGGGCAACAGGTTCTTCCTTTATGGCCAAGGAGCAGTGCCTGGGATGTACAGGAAGGCTCAGAGGGGGTAACTCTGCTCCTGATCCCAAATCAGCCTTCAACTCTCTCCTCTTTCATCCATTAATTTCATTTATTAGTATTGGAGCAGGGAGGTTGGACTAGGTGACCCCACTGTGCTTCCTTCCAACATTATCTGTTCTGTGATTCTGTATTATCAACAAAATGAATTCACAGTCTGTTATTTGCAAACAAAGAAGGGGTTAACCTGAAAAAATAAAAGTTTGAGCTAAAAGTCTCTAAAATGGTTTCAACTTTTTTTTCAGCAGAGGGAAAAAAACCATCAAATCTGTATTTTTTCCTCTAAAAAACAGATTGTGTTTGCCATGAGGGTGCAGACTGCAGTGATGTTCCCCAGCCTGTGTGCATGGCAAAAAAAAATATGTTTGCCAAAGACATTTTTCTTCAGCCCCCACACAAGCTCCCTCTCTGCTTAGCAAAAGGGAATTTTCCCATTTTATAGGAGGAAAGAATATATCTTTGCTGTTATATCACAGCAGCAGCCACACAAATATATATGGGCCAAGCATTTTCCCCTTGATAGTCCCTCCAAAGGAGGTTTTCATTTGACATCGGTTACATGTGGAAAAGTAATGAGTTATGTTAATTGAGCTCATCTTTGCAAATTGATATTGCTCCTGCAAATAGACAAAAAACACCCTTAAATATGTTTGCATATCATCTGTATGGAGCCCATATCCAACAGCAACAGGGTCAAACCATGGTTCAGCTCTCCCATCGTACTGCTAAACTAAGGGAAACAGAGCTTTGAGTGACAGGAGCTTTGACCTTCATTACTGCAGGGGATAAACAATCCCACCGGGAAGGATCTGCTGCAGCATCCACTCCCCTCTGCCAGCCCCATTACACCACCCAAACCTGACCACAGGAGACTCCAGGCTGAATTTAGACTTCGAAAGCACATCTCTGGATGAAGGCACTGGTTTGATCCTCTCCTTTCACTCCTGCCCTCCCTTTCTCAGTCTCAGATTTCATGACCCAAAGTGCTTTTGGTCCGCACTCGAGCGAGGTCATCCTGGTACGGTCCCAGCATGGCACATCTGCCAGCAGGAAACCCCCAATTATGGCACTAAGCAGTTCTGAGACCAATTAGCAGGATCTGAACTTTAGGAGGCTGTTTAATTGAAGAGTTGAAGGACACGAGGCTGACTCGGTGCTGCTGAGCCCGGAGGCACCAGAGTGCTGAACAACAGATCATGAATTTTAACTGGCTTTGCTAACCCAGTAGCCTCGTGCCCACAGGGCTTTGGCAATCGGGTGGTTTTCATATTGATGTGAGCCCTGTGAACTGGCCTGAGTCTGCATTTATTGTGTTCGTTTCTAATATCAATGTGTAAAAGATACACAGCAAAGAGTCATCACAGAGTCACAGAACAGTTTGGGTTGGAAGGGACCTTAAAACTCATCCAGTTTCAACCCCTGCCATGGAAGGCAGCACCTTCCACTAGATCAGGTTGCTCCAAGCCCTGTCCAACCTGGCCTTGAGTGCTCCCAGGGATGGGACAGGGCACTGTGAGGTGTCTCTCACCAGTGTTCATGCCCTCTCTGCCCTGTCTCATTACTGAACATCCGCTCACTCCTCGGAGTTCCTGGGCACATTTGTGTGAAGCCAAGGAAATCTGCAACAAAACGCCTGCTTCTAGATCCTATCGATCCGAGGGGAGGGAGATGGAGAGCATTAAGTATTTAAATGGAGACAAGTGAGTCTGTGTTGCTGTGACACCCAATAACCTCCCAGCCAGCACCTCCATCCCTAGTAAGGAGAAAAAAAAAAAATCATTTGTTCAATCAGTCATTAATGAAGCCATAAATCATTAGGAGAATAATTCTTCCCAAATTGAATTACTCCTTTCAATTACCTTGCTTTTTTTTTTCTCCTTTCCTTTCATTCCTTCATTCCCCAAGGAGCTGAGCTGAGTCAATGCATCGGAATTAGACTTAACCAGGCGGATGCTGCTCCGTAACTTGTTGACTTCTTTTGCTTTCTGGTCTCTCAGCTGTTCTTTTTCTCTGCAGATTGTGGCAGGAGAAAATGAAAATCGTGATGTCAAAGCCCATGGTTTCCCATGAGGATAACTCTGGAAGGTTTGGGGTTTTATTTACCTTTATATGGAATAAGTCCTTCTGTAAAACACAGAGCAGGAGCCCGTCTGTGATTTTATCTTGATGAACATTACTGATCCCTGAGCTCCAGCTCGTAGCCTTTCAAACCTTATCACCGACAGAGCTGGGCTGAGACGTGATAAAGAGACACACCAAACAAGATTTAATCTGCCTAACATTTCTGCACCACTGCCTCATCCCTAATGGAATCTTTACTTGTGTGCAGCCTCACACATACAAAGAATATACAAGTGGCAGGTGCAGAATCAAAATCTCCTGGTTCTACCACACTCTGTGCTCCAAGTCCCAGGGACCAAAACCCTGGGTTATTCTGTCAAAATGAAAAGGGGAAACCCTGGGGTACTTTTAGGAATTTCTTTTTCCCTTCTCCATTTCATGTTTTCCCCCTGGAACAAGTATCATTTGTCAACTTATCCCCAAAGCCCTCCTGCAAAGCAGAGACATGGCCATGACAGCTTTTTCCCACAAACTGCATTTACTTTTCCTTTTTCCCCTGACATTCATGAAGGGGTTAAAAACAATGTCTCAATTTCTTTCCTTGCCCTCTGCACTGACCATCAGCAGCTCTCCCAAGCTGTACTTGAAAAAAGTTAATTTTTAATTAAGCTCTTCCATCCTGTTTGATATTCATTATTCTTTTCATTACTTCTTAACTCAGCTGAGTTCCTTACCTTCTTTTTATGCAACTCAGCCTATTCTCCATTCACTAAATCCTTTGAATCCCTGAATTGCAATTTTGCTATCCTTGTTGTTATTGCTTACATCCTGTCTCAGCCATCGTGGCATTTAGGTTTTTTTCCCTGAGGCTTAGATTTGTGTATGTGTGTGTGTATGGATATATAATACACAATTTGCTGAGCAGCATGCAAATTGCAATCTCTGGGAGAATGGCAGCCTGCATATTGCCAAACTGTGCATCAGTGAAGTATGGGAAATTAATTTAGCCCCATGAAGTAGATAATTACTATTTTGCAGGTTGAGAAAGTGGGACATAAAGAGATTAAGGCCCAAGGACCCAATCTAGCCAAAACCCAATCATATGCTTAATTTAAAGGAGATTAGATAGTTCCCTTAAAGCCAGCAGGAACAGTCATTGCTTAATGTTGTGCTGAGCAGAGCCCAGGTAGTGTTGGGACAAGGGAAAGGAGGGACATGGCTCAGTGAGGAAGGGCCTGTGCAGACCCAGCTCTAACAAACCTGAGCTGGAATTCACTCACAGGGACACCCCCCACACACACCAGCCACTGTCCTGCCTGTGCCTGAGTTGCTGCTGGTTTTCCAGATTAATTGCTATTACCTACTAATGTGTGTTAAATGCACTGAGGTTCTCAGTTAAGCAGCTTTAGGAAATTATACAAGAATTAATACATTATAGATGCTGTCTCATTAGGTTAATCCAGCCACATTTTTATTGCGTGTGAAACAGCATGAAAACGTGATTTTCCCTCCTCCCAGGGCCCTCCAGGACAGGAAAAGCTCCCTCCTCTCCTCCATCCTGCCTGCTTTAGCAGGGTGGGTGTTGCAGTGCTTGAGGCAGGGATGGTTTCTCTGCCTTCTGGGTCCAGCAACAACAGCCTGCAGGAAAAAGCAGTAATTAGAAACCCTGGTCAGTGTGATCCATTTTGCCTCCACCACGAGCCACCAGCACCCCCTGCACCACTGGCAGAGTGGGAGCTGAATGTGACACTTCCCACTCTTTGGCCAGGAGTAAAACCTCCATGGAAAGCAGGAGAGCCCCTGTTCCATCAAGTACAGAGAGAGTCTGAGCAGCATGGCCAGGAAGTGCAGCCTGGAGAGAGGGAGAAAACGGGGAAATGATGATAATCCCACAGCCTGAGATCCAGAAGACTCAAATGCCAAACTTGACACGTTGGTGACACGTTTGGTGGCCTCTCCCCGAAGTTTCACCTGCCATCCTCAGCTTTGGAGCTGGCCTGACATTTTAATGCTGATTATTTTATTTTTTTTTTAACATTTTAAGAACAGATGAAAGCACAGCAAGGCCATCTCCTCCTCCCACGGCAGAGCTGGGGTGCAGGTCCCAGGGAAGCCGCGTGTTTCATCTACACCCGTGTTTCATCCTCCACATGTCTGCACACATTGCTCCTCAGCAATGGCCGAGGCTGCTGTGGTCCATCTAACTTGTCATATATCTTTCAAACTAATGCACAAATGCAGTTTTACGTAAAATACCAGAGCAGAAGAGTTATGCCAGTCCTGTGGGAAAGTAATACCCATCTTAATAAAGTGTGTAAATACATATTTATCTGCTAGACTGGAACCAAGGAGGCTGTTCTAGTCTGCCGGAGACAAGAAATACACATTTTAAGACTGTCTAGGTACGTAATTACCTTAGAGAGAGAGCGAAATAAATCATCAGTGTCTTCTTGCTCTCTGGGAAGGAACCTTCCTGAGCTCTCCTTTAGCTCCTTTGCCAGCAATGAGCATCCCCAGGCACTGTGCAAACCCACCCTGCAACAATTAGTAAGCCTGGGAGAGAAACCAGTAACAACCAGTATGGAGAGTGGTGGGGCAGCCCCTTCCTCTGAGCTCTGGAAGAGTTTGGGTCCTGCCCAGCACGAGATGTATTTATTGTTACTGAAGGAATGAGATGCCGACTCTACAGAGACAAAGTTAAGTGGAGGAGAATTGATTTGGGAAAGCTACACCGGCTTTACCTGCCTTCCCATGGCGCCTGATGCCCGGGGAGGGGTTTGGAGGCTCCGGGTCCAGCTCTGAGCTGGGTTTTGGGAGCAGTTTGACCAGCCCAAGACTCCGATTCCTCCTCCCTGCCTCTGCCCCTACTCAGGACATAACCTCTCCTCCTAAAAGCAAAGCTCAGCTGTTTTGAGGGGTTGCAGCCATTCCGTTCTATATTAAATTCTGCTCTTTGTCCATAAGGAGTTAATGAAGAGATAGAATGGATGTCTTAATGACCAGCCAGTCGATGAGGTGGATGGTGCAGGCTCCAGTCGATAACACACTGACAGCATCCTCATGGGCATCTGCAGCGAAAACTCCTCGTGTCTGCAATATGCTTATAACCGCTATTAATTATTTATTGGTCTTTTAGAAAATGTTTCCAAGTGGGTCCCAGAGTAAAAGGCTGCGGGCTCCTCTTCTTGACTCCCTTCTCCCACTCTCCCTCCCCTTGGATGCTCCGGAATGGGGCTGCACCTCCATCCCCCCTAAGCCTGGGGCAGGCAGGGTCGGGGCAGGGGGACAGAGCTGTGAACAAGGACACGGCTCCTCTCCTTCGTTTTTCAAACCTCCTGGCTGCTTCCTGAGCTGGTGGGAATCGGCTCTGCGAGGGAAACACACAGCTCCGCGCCCGCAGCGCTGCGAAAAGGCTGGAGCGGCGGGCGCAGCGCCGGGGGATGCGCAGGGAGGACGGCACCGAGGCACACACACACACGGATAAACTTAGCGCCAGCCCTCGCCAGGCTGTCACACTCACATGAACACGAAGGGGCCAGGGACTCCGAGCACCGAGATGCCCAAGTTGCTTTTTAAGAAGAGCCGGGATGCGGCGGGGAGGTGCCAGACTGGGCTGGGTTCGAGATGCAGCCTCTGAGTAGAAAAATGAATTATTCATCATGGCCCAGCCTGGAGATCCGTGGTGATAAATAATGCTAAGTAGGAGCCTGCTACATGCCTCAGCTACAGCCTGCCCCTACTCTGCCTCCTTCTATTTTATTTTTGAAGTGTACTATGGATTACGGAGCAGAGTTTGACAGGATAAGCAGTTTTTGCAATTGGTCTTTAGGCTGGAAGGTTCACCTCCTTTTGTAAAGCTCCTGGAAGCTGCTCTGCAGCAGCGTCCTTCAGTCAGTTCTCCCAGATGTGGGTCAGAGCACACCCCAGAGATTCAAACACCAGTGTCAGGTGAAGTGAGGAGTTCCCTGGGATTTGTTCAAACAAATGAGTTTCGTATTATTTTGATGGCAAGAGAGGATCAAGCTTTGCTCCCCTCCACCTCTCCCCTACATCTCCAACCCATGCTGCACAGGGAATTCAGTCCTGGCCACACAGCCTCAGGCAGGAGCTGATGGGGCATCCCAGGCTGTTCTGATGACACCTGCCAAAGGATTAAATATAATAGAATCATAGAATAGTTTGAGCTGGAAGGGACCTTAAAGCTCATATCATTCCAACTCCCTACCATGGACAGCGGCACACATTCCACTAGACCAATTTGCTCCAAACCCTATCCAACCTGGCCTTAAACACTTTCAAGGATGTGGCAGCCACAGCTTCTCTTGTCAGTGCCTCATCTCCCTCAGAGGGAAGAATTTTTTCCTAATATGTAATCTAATGGCATCATTATAATTAATCACTCCCAATGACTGCTTGCAAATAAAGGGACAGACGGTGCCACCATATCCAACCTCTGGCAATGCCCCAGGAGCTGTGCACGAGCCCAAACCAGGTGATTAAAATTCTGTGTCTCCTTAAAAGCCCGTTGCCATTTCTGCAAAGCAGGTATGTAAATACAGCCTTTTCCTGGACAAGGATTTGCTGTACCTGCAGCCCTTTGGCGAGGGATGATTGGCAATGAGAGGTGGGACTATTCCCCATGCTCTGGCCCCACCTCTGCCAGGCAGCTGCATGAGAAAAGCCTGAAGGAAGGAGCAGGGCAGAACTTAAAGTGGGTGTAATTTATCTGCCAAGAATATCACTTAGAGAAAACCCATGGGCTCCAGCCACAGGGTCAGGAGCTGCTTCTAACCACCAGTTTCAAAACAAGTGGGGTCTGGCAGAGGCACCTGAAATAATGAGCTGGGTCTCCTCCAAGGGGAAGGGCAAATGGACATGGAGCAGCTGTGGTGGAGGAGCTGGCATTGCACCTCCTGCCTGCTCTCCACTCCATCGCTTGCTGATGCGAGGAATTATCTGTTTGTTGTGGTGGTAATTGGGGACACTCGGTTGTGCCAAAAAAGGAGCATGTCATGAGTACAGTGCCATCTGTCAGTGTATGAGACAGGACCAGCACGGTTATGGGCACATGACTGTGCCTTCCCTGCACACCTCCATGTCCCCAAGGTCACCGAATGCCAGGTACCCCAACCTCCTGCAGGTTCAGCAAGCCCAGAGGCCACGGTGACAGCAGGAGTGTGGCACAGGGTTTGTGCAGGCTGTTTGTGCAGCTGTGGATGAGGTTGAGACCTTGGCAATGAACAGATGGGGTGGGGGAGAGTCCCTTTTCAGCGGGATGACTCCGAGTTGCTGTGCTCCCTTTTATTCCCCAACCCAGCAAACCAGAGGAACCCTGCCATAAATGTAAATAAATTCTTCCACAGCACTGGGCAGTAGAGTTGTGCATCCAGGAAGCTGAGGATGCTTTACAGGCTGCATTTTCCCACTGGTGCTGAAAACCTGTTGTCCCTATTGACGTCAGAGGGAATTTTGAGACTGCACCAGCTCTGAGCCTTTAATCGTATGTGACCTCTCCAAAGGAACAAGGAAAATTAGCAGCAGAGTTAAGAGCAGAGCCCAGGAGTCCTGATCCCTATGTCCTTCATTTAATCACAAGACAAAGCTTTCTCCTGATGGAAAGCAAACAGAGGAGGACTAGAACAGAGCTTTGCTGTGAATTGAAAATGTTCTCACTATTGCTCAGATTGTTAATCCCAGTTTCTCCTGGTTTCTGCTCTTCACTCCTTTCCATGTCTCAGCCTGAAAAGGGGACAGGAAGGATGTGGCTTTGCAGGAGCCTTTGAGTTCACTCTACCTGGGATTTGCAACCCTCAGCATGGAGGGTTGGATGGTAGTTTGGAAGCCCAGACTCAGCAATGTCCTCCACTGACATATGAGCTTTTCCCATTTGACCAGTATGTGGTCACATGTGTTGCTTGGTGGGACTGGGGGACCTTCATCTGTAAGAATTTCAAAGTCAGCTTAACCTACATTTGCCATAAGTGTAGACCAGAGGTGCTGGTCCTGCCCAGGGGCAGAAGGGTCTGCTGCCAATGACCCTGTGATTTCCCTGCACCCCAAAACCAGCTTCATAATCCAGAATTCATCTGGGACATCACAGTGTGCTGTGGTCACAAAGAATCATGGAATCATAATATATCCTTAGCTGAAAGGGATCCACACAGGTTATTGAGTTCTGCACAGGGTAACCCCAAAAATCACATTGCTGCATCCCTCTTCTGTTATTTTTAAGAAAGGCCCCCCCAGCCTGTGGGTCACCAGTGGTTTGGCTCTGGGATAACTCACCAAACTGACTGACTGACCCTCTGAGGATGACTCTGTGTCCTGATGTAATGAAACATGAAACACAACACATTTTTCCTGGAGAACCTGCCACTGTGGGTTAGATCTGGGGTTAAGGCAGCTCAGACTACATGACACAAGCAAAACCTTCCTTTAGAAGATGTGCTACTGAAGTGGTTTCTCTTGAATAGGCCTGTGCTTTTCTGTGCATTTCTGCACTAGAAAGCGAGGAATTGACTCTGTTTCAACTACTTTAATTAAACTGAGTTAAAATCCATCAGCACAAAGTTTCCTGCTATGCCTACACAAAATCTGTTCAATGAAAAAGCCAAAATACAATCGCTATTACTTTCTGTCAAGTTCTACAGGATTTTCTTTTTTTAAGAGAGGCTGAACAGCTCATTCTGTACTAGTTAAATTCCAGCTTCCACTCCTAAGCTTTTTATTTCAAATGGATATATCTTTGTTAAACAAGCCAGGCTGAAATCCTGCCTTTCCATCCATCCTCTTAAGGAGCTTGAGTGATGCAACTGTGCCAACACAGCCCAGGGAGCAGGATGGGGGTGATGGAAGGAGGGGCAGCAGGGTGATGGAAGGGGAAGCAGGAATCCTGCATGGAGGGCCTCACTGTCACAGCAGAAAGAGGCATATGTGTGTCAATGTGCATCCAGGACAGGTCACTTTGGTTTCAAACAGCATTTAATGTCTTCTGGAGGCAGGCTGGGATAGGTGTGATGGATGCAGCTGCCCTGGTCTCCGTTCCACTCATCAAGTACAGGATGCTGCCCTCTAGTCCTAATGCCCATGGAATGCTCTGGGAGCTGGGCAGGGAAAGACTCTTTAAATATATGATGAGGCATTAGGATACATTTGCTGCTCCTACTGTGATATGTGCCATTTCCAAAGGGTGAAAGGGCAGGTTCTTCATGCAAAAAGAAGCATGTGGGACTTAAAAATATTCCAAGCACTGCTGCTGAGCATCTCTTAGTATCATCTTATACCAGCAACCTCCGATGGGGAGATTTCCAGGAGGATTAAACTGCAAAACCCTTTTCCGGCATCTGCTGCTTGAAGAGAGGGGGTTGCTATGGCAACAGCATCTGGCCTATTCACATGAGTTTTATAAGGAAAGAAACAAATAAAAAATAAAGCAAAGACAACACACGCATCACACAAAAGAGAGGTGACTTTGTCTGCCTTCATCAAAGGCAGAATCAGAGTAATGATGAATAATCCAGCCTGGCTGTATGTTTATGTACATGTGTGCCACCACATTCCTGGATCCCTTCCAAAGGCAGGGGCTGGGACATGGACAGAGGGGTGTTAGTTTAGCAAAGAGAGGAGGATCCACGGTAATCACACGCAGGTTTGTGCCTGTGCTCTGGATCCTGGGGGCTCCCTGACTCTGGGGGTAGCACTGGAGTAGATCTCATCCATTGCTGGCCACAGTGGGGTCTCCTGGTTCCCAGCCATGGGGTCCCTCCCTTGCTCTCCATCCCTGAAATCTGATTGCCAGAGTTGACCTCTGGTAAGGGCTGGGGGAGTTCTCTGCAGGGCTGGAGTCAACAGAGCCCAGGGTTAATCAGGGTGACTTTTTCCTGGGATACGGATGGAGAGGGCTCCAGGGATCTCAGAGAGTCTCCTAAACAGGTGTGAACTCCTGTGTTCAGCACATTTTAATGAGCATTTCTTGCTCCAGCCCAACACGAGGCTGGGCCACTGCTCTTCTCCTCCCAGGAGAAGGTGGGTTGAGCAGGAATGTTGTAGAGAAGGACAGGGGATGAGTTCATGCCGGGTCAGGCACCAGCTGCTCTCCACCTTTCCTCCACCAGCTCCAGTGTGTCCTTGGGAACAGCCTCACTTTTTACTGGAGAAATGTTGCTGGATACTCTTTGAAGACAATCTCTATCAGCTTGATTTGTGTTTCAGTACAGAACAGCAGATATTAGTGATGGCTCTAAGCCAGCACATTTGGACCAAGGTCTGGAGAAGGGCCAGGATGGAGAGAGGCAGCCTGCACGTGTGAACCTGCTGATGGAGCGCTGACAGCTAACCAGTTAATTATGACAAAACACTGGGAAGAAGCAGAGCTTTTCCAGGCAGTTTGTGCTGGCTGGGCAGGCATGAGGTGCCTACATGGTCCAGCAATTTCATGCCAGTGACACAGAGGATCCAGATCCCAAATACTGGCAGCTGTGCTGTGGGCAATTCCATTACACATTGGACAAGTGGTGGGACACAGAAGGGCAGTAACTTACTCAAGGACATAAAGTACAACTGGATCAGGAGATTGCTCCAAGCCTGATCCCTGCTGGGTTAGTGCTCTGGGGGGTTATTCATCCTTTACACCCACAGGAGTGGTCTGAAGGATGAGCCAGAATACTGTGCCATGAGGTTTGTTCCCAGCTTGGGTTTGTTCCCAAGTTCAGGGATCCGGTACATCACCAAAACCCTGCTCAAACCCAGTGTACATTCCTATTGTTCTCAGGAACACACACACACAATTTACCATCTGGTCTGGAACTCTTTATGCTCCAAGCTTGATGCAAATCAGCACAGCTCCACTAATTGCTGGGATGTTAATGATGCTCACGCCAAGACACAGGCAGGCTGAGTGGGCCAGTGCCAGCTCTGCACGACACTGACAGTGTGACTGTCCTGCAGCCTGTGAGGTGCCATCGTCCCCTGTGGTTAGCAGTGCAAAGTTCATTTGCTTTGGGATGTACCCAGAGGCTAAAATGCAAAGGTGACAGCAAAAGGAGCTGGAAAAGGAAAAGGAGTGGTGATGTAAAGAAGGAATTGAGCCCTGCAGATAAGCTGCCCTGCAAATGCCTCGGTGTGGAGAGGAGAGGGCAGGTAGTGAAAGACTGGTGGTGTTGGGTGAGTCTTCTCGGGGATCAGATGAAATCCTTATCAGCAGATGCAGACAGGGAGAATATTCTAGTCAATGCAGCGAAAAGCTTATGCCTGTGGAAGGAGGTTGCAGCAATTAACACTTCATCATCTCCTGGGTCAGGCAGGCTGTCTGCCCCTGGCCCTCCTGCCCACCACCTGCCTCCTCCTGTGGGCACAGAGCAGGGATGGTGCTCTGGAGATGCTCCCCAGAACAGTCACAGCCAACATCCCACAGCCCCCAGGGCCAGTCCTTCCTCCTGCTGCTCCAGCCCAAGTGGGGAGTCACTGGTTTGCCTGTGGCAGGGAGACTTCAAGCAGTTCAAAATGACCCTGTCACTGCAAATCCGTAGAGCTGTGGTCGAGCTGAGAAAGAGAGGCCAATTTGGGAACCCGAAGCAAATGTATTCCCATGGCTGGTGATTAGGAAGAGGTTCAGATTAGATGTAAAGCACCACGTGTGTCTACGCTGGCTCATGGCTGTGAATCCTCAAGCATCTTCCTCCGTAACCTCCCCCCTTCTTCAGTTTGTTCTTTCATGACTAATCAGCGATTTCTCTTCCCAGCACTTTAAACAAGAGAATAGGAATTTCAGGACACTCTGCTGGACTTATTTATTTACCCACTACCTTGTCCTATATGGAGGAAAACACCGTTTTACCTGCTGAGATTTCCCAGGACAGGAGCCCTCAGCAGCACTGAAGCCACCCTGATGTCCCCATGGAAAGGCAGTGGTTGTTTGCATATCCCAGGAGGGTCACACAGGCAGTGCCTGTCAGGATTGCTGAAGGAAACAGGGCTGAAAGGGTCTGTGGGAAGTTCAGGTTGCCCTGAGACCTCTCCTTGGTCCAGATTTTAACTTGGAGTGGAGAGGATCACACATACCAACAGGGCAGGGCTTGGGGCTGGCAGGGGCAGCTCCAGCTCGGTTAGATCAGGAGTGGTGCAGAAGGGACTGCAACCTTCCCATCACCTTCATACAAATTGTCCATAAAGGATTTCTTGTTTCCTTTCATTAGCCTACTCAGGCTAATTATATCAAGTGCACTGTTACAAGCTTTAGAAAAAAGAAAATTGAGTCACTAAGGAGCTGGTGCTGTGTGGGATGGGCAGGGCTGGCAGGATGCAGGTGGGGAGGCAAAGGTCTGGCTTGTGGCAGGGACAAGAACGAGGAGAACTTGGTCCAGCACCCAGAACCCACTCAGATTCACAGGGTCTGGCCACTTGCCCAGCTGCCCTGTATTGCATCCCTGCAGCCAAAGAGGGTGGCACCAGCAAGGCTCCCCCAAAACCCCACCAGGTCCATGCAGAAATGCTCCCAGGAAGAGCTACGGGCTGGCACCAAGGGTGATGCCCAGCTCTGGAGAGCCACAGCCAGCCCAGGGCTATACAACTGGCTTTAAATTGCCTGCCCTACTCTGCTCCTCTTTTTATTATTCCTTGTTCAGCAGCAGTGGCAGTAAATCCTTTAGGAGTTTTCCACAGATCCCCTCTGAGGACGAGGCAAGGCAAACGAGCCATTCTGGCGCTGCCCCGATGTTTGCCCAGCCCTGATTTACACCTTCCCAGAGAGCACAGGACATGGATTAGGGCCAGGCTCTCACTGCTGACCACTGCAGTATTTCTCCCCCTTTCCTGAACCGTGGCCTATTTTGGAGCTAATAAATCCCCCCTAGCAGCCTGCCAGCTCCTCCTGTTCAACCCCAAAGAGGGGGAAAGGGAGGAAAAAAACCAAGAAGGGGTGGGGGAGAAACCTGGCATCACCATGGCAACTTGCTCTTTCCTGGAGCTGCAAAACCTTAACATTCCCACTCCCCATTTTTCAGTGGTGTTGGATCAGGCAAGGATGACAGTCGGCATCACTACGTGTTACAAGTGTTGGATGCTCACGGAGTTGTGCTTCAAAGCAAGTTGCACATTTTATGCATCCTCTCTCGGGGTGGCTGGATCCAGGTCCCTCCATGGGTCTCTCCAGGAGGTGGCTGTGTGGTCTTGGGCAGCAGGACCATTCCCAGTGCAGGAAATGCTATTGCATTTTGCAAATCAGGTTTGCTTTCTGCCTCATTCCCCCTTCCCTTGCTCCTTATTGATCCACCTCTTGTCCAAGGAGAGACCCTCTGTAACCCCAAGCACACAGGGGCTCCTTATTCCCCCTCTCAGCATGCAGAGCACAGAGCTGCTGGTGCAGGGATGACCCTGCAAAACCCTCACACCCAGCACTGCAGGACTTCTGAGGGTGGTGAAAGCCATCAGGAGCTGAGTGGGGAGGAGAGATCAAGCTGTCCCAGAGCTGTCCCAGGGCCCTTGAGCTCTGGCACATGGGAACAGCAAAGCCTCAGCAGGGTAGCACTGCAGGAACAGGCTCTCCAGTGTGTGCTCCAAAGGGCATTCAGTCTTCATAAAGTATCATTTATAGCTTATTACTAGCCCTGCTGTGTGGGGAAAAGCATCCAGAAGTGTAAGGGAAGTGGTTGGACCCCTGGAAAGGGTGGAGGAATGCTGCATTGCTGCAGAGCATCTAAGAGTGGGAGCAGGAGTGGAGCTGGGAAACACCACTTATCCTAATGGATCTCAAAAGATGTTACAGTGAACCCCAGAGGAGCCTCATGCCCAGAGGTTTCCACCTCATGCAGACCCTCATCCAGGGTCACCCAAACTGAGCAGTGCCCAAATTGACCCATCTTTCACTCCCACCAGAGAAGATGAAAGCGCAGCAGATGGGCCTGCACGGAAAGAACATTGCTCTTGCTTTATGGCTCAGGCAGTGATGCTTTTTTTATTTATTTCTATAATACTCCAGTATTTGCAAACCCATTTCCCCTCTCTGCAAACAGAAAGGCAGAGTGCTCACCAGATGGGCACAGACACTGCTGCCCACCACGACTGGCACGCCGAGCCCCGGGATTTGGTGGTAATAAAGCTGGATCCCAATAATTAGGAAAATGAGATGCCAGGCGTGCCTGGTGAGCATGGCAGGGGCTGGTGTTCCTGCAGGTTTGATGAGCTCTCCTGGGCAGGGAACACAGATGTTGCAGGTGGCTCTTGCTGCCCCTCCAAGATGGGCTGTGTTGAAGGAAGGCAGTGGAAGGGGAGAGCAGGTCTGGATGCCATTCAGGGGATTATCATTATTTAATCGTTGGTTTAAGTGAGTGCAGAGCCTCGGTGCCTCCTGGCACAAGTGCATGTTTTTGAACAAAGGTGTTGGAAAAAGCAAAGCCTGGCCCCAAAATGAGCTGGATTTGCCATCCATCAGGCGAGGTGGCACCACGGCAGGGTGCTGGGTATGTCTGGGTGCTGGGGCATGGCAACACACAGCCCTCTTTTAGGAATTTGGAAGCCAAATTGGTGGTTTCCAGCTGTGGGCTGATTTATCCAGTGGGTGCTGAGACCTGATGGAGGCAGCAGCTTCAGGGAGAAGGTGTTGTTCCACCTGGGCATTGCTGAAGTGGTTGTTTATTTCATGAGATGTTTGACCAGACAACTCCCCCAGGTAAAAATGATGAAATATTTCTCTCCTTAATGCTGTTCTTTGCCAAGGTTCCCTTTTCCACAGTGCTACATGTCACTATTAGCTCCCAGTCCCCCTTTGCACTGAATAGTTGAGCTGCCCTTTAGCAGGAGGGACACTGAAGCACAGGCTGGCCATTCCCTTCTTGTCAATGTCCCCTGCAGCAAAGACAACACAGAGTAGCCCCTTCCTATCTGCCCCACTCAGCCAAACTGTCTCCCAATGCTTTTGAGGAAGGCAGAGGCTCTGGCATCACCCCCTCCTGCCCCAGCAGCCCTTGCCGTGCTGCCACCACATCTCCCTCAGGAGTTTGCTTAATGAAGATTAAAGAAGTACTCTACAAATATGTCAGTCATAAAATAAAATAACAGAAAATAATAAAAGGAATAAAGCACTGTGGCTATCAGCCCAAGTGGAAGTCTCAATTAGCAAATATATCAATCATTGATGACATCTTAAGTAGCATTTACAGTGAGAGCATTATAAAAATGATTTGCAATTACAGCGCTGCTGTGTCTTTGCAGGGAGCAGAGCTTCCTGGCAAGTGGGGCTGCCTCAGGGAAGCACCAGCCAGGCTCCCAGCCCAGCACAAAACTGCATTTCACCACCCTGGGTGGGGATATTTAGGAATAGCAGCAACCACAGGAGTTGTTGTTGCCTTTAGACGTGCCAGGGTGGAGTCACAGAGGATGTTCAGGATGCTGTGGTTCAGCTCCATGGAGGGGGGACATTTGCTCCTGCCCTGGGGTGGAAGGGGCTCGGCTGGTAGTGAGGGCTGGGATGGAGAGAACACACAGCTGGGTCTCACCAGCCTTGCTCCTGCCTCCTGCCCACGACAGGTTTGGCCTCTAAAAGAGCCATGTGGACAGGTCCCATCTGCTTGTTCCTGGCCTGGGCACAGGGGGAGTTAAAAGCCCTGTGGCACTGGCTGCAAGGAGCGGGATAATGGCCCAGCATCATCCTGTTGGGTACCAGCACCTGCCCACCAGCTGCCCTTGTGGCCCAAGCAGGCACCAACCCACTGGGGACAGAGCCAGAGATGATGTACAGCTCCACTGCTAATGCCTAAGGCCCAGGATAAAAAAGGATTGGACAAAGGCACTGGAACATGCACAGTCATTTATGAATATTACTAGATTACAGGCAGCTTACAGGCTCCCAGCTGTGATCAAACCCCTCCAGGCAGCACGGTGAGATAAAGGCGACAGGAGGAGTAAAGCCTCTCCCAAACCTCCTCCAGCCCGGAGATGTGTTTATACACACACACACACACACACACACACACAAAACCAACCACCGCTTGTTTGCTTGTTTATTTTAAAGGAATTTGTTGAGGTTTGCTCAAAGCCCCAGCCACAAACATCCTGCCTGGCAATTGATTTCTGCGGTGGGAAGAATCAGTAAAGCAGCTTCCCCCTGAAGAAAGAGAGAAAAACACTAATTTGGGTGTTTTTTATTAGAAACCCCAACATCTCCTACTAAAAAAAAAATCACTGAGAAAAGAACCATATCCTTTTGTTTACAATCCCTGCCCTGCTCAAGCCCAAACGTGTTCTTACAGGCACAGGTACTGTGCTGGAGTGGTTTAATCAGCTCAGTAACCAGATGTAAAGGCTGAGTGGGAAGAAGATGCATGGGGAGAGCACGGTGCAGCCTAAATATTTCTGGTGAGCTCCCAGGGCTCCTGCACCCTGGTAGGATGCTGGCTCTGCCCTGGGTGGCTCCCAGCCTTTCCCTTTGTTGCTGCACATCTTTCCGTGGAGCAGGAAGGGCAGGAAAACTCTCCTGGGAGTCTCCTTGAAGCCCTGGGTATTGGCAGGTTTCTGGATCAATGGAGTGTTGCTCTCAGCTTCAAAACCCTCTTAGCTTCAGGGGTGGGAGGCTGGAGGGATGCCAGGTTTCCCAAAGCACGTTTTATGCCTGGGGGTTTGGAGAAAGGAGATCGTGGTGCTGCTGGGACCTGAGGCTCTGCTCATAGCCTGGTTCTGGCAGCTTAGAATCAGAGAATCACAGGATCCCAGGATGGTTTGGGTTGGAAGGGATGTTACAGACCACCTCATTTCGTGCCTTGCCATGGGCAGGGACACCTTCCACTAGAGCAGGTTGCTCAGAGCCTGGCCTAAGATGCATGGGAAGAGCACCCTTGCAAGTGTTCCCCAAGCCTTGCAGGCTCAGCAGCTCTGCCCACCCTGCAGCCCCCTCCCAGCCCAGCTCACACTCACCCAGAGCTCAGAGAGTTTATGGCAAATTTTCCCTCGGTGGTTGGTCTCATTACAACCCTCCTCAAGGATCTGCAGTGATCAAAAGAGAGAGGAATTATTCAGAAGAGTGTAACAAGGAATAATGCACCGGCGAGGGAAGATGGGGAGATGGGAAGTGAGAGCAGCAGGGATAACAGCGATTATCTCTGGGTGAGTAATTTGCCCAAGGGTTTGGAGTGAAAGGCTGAATTGCTGGTGGGCTCTGAGGGAGCCCTGATGATGGGGGCAGATTTGGGGTGTCCCACAGGGGACAGTGGAGCACAGCTGAGCAGTTTGGAAATATTTCTGGGTGTCTCCCACCAGGCTGTGACACCTGCCCACTCCCAGCCTTCGCAAGGAACTGCCTGAGAGCAGGTTTGGGCAGCCTCCAGTTATCCCAGAGCAAAGAGGGAGGCAGGATGGAGGCCAGTGCTCATCTCCACAGCCTGATCCTGCTCTCACAGCGGGGCAGCTCCCACGCAGGCGCCGCTCCATCCCGGCAGCAGTGCTGTGCTTCCATTAACACGCAGGCACAGGCACTAAATTACATTTAATAAATACCTAATGAGAAGATGACAGCCACTTCTGGACTCTCAGCAGTCCCTTTGGTTATTCACCAGCTCAGAAATGTACAACTCGGCTTCAATAATTGATAGTCCACTAATGTGGAGCTCAGGGGTAAGAAAGGGCCCCATTAATTACTGCTGGGCAGCACACAGCTCTGGCACCAAATGCCACCAGGAGAGTGCTCTTGGAAGGATGTTAATAAAATACAGCAGCTCTGAGCTGCACACCATGAGTGGGTCCTGCCTGCTCCCTCTGGAGATGGGCTGGTGGTCCAGGGGCTCAGCAGGGGACTGCAAGTGCAATTAAAATACAGGTGTTTCAGGAAAATTAACCTGACTGCTGGCTGTGGGTTTTCAGGATTTTTTGGAGACAGGAGAGCTTGTGGCCAGGCCTGATCCCCACAGCCCCAGCCCTGAGCAGTCTGCCTGAAGCTGTTTGCTGCTGCACATCCCTTTCTCCAGGGTGGAAATGAGCCTGAGAGAGCTCTGTAACATCTTCCTCTCTCAGAAGAGGGAAATTAACTTTCCGGAAGGCTTTTTGAGCCTCTCGAATTATGGCCAGCTGTGGGTTGTTAGCATTGCCCTGGGGCTGGAATGTGGGATAGGCATGGCTGCCTCCAAGCTGGCTGCAAGGTTATGGGAAAAAAAAGGGATGTTGGCAGAGTGGATCACCCAGTGAAGTGGAAAAAGGCAGAAAAAGGAGAGCTGCTCTACAAACCCCCACGAGACTGAGCCCCATGTGCACATTGTGCTCCCCTGCCCAGTGCCACCCCTCATCCATGCAATAAAACAGGTGAAATTTCCATCAAGGAGGAGGAACAGAGATGGCCCCCAAGTCCATAAAGAGTTATAGAGCAAATGATGAAAAAGTCATTGTAAATCCAATCACATTAAACCCTACACTTCAGAAATGTTTCGGTGTCTCCCTAAAGCCATCCCCTACCGTGGTAATGAATCTCAGGGTAAATTGCACAGCACCTGTCAATGAGACAATTTTCACCTTTCAATGAGGTTTTTAGGATGTTTCAGTCAAAGGGACTTTCTGCGGGTAAGGGGAGATGGAGGGTGCGTGGGAGTGCCTCAGGTGCACGATGGACTCCTGGAAAAGTCAGCAAAAGCCTGGGCTGTGATGGATGTGTCCTGTCTCCCTGACAAAAGCCTTCCTCCCTCTGCCACCAAGAAGGGCTGCTCTTGTATTTTGGTGAGGAGGAAAATAAAAGGCAAATTCTGCAGTATAAAGTGGTGTTGCAGAAGATGGGAGCTGGGAAGGCAATGGCAGGCTTGGAGAGGTGAGGTTTCACCTGATCCTCTGACCACCCAGTGATGCTGGCTCGGGGTCTCCTGTGTCCCCAACAGCCCCCTGCTCTCTGTGTGTGCTCCCAACCTGCCCCTTCCCGAGGGAGGGCCTGCCCAAACAACCAGCACATGCCTTGGCAGAACAGCCTGTGTTTGAAGATGGGAAAATGCAGAGGAGCAGAGATTAAAGGAAAGTAAACAGTTCCCTCTGCATGCCCGGGGCTGGCTCTGCCAAGGTGTTGCCTCTGGTGCCACCGAGCCCCACAGCACTTTGCCAGGAGCATCCCACTGGGGCTCTGCAAAAACCACCTCCTGCAGGTCCTACCTGGCCTCAGACACTTGGTTCTTCCTTTAAAACACCCTTAAAGCTTTGTAGAGAAATTTTCTAGGACAAGCCACCCATTCTGGACCCAGGCGAGGTGTCCTGGAAGGATGTTCGATAAGCAATAATCACATGCACACACACAACCCCCAAAGATGCAGGAGTTATTAATGCATATGCATAAGAATGGCATTTCATTAGGAGCCTGATAATACCTCGGCCATATGGTGTTATATTTACCATCCACACTCCAAGCACAGCCTCTGTCAGCTCTGAGAGCTTCCAGCTAAAAAGAGGGTGGAGGTGATAATGGATTTTCAAAGAGACAATTATTTGCTGGCTCTGTCACTGGGATGGATCAATGGCAGATGTTTCTGCTGCATCCCGACCCATTTTTGATCCTGAAAACTACTGTGTGTTGGGACTGCCTGGCCTGTACAGAGCTGGGAATTGTCACTATCCCTACTTGCAGCTCTGGAAGGGACAGAAACCATTTCCTAACCTTGGGGACAGGGGGATTGTGGTGGCACTGTGGGGCTGGTCCAAATGGATGGTGGCCAGAGGGGGTTCTGGCTCCCTCCAGCAATGGGGCTTGTGGGGAAACTCCATCCCAGCCCTCCTTCAAGGGGAAACACTCTCAGCCTGCTCCGAGCTGGCAGGTCTGCGGCTTGACCTAATGTAGAGGAAATGCATCAGTTCACTTTACTGATTGGAACTAATCCGGTCCTATTTCACATCTGAGAGAGTCTTTCCTGGCTTCACTATGGACCAACCTTTAAATAAGGGCTCTGGCTGCCTGTAAATCTCTGCTTGCAGCAGTGGCAGGGGAGCCGTGCTGCTCCAGGGATATCTGTGTGACAAGTACAGATCCACACATGTGCACACACATTCCAGGGGCAGGGAAAGGGCCTGATCCTTCCCGTGGGGTGGGCTGAGGGAGCAGGTGAGATGCTGCAGGGATGTCCCCGTGCTCCAGCCACAGCACCTGGTGACAGAGCAGTGGCTCCCAGACATCCCCCAGCACCTGCAGCCCCGTGGGGGACGGGTGTCCTCATCACCCCCAGCCCCTTGCAGGAAGCATTGTCTGGGTGAGTAATTTTGGAGCATCATACTGCAGTGCCGGGGAGATTATGAGAGTTTGGATGAGCAGATGCCTCCCTAGATCAGCTTCTTGCTAAATTAGCATTAGCTTTTTACAGCACCAGCAAGCTGTCGCCTGCTCAGGAGCCCCGTTCCCAGAGCACACCCTTCTGCTGAGCGTTAAAAATGACTTTGCAGAGCATTAAATGCCCTGTATCATATATAAAATATATATTTCTATACAGAAACAAATATTTTAGGTTTTGGAGACCCCAGAAGTGGTGGGCTCTGTGTTCAGCAAGGCAGGTTGGCTGTGGAGAACAAAGTGCTTCCCAGTGGTGCTGCCGACCTGCTTGGGTGATGCTCAGCAAGGCAGAGCCTGGGGTGGATTTCAGCATTCCTCCTCTGACAACGAATCAGGAGATGTGTATCACTCCATTCTTTAGGGGATAATGGGAGCTGCAGAGCTCAATGCCTTTTGAAAGCCCCCACAAAGCATGTCCAGGGTGCAATGGACCCCTCCAGCAGCTGGAGACAGGGATAAGTTTTAAATTGTCCTTTTAACAAAAGTCTGTGTAGGATTGATGTTCCTTGTCCCCACAAGGGTGGCATTAGTGGGGAGCTGACAGCACTCACACCAATGGGAGTTGCACCTCTGTGTTCTGCCCATGCTGCCCCCAAAAAGTGCCTCGACAGTAACAAAAGGGGCATCTTAGTCCCAGCACTGCAGGGTGAGGGCAGGGAGGCTCCAGCTGCCCTACAAAGTGCAGAGCCCTGGGACACAGCCCTGAGACCCCCATGGGGACTCTCAGGTCCTGAGGGTGCCCTTCCACAGCACAGTTTGGATGCTGCATCCGCACACACACCCACGTCTGCCTCTGCTCCCTGAAAACACCAGGCTCCCACCCCATGCTGCTACTGGGGCTGATTTGATTTCCAGTCCTGAGAAGCACTTGTCTCGTATGGGCTGGTGAATAATTTATAATTTGCTTATGAGCAAAGGCAATGGGGAGTGTAGAGAAGGGGAGGGAGAATAAATATATATTTATAAAAAATGGAAAAAGCTAAAAAAAAAAAAATCATAATAATGCCCAAACCAATCCTGTAAACTGTTCCTTTGATCTAATCCAGAATAAATTATACATAATGGAGCTGGTTGGTTTTGCTTGCCGACAGCATGAATAAAAAAATAGAAGGCAAGAAAGCAAGCCAAATCATTTGGGCTAATAACACTGTGCTCGGTGTATATGCTTCATCTGGTATTATTTTGCAGCAGCAAGCACAGATTTTCCTGGGAAAGAAACCCATTTTTCAGCTGTGGATGTGCTGTGCAGGCAGTGAGCTGGTGGGAATGCTGCACGATGGCTGGAGCATCCGAGAGGAATGTTTTTCTTTCCCATGCAAGACCCAGAGACTCCCTAATATCATCAGGGATCTGGAGGTCACCGGGTCTTTCAACACTTTGCTGCAGGCCATAGGGCAGATGCATTTACCAAAATTCTGAAATGAGGTTGATGCAACAAAAGAAACCAAGCATTTTTGATTTACAAAGCAGATCCACAAGAAAGTTTTGAGAACTCCAGACCATATTCCCTATTTGCCCTCCCTCCTCTTTATTCTCTCTCCTCCCTCCATCCTCCTTCCCTCTGACCCTGAGATTAGCTCAGTTGGTTAGAGCATGGTGCTAAAAACTTCTCAGGTTGTGAGTTTGATCCCTGTGTGGTCCATTCACTTAAGAGTTGGACCCGATGATCCTTATGAGTCCCTTCCAACTCAGAATATTCTGTGATTCCATTTTGCAATTCTCCCATGAAGTGAAGTATTGAATGAAGCAACCTATGAGGACTGATCTTTCCTGAAGAGTTTATCTTATTGCTCCAGGATGCAGATTCATCCAGAAACACAGTCCATAAAGAATTCCCACCCAGCTCGGGAGCCAATTCCCATTCAAAGGCTAATGGAAAATCATTACCATTCACAAGTCCAGGTGCATGCCTGCGCTGATTTTCTCAGGATGAGAAGGGTATTGACCAAATAGCCAATACTCCAAAAATAAAAGTAATCCTCCAGGGTTGGCTTCAGCATCCAATTAAAACTCCTACGAGAGCTCCCAGCCCTTTCAGCATGCAATTACAGAGGCAGGGAATGAGCTGGGTGCTGCTGTGGCACAGCCAGGTCAGCTGCTGACCAAAAATGCCTCCACAAATTTAGTGTTTTGTCATGAAACCAGATTGAGAGAGAGAAAGAGAAGATCAGTGGCAAATGGGAATCAGTTTGGGAAGAATAAAAGGTCTCTAAAGGTCTGCACTTGGTCAGCATCCTCAGCTAAGGAGAGCTGCACCCCTCCCAGCCATGCCGAGGCTGTTGCTGCACCAGCAGAGCCTTTGGTAAAAATCACCCTGCTCTTTTTTTTATTTTTCAAGAGAAGCCACAGTTTTCCTTCTGGATCACTGTTTTGGGAGTGAGGAGAGTCCTGTCAGAACTAGTCACCTGCTCTAGATGGCCACATTGGTGTGGGGACAAGTCCCCAGTTCACTCCCTGCATTGGGAGCTCCCCAAAAGCTCCCCGTGAGCTCCCCGAGGCTGATCACCATTCAGAAAATTCACACTCACAACAAAACCAAGGGTGAATTTAATGTTTGGCATGCGAAATTATGCTGCACATCAACATTCCATCACACCTGCACAAAGGGAATATGCTGCTTCACAGCTCGTTTAGCTGTGACCCTCTTTTTCACCATTTGAAATGTCTGTGTGTTTATTTGTTCACAGTTCTTCCAAAATCCACCTGGAGGGAATTCACTTTCCTCCTCCCATCCCAGCTCAAGCAGCGATGCTGCAGCTCTAGAATCAGACACGTGAGGGGAGAAATGGAAGCAGAGTCCCTGCCTTCATCCCTGGCTCTGGAGCATCCGGAGGGCAGGAATGCTCCCACTGCCCTGGAGATGTGCTGAACATGTCTCAGCTGCTCCCTAAAGGTGCTCAGCCATGCAGGAGCAGAGGAAGCATTGGAATGAAGCTTAATTCTTCCCTGTGAGGGTGGGGAGGTCCTGGCACAGGTTGCCCAGAGAAGCTGTGGCTGCCCCATCCCTGGGAGTGTCCAAGGCCAGGTTGGACAGAGCTTGGAGTAATCTGGGCTAGTGGAAGGTGTCCCTGCCCATGGCAGGGGCTGGAATGGGATGGGCTTTAATTTCCCTTCCAAGCCAAACCATTCCATGATTCTATGATTCTATAACAAACTTTGGCTCATCATCACCATGCTTTGGGAGAGCATCCACCAACCTCACAGCTGCCCAGAAAGGACCAGGTCAGAGCAGTTACAGAGCCTTCCCAGGTATCCCCTGTGCAGGGCTGACTGTGCTCCAGGACGATGCAACTGGTTGTTTGCCAAACCACTGTGTTGTGTCTTGGATCCACCCAGGGAATTTCCATTCCCTTCAAGTTCAGGGGTCTCACTTGCCAGCGAGAGATGTGCCACTAATTGGTGCCTGGTTGCTGAGAATTGTTCAAAGGAAATATTAGCTCTGAAGCTGGGTCGGAGGGAACAAGGTCCCTGCGACAAAGTGGAGATGTGGAACAAGACAAACAAAGCTTCAGCACCTCGGAGATCAATCACAATTATAAAACCAGCTTGAAGGAGATGACTATTCACCAAGGTCACTTAAGGGCACCCTTATTAGAGCAGGCTATTAGTGAAGAGGCCAATAATATATGTTAGGCTGCTACACAGCCTAATTATAAACATCACAGGATGGCACAGGCTCATCTACTCCCTGCTGGTGCCTCGCTTTGCTCCAGACCACAGCTACTTGCTGGAGGTGACACATTTTCTTGGAGAAGGTGCAGATATTCCTGCACTATCCATGGGTTTAGTTGTGCCCGTCTTTGCCCCACTGTGATCCCTCAGATTCAGCACAAAGCTTCTGCCAACACCAGGATCTGTCTGTGCTGGAGCCCAGGGCTGAGGTCAGGCTGGAGCTGGTGTGAACCACCAGCACTGCCCAGGTCAAGGGCAGAGGACACTGAGGCAGAAAACATTAAGCTACATTTTTAGGGACAGGGAACTCATTTTGGGCCCCTTTTTCCACTGAAAGGGTCACGGTTTACATAGGACATCAGTGTCATACAGAAGTCAATCAGCAGGTTTCCAAACCAGTGAGGAACCACTGTCCCTGAGATGTGTCCAGCCTGGAAAAGGAGGAGTTATCAAGAGCTTTGGATGTGTTTTCTCACAGGGAAGCCCCAGGGTGAAGCTGAGCCAGTTGCAGAGATTAGTCCAGTGCACGTTTCCCCTGTGCCTTCAGGGTGGGAAGCAGGGGGTCTAAATTATTTCTAGGCTGAATTTGTGCCTTATCATGATCTGGATTTGCACTGTGTGCCTGGCATGGGCTCAGCAGGGCTCTCTGCTGCTCTGCTCTGGGCAGGAATGCCGGCCATGGAAGCCATGCCCCAGGCTCCTGAGGACAAGGCATTGCATAACACCCACCCCAGCAGATGCTGGATCGGCTCCCCAGCTGGTATAAATCAAGGGAGATCCATCCAGGTCAATCCTGGCCAATTGTATCCACTTAATCTTCTCTCGGGAAGCACCACTTAATCGATGTGCAGGGCGGGCTGCCTTCTCCAAGCATCCTCCATCCTCAATGCCCACTCAGAAACTCTTCCCAAAGGGACCAGAATAGAAACACCTGCAGCACTTTCTCCTTCCTGAGTGCCTGTGGCACAGCCTGGCTGGTGGAGAGCCAAGAAGCAGCTCCCTTCAGTTGGAATTCAGGGTGGCAACCGGGCACCCAGCACTGCTGGACGAGGCTGGTCCAGCAGGAAACGTAACCAGCTGCCCCAAAAACCATCAGCGTATTCCAGAGGGACACAGGTAAATCCTGCTGAGCACCTGTAGCCACATCCCCTTTGTCCCTTAAAATTCTTTCATTTTTCATATCACAGCAGGAAAAAAATTCCTCGAGGTTGCAAATTGCCACGGATGTCTCCAGCTGCTGAGCTTCCAGTTTTCTATCTGTGATGCCAGGACTAGCAAAGCTCCCACTGCCCTGACCCCCGCCCCAAACAGCCTTCATTGCAATTAGCATTGAATTTATTAATTTAAAAGTAATCAGGATGGAAGTTGTCCCTGTCAAAGGTGTGGTGGGCTGGGAGGGCTCTTCATGGCCTGGAGGATTCTGTTGCCATTATGTTTTTGGGATTTTTTTTTTTAAACCTGAATTTATTTTCCATTTTATTTGTCTTAAATGCCTGAGGTCTGGGGTGAAAACAGTGAACATCTGCGAAGGATTCTCGATAATTCATATTCCAGGACAGTCCTGCTCCCAGACTCAGCAGGGTTCTCATATTTAATTAAAAACTGTAAAATATTTACCTCTGTTAAGTGCAGTGATTTCTCTCCCTCCTCCCCAACCCCTCTCCCTGTTTGAGAGCAAAGAGGGTGTAGCAGAGTGGGGATATTTGTGGGGATCCTTCACAAACAGTGAAATAATTAACAAATTGGGAGTTTATGGCCCGGTTATTTTTTTCTGGTGGATGTTTCCATCACTGTAACCACTGCAGCAACTCACAAGTTGAATGCAAAGCACAAAGCAAAGGCAGGCTTCATGCAGTGCTGGCAGTGCTGGGGCTTTGCAGGGAGCTCTGCCCATTCTTCAATGCCAGGAGAAAACCGAGTCATGGAAAAAGCAGCTTTCTAGTGGAAGGTGGCACTGCCCATGGCAAGGGCATTGGGATGGGGTGATCTTTAAGGTCCCATCCAACCCAAACCACTCTGTGATCCTGTGATTTCATGATTCCCCAGCAGGTGATCCCTGAGATGAGGCAGAAGCAGCCAGAGCAGGCCATGGGATGCAGTGCAGGTGATGCAGCTCCAGAATTCCAGCCAGGGAGATTCCCTGGGTTATGGTGTTGTCACTCAGTCACTGCCTCCCAAATGTCCCAGTGCACGGCAAACAGGAGAAAACTGGGACAAATCTTTCCCCATGATTTTCACTTCTTGCATCTTTATACTGGAAAGGGATAAAATATCAGAGACCCCGTGATGTCCCCAGTGCCAGGACAGCACCATGAATTTCCCTGGGAGCCTGCAGGTCCTGCTGCTGATGGAGCTGAGCGTGTCAGGGGGTCTCAGGGTGTCACTGGTGAAGAGGGGTGACCACAGGCACTGCTCCCCATCCACCCACCTCAGCACCCACCTCCCCATCCCTGTCCCCTGCCATCAGCCTCGCTGACCTGCTTCCACAAAATGAGCTGGATTTTCCCAAAGCCTCTGTAATAGCCTGCTAATTTGCTGGCTGTGTGGTCCTGCTCCCCTGAGAACTTACTGACCTCAAGAGGAGACCTTGTGGTTTGGGGACACATCCCTCCCAAGGAGCTGCTCCCACCAGGAAGGGGGAAGCCCCCAGGGTCTCATCCTGCACCCAGGGGCACAGCTGCCCCGCAGGATCCCTATGGAGCAGGGCAGCACCACTCTGGGATGCTCAGCTTCAGTTGGTATCACAGCTGGCAAGGCAACACATCCAGCTGATCCCTGCTTAATTTAACCTCGCTAATGAACCCCCCTGGCTAATCTAACACAGAAGAACACAGGAGAGAGGTTTTGCTCTGAGTGGCTGAGTGTGAGAAGCACGGAGAGATGCAGACACATCCCTGTGCCCAGCTGGGCTCAGACACAGGGCCCGTGGCAGGCAGGGGCTGCACACACTGGGCTGGTCCTCATTCCCACCCTGGAGGTGAAATGAGTCTTGTCTTTGCAACCAGAAGGTGATGCAGAGCAAAAGAGTTTTGGAACTGCAGGATAAAAGTGGTGTTTGAAAGCCCCATCTAATGGTCTGCAAATTTTATAAGTGCCTAATGAGCTGAGCTCTGCAAAGCTCATGGCTCCTGCTTTTGCGGTATAATTAAACCTCTCGCCTGCCTCTGCCTCCTCCCCATGCTCTTACTGTTGTAGACAATATCCCCTTCCACCCTGGGGATTCTCCCCATCCCCTTCATCCCTCCTCCAAATGAACACAAAAGCTTTTCCACTCTAATATCCTTTTTTTTTGGGTATTTTAAAATCAGGATTTCAGGGAATCACAGAACCACAGAATTGTTAGGGTTGGAAAGGATCTCATCTAGTCCAGTCTCCTGGACAACTCCACCCTCACCTGAGGCAGGAGGCAGCCAGAAAGGGCTCACTCACACCCCAAAATGTCTCACTGAGGGGAAAGAGTGCTGCCCTGACACGGGGCATCCTCCTGAGAAGGGAAGTGTTGGTACCGTGGGTGTTGGAGTAGAGGCAGGGAGAGCAAGGCTGACCCCAGTGCTTCGATGGAGACATCTTTCAGGGAATACTAAACAGCCTTATTAGATGTTTTAGGACAAGTATTCCTTGCCCTAAAAGACTAAATTAGGAATCTGGGGCAACGCCAAGGGGTCTCATTTTTATTTCTCTTGGCAGTTAATCAGCTTTCAAATGATTATTGCCATAAGGAAAAGCAGCATGTAAATTCGGGGCTCTGTCCCTTTTATCTCCCCTCTCTTCCTCCTTCTGCTTCCCTCTTTTAAATGTAGATCAGGCCTGGCATTCCCCACTCACTCTCTGCCCTGTTGTTGGGAGGCGACAGTGGCATATTCCCAATTCAGTGTCATGGAGGGTGGAGGGGTCCTTGTTTACCACCTTTCAAGGCACAGGGCAGGACCTGGTGCAGAGACAAGGCAAAGAAGGAACAGACTTAAGACCAGGCTGATGTACCTGTACTACACTGGAGCATTTCATCATGTGCACTTGAGTCCACACACCTGCCTGAGCTGCTGGAGAACGGGGTGGTACATGAGGAATGACAATATCTGGAGTAAACGGGATGTGGGAGAGAAACAGTGGGTTCCCCAAGGGAGAAAAGGGCAATTGGGGGTACAAAACCTCAGTTTGCACAGTCCTGCGTGGGCTTCAAAGTGATGCTTCGGGTTTGAGTGAGATGCAAAGATTTAACCTGAAACAAGCAGCATCACCAAAGCAGGTAGAAGAAATCACCTCTGCCCTAAACATACCAGAAAGGAGGGAGGGCAGAACTGGGTAGTGCAGTGTGGGGAGACGAGCCAAGTCAGGCTTTCCATTGATGCAAATCCACTCTGAGCCTGAAGCCCCACTCTTCAAAGCACCAGACATGTTCCCCTGTGAGCACGAGCCTGAGGAATCCTCTGGTGCTGTTTCTGCCTATTTGAAAAGCCATTAGAAAAAAAAAGAAAAAAAAGAAAAAGAAAGAAAGAAATGCTGCAAACATCTATAAAGGTTGTAAATAAATTATAAAAGCAACAGAAGGGAAAGTTGAAGTGGAAACTCCATTGGAGGCTCAGAGGCAGCGATGCTCTCCCGGGGGTCTCAGCTGCCCCCAGCCCTGGCCCAACATCCACTGGCTGCTGTATTTGAGGTGGGATTTGCCCTTCCATGACTGCATAGCTAAAAGGGCTTTGAATAACATCAGCTTTTCTCTTCTCATCCTACTCACAGAGCCTGAATCAAACACAGGCATTTCTCAAAGTGCAGCAGGAAAAATGCAACCCATTAGCTGTTGGAAAACCTCGTGGTGCTGTGCCTGGTGGTGCTGTGGGTGCCTCCAGACAGCATCCTGAGCTCCAAAAAGCCAAGCCCAAATATCTAATTTCATCCCAGAAAAAGACAGCATTTCACATCTTGCAGCCAACACTCTGCTCCAGCACTTCTGGATCCTGACACAGAATTGGAGGGTTTGCTCCATGGGAATACTCAGACCCCAATCTCCCTCAACTCCCCTCACTTTTTCTCACTGCAAGCATTCCTGGAGATTTGCTTCACAGCAACAGGAGACAAAAAAACCAGGTGGGATGGCGAGGAAATAAGTGTTATACTCAAGGGGCTGGAATTGCAGCAGGCAGGGATGTGGCAGCAATCCCGAGGCCAAATCACAAATAAAAAGAGAAAGGTTGCTCTGAGGAGCAGTTCTAGAAATGGAGACAGCTCCAGTCACGGGGGGTTGGGGGGTCACATTCCCAAAGGGCATAAATTGACGTGGTGCCATTAAATCCCAGGCAGCTCCTCCCCTCCCGGAGTGCTGACCCACTCGCCTCCCAGCCTTTATTAAAACCTGCCTCGGGAGATGTGGATGGCAGGAAATATCACCAGGGATTTGCATATAGAAAATTCCCTGAAATAAATTACTTTGGTGGAGCAAAAGTTCACATCAGAATGGCCCATGGGGCACTGGGGTGACTCAGGGAACATTTCAGCAGTGCTTGATGCCGTCAGCACCACAGCTCTGGTTTTCCCAGAGATGAGGCAGGAGCAGAGCTGTGCTGATGGGAATGAGAACAGCCTCTCCCAAGAGCCAGCCTGCTGGGCAGGAGCTGGGAAAGTGACACTTGCCATGGGGCTTATACCAAAGGGAGCAATGGGAGAAGGTTATTCATGGCTGGACACCTGCCCTGAACCTATGGGGCTCCTAAAGGACCCTCATTGGCTTTGGTGACCCCCTCCAAGTGACAGTTTGTGGCAATTCTCAGGAAGAATTTCTTCATGGAAAGGCTGCCCAGGGAGGTGTGGAGTCACCATCCTTGAAGGTGTTGAAGAAATGATCAGTCCTGGCACTCAGTGCTCTGGTCTGGGTGACAAGGTGGTGTTTGGGCAAAGGTTGGACTCAATGATCTTGGAGTTCTTTTCCAGCATGAATGATGCTGGGGTTCTGTAATTCTTCAATACCACCCTCAGCACAGTCAATTGCTTTTTGTGTTTCTTCCCAATGCACTGCAGCACATGTACATACACAGAAAAATACAAACTAGTATAAATTACCTCCCAGGCAAAGCCTGAGGACTTATAAATTGCTTAAAAATCAAAGCACATTCCAGGGGGGAAAACGTGGTAAATTGGAAGGGGGAAAATGTGCATATAGGCTTTTAATAAAAAGTGTCATAGAGAGATCTCACAGTCCTTTCAAGATGTTAATTAACTGAGTCCCAGCACACCCTTTGAGGCAGAGAGGAGTTAATGCCCCCAACCATTTTCCAGATGGATGTGTATGTCAGAGTCAGCTGAAACCCCCCACCCCATGGAGGGGGGAGCATTTTGGGGTGCCCTCCTGGGGCACTGGAGAAGCAGAGATTTCACAGCTCTGCTGTGCTCTGAGCAATCCAGGAGCCAGCACTGAGTGTAGCTGAATGTGCAAGCCAAGGATGGCTCTTCCACGTGAAGGAAATAGGATCAGAGGGAAAATACCTGGGAAGAAAAGCAAAACCAATGAACTAAAAAAGGGTTTTCTAGATGAAAAATATAAATCTAAAGTGCAACCCCAGCTTTTTTCCATTTCAAAGCAGTGAGGTTTTACTGTTGGAAGCTGGAAGCCACCCAGGAAGGGATGGAAATGATCTTCAGCCTGAATATCCCTGTTGGGAAAGCAGAGCCCTTCCCGCTGACTTGACTCTGGGATCCAGAGCTGTGATCAATACACCCAATATTGCAAACAGGGTGGTCATAAAACACTTGCTTTAATTACTCACATGGTGCAGCTGAACAGCGAGCCCACATTAAAGACCTGCAGCCTCTCTGGGGTTGTTGGGAGCCCTGGGAAGGGCCATGGTGGCTTTTCCAGGCAGCCCCTGCCCACCTCGATGGGGTCACCAGGGACCTGCCCAGGGCTCCCACTGATGTCACGCTGAGTTTCTTCATGTTTTCTCCCCAGATCCAGCCTGCTGCTGGCTTTCCCTAGCCAGGCTTAATATTTTCCTGGCTAATCTTAGCAAAGTTTGAGTTGGAATAGAGATCGATGCGTGAAATGGAATATGTTGAGATATATCCTGAATATATAGCCGGGAGCGTTTCATGATGGGAAGGCAGCAATGACTCCAGCAGTGTTTTTCCCCAGACTCAATCTTGGCACACTTTGGCTTTTCCTCCCAAGGACCCATTAGTCACTCCCCTGAATATAAACCAGGCTTGTGTGTAGCAAACCAGCCAGTTCCCTCCGTCTTGCAAAGATCCCCCACATTGTAATTCCAAAATAACACCACACTTCTTTAATGATCAATAGCAATTACTAAGTCATTTATATCCAATAAAGGCTGCAGCAGGAGGTCTGTGTGATGCATTACTGTATAAATTCACACTATGAAGCAGATTAACAAAGCATTATGAAAAGCAAGCTTATTATTTGCATGAACACAAGGCTCAAGAGCTAATTGAAGCAATCCAGCAAAATGTCAATGACTCCTTTTGTATATGAAATATTCATTAAAGGCGAGCACTTATTTGTGAGCGATTGTTTATTTATACCTTTTCATTTGCATTCTGCTATAAAACTGGCTGTCTTTCCATTAGGGCGCAGCCAGCATCGCTTTTCTTTGGAATCACCAGCACTTTGAAATTGCCTCCTGTCTAGCGAGAGCAACGGGGGATTTTTCTTAAGCAATGGTTGCATCAAATGCATCAGGGCTGACAGGGAGAGCAGGGGAGCAGCCCCAGGAGTGATGAGCCTCCTTGTGGTTCTTCATCCTCCCTCTGCCCTCCTCCCGGGTGCTTCCATGGCCTTGGGGGAGCTTCATTTGATGGCAGGTTGGGCACTCAGACCCTCTACAAAGAGCCCTGGGGGAGCTGCCAGCCTTGCAATGTTCATTGCACGTTGATTTCATATCTTTATGCATTTGTTAATGTTAATGAGCATCGCTTGACCCACACAACAGCAAGCAAAAGTGTGGTGAGGGACCCATCTGCACCCTTCAGACCCTCCCTGGGCACAACCCACAGTGATGGGTGGACATCCAGGCTCTGCTGTGCTGCCCCCAGATCTGTGCCCACTGAGGTTCTCATGGTGTCACCCCTTCTTGTCACCCCCCTGCAGGGTGAGCCCGAGGCTGCCGTGGCACAGCTTACAAAAAGAGCTGTTCCCCTTCCCTCTCCCTGTTTGGGTTTTTATTGCTCTTGGCATTATGTCCAAGCACCAGGGTGGCAAGCACTGAGTGGGGTGCAGATGAACAGGGAAGATCCATGAAACTGTAGGGAAAAGCTCCCAAAAAAGGAGGAAGAGCTGGGGGCACAGCCCCGTTTTGCACCCACGTGCCCCCAGGGAGTTGGCACAGAGGGTCTGGGCACTGTGTCCCCTCCCCACACTCACTGCTGTCTCCAATTTAAGTCACAAATGAAGTTTTCCCCAGCCCATCCATTTGCTAGGACAGCTCTCGGGCCACAAATCAATGCGCCACCGCATCTTATTTGCTCTGCAGCCAGCTGAGCAAAACAATGTAGCACCAACAGAGGCATGAATCTCCTTCATTTATCTTTGCACTAGAAAAATTTCAAGGCTGGGGCTTTTTTTTTGGCTATTTGGCAGCACTGTCAGGAGCGTGATGTGTTACAAATGGCTGGATGGGGGCTCGGTATTTGTTTTCTCTGTGATTTCCTTGGTCTAAATTGCAGTTTTACCAACACACGTCCCCAGGTACCAGAGACAAATGTTTGACCAACAGCTCAGGGCAGGACATGAGGATCAATCTTGCATCGCTGCTCGGAGGGAGGCTGTGAGGGAGATGGAATTATAATTATCCCTAATAACACCAAGGGGAAATGTCTGTGCAAGACCCCAGGGCTGAGGACTGGCTCCTGGGGACTCAGGGTGCCAGAGGGTGCAGGGTGAGCAGCCCCAGGGGGGTGAAGTCCCTTTCCCTGCCCCTGAGCAGAGGTGCTGAGCTGCAGGTCTCACTCTCCCCCAGACCACAATCAGCACCTCACCCCAAAAATCCCGTTGGGAAATCCCTTCCCAGCAGCAGCTTTTGGGATTGCAGCTACAACCATTTCATAGAGCGTTTTGCTGCTCCCCTGAGCTCCCTCCCCCAAGGAGGGGGTTTGCCCAGACCCTGTCCCACCACTCACCCAGCAACAGGAGTGAGTGAACTCTTGCCTGGCCCTTCCCAAATCTCTCAGCTCTCAAGCAAAGCAGTGAAATCCCTGGAGATCTTCCCTCAGGAACCCCAGAGCCATGTGGCACAGATGTGTCTGGTGCCTGCAGGTGGGATCACAGCCTCCAGCTCTGGAGCATCCACAGCAAACCCCAGACAAACAGGGTGCTGGTCCAGCAGCCCCCACACCTCCATCCTGCCACTAACAGCTGTGGGGGTCATTATTGACACTTTATTAGCAGATATACTGAGCAGCAGGCACTTCACTTCACCTTAGAAAGCACCCAGCAAGCCCAGTTCCACGCTCTCCACTGAAGTGAAACTCAGGAAGGCGGAGTGTGATGGAAAAATAGCTGTTCCTGTCGTGGGAGCCAAGCCCTGAGTGCTCCAGCCACCAGAGCCAGCATGAGGATGCATGGGATGACCTGGAATGCACATGCCCAAGGATGCAGCAGGCTCTTCCCTGCATGGCCAGCTCATCTCAACCCAGACCTCTGGAAGTTCCACGGGGTGTAAGAGGCAGCAGATTCCCACAGAGCTGTGGGGAGGGAAGGATGTGAGAGCTACTGAAGCCACAGAGCAGTGAGAAACAAGGAAGGAGCAGCTCCCGGGAAACTGCTGACACCAGTGCACTGGCTGCGCCCTTAATGGCTTTTAAATCACAGAGGTTCAACAGGAAAAAAACAACCTCTAATGTTTACTCACACTTGCACAGCTTCTTATTTGCATATAATTGCTTCCTGTCACAAGCATCCAGAGCCACTTAATCCCAGCAATCAGACAGAGCCGTGTGCAGGGAATGCCAGCAATAAGTCCTGTGATGCCTCAGGAGCCATGGCATGTCCTGTGGCAGTGCAGGGGCCAGTGTGAGCATCCCAGCAGGGCATAAATTATAGGCAGGAGCACAGAGGAAAAATGAGGCAGGAGAAAACATGATTTTTCCTTTTTCTTTTTTTTGTTTTTTGATACCTATCAATCATGGGGATGCTGAGGACACTCACTGCCAGAATCTAAGCACAGCTCACTTCTGCAGCAGGCCTTTCTTTTCCATTTAGCATGCAAACCCCTATCACTTATCTTCAAAAGCAGATGAAAACTTCCCAATAATCATAGAATCATGGATGGTTTGCGTTGGGAAAGACCTCACAGGGAAGAATATTCCATCTAACCCTGCCCTCTACCAGCATGAAGCCATTCCCCCTTTTCCTGTCATTCCATGCCCCTGTAAAAGACCCTCTCCAAGTCTCTTGTAACACCTTTAGGTACTGGAAGACTGTTAATTTAATAACCATATTAAATCGAGATGATTTCCTAGACCTTCTTCATGACCCTGCTCAACCTCACAGCCTGGACCAGCCCCAGCATCCTCCACCCTAGAAATGGCTTTGGTGGTTCATCTGCTCTTGGGCTGGGCCAGCAAGAAGACTTTCTGTTCCTCCTGCTTTGGAAATTAAAAGACAATAAACACACTGCAATGCTTCCCAGGCCTTTTGCAGGAGAAATAATCACTGCAGTGGCCATGGGGTTGGATTTGATGTGAAGAATCAATGGCATGGGATGGCTCAGAGGATCCAGGACATCCCAAGCAGCCCCAGTGCCCAGCACTGGGAGGAGGAAGTGCATGGAACTCACTGTGCCTGTCCTACTTTCCTGCTCATGTGATGGTGCTGCTGATGCACTCACAATGCATTTTTTAAAAACCCAAGGCTGTCTTGAGGATTTAACTCCAGAGACATTTTCTGAGGATGATGCTAGAGATGTTGGAAAATATTATTTCCAGGGAGGGCTGAGAACCAGCAGAAACCAGTCCTCTGTGGGGCTCTGAAGCTCTTAATTAGGCAAGAATTAACCACCGGGGAAACAGTTGATTCCTAACAAGGGCAAATCTCTCTTTCATTGGGATTAGCATCACCTGCACTCCTCAAGCTCAGTAACATCCTTTAGTACATATATCTGCTTCCTCACTCGTCCTGTCACTACCTGCCCATGTAAAAAGTCTCTCTCCTTGTTTTCTATAAGTACTGAAAAGCCCTGATGAGGTTTTAGAGCATCTTTTGAATAAAGCTTTGAACATGTGGTGATCTCTGTGTGTGGTTTCTTCCAGCGTTTCTCCAGCTTGAGGGAGGCACCACAGTCCCCAGACTTCAGGTATTTCCTAACAGGCCACTGATTGTGCAGAGACCATGAAATTTTAACCGAGTTCTGTGTTTTGCCAAGGCACACTCTGGTTGGGCAGTGCAGGAGGAGGGCACAGTGGATGTGCTGGTGAGGGACAAACAAGGGAGCAAACTTAGGCTGACATGTTATAGGAGATTGAGATAAGCTAAGCTAATTATTTTACTAACAAAGACGGGGGGGGGGGAAGTGCCCCATATTTCATTTTATTCCACATTATTTTTCCTCTTCCCAAGTCCCACGCTCTCCCCTCAAAGACGTCACTGCGGGCGAGCACATGTGTTGGCTCCAATGATTTATTCAGGAGCCACATCGGCTCTGCCTTCCACTCCAACAATTTCAGGATCTCAATATTTCATATGGAAATCTCCAGCTCTCTCTCCCTGTTTCTGCCTGAAGCTGCTGGTTCCATGTGCTCCTCTCTGGGGTGCAAAGACGTAATAGGTGCAGAGCTCCTCTGCTGCTCCCTAGTTTTTTCTGAGTTTTCTGGATTCTTTGGAATCTTTCCTTCCCCTCGGTCACTCCAGCAGCCTGGCCTGTCATCAGTGTGACAGCATGTGACAAACCTGGGATGGCACCGTGTCCCCTGCCAGTGCCACCATCCCTGTCTGTGCCTGTGGTTCATCCACGAGCTGCTTCTCTGGTGACAGCCATCCGAGGTCATGCCTGGAATTAACCAGGATTTACCTGGCAGTGACCCTTGTTTCAGCCCCTGGGTAAAGAAACCCTTTCCTGAAGCTGAAGAAAAGGCCCTTTCCAGCATGGATGCAGGGGAGGAGGGCAGGTTCTGCCTTTTTCTGCAAGGATTTGCTTTGTGCATGGAAAACCACGCCTGGGATTTGGGTTGTATTGAGGGATTACAAACCAACTGCATTCCTGTTGATTCCAGAGGCTGCTGCCTGACTGCCACAGCCTGGCCAGCACCTTGGACAGAGAGCTGGGCTCTGGTGCCACTGGCAGTGACACTGCCCTGCCCAAAGCTGCTGCAGTTCCCACGTGGGGCTTTGCACATTGGATTCAAAACTGCTCCAAGGAACATGACAGAGAAGCACATACAACCTGATTTCTCCTAGGGAGAAGTTACAAGCCCACCCCAAATCCTTGCTGAGCAGGTCGCCTTTTAAGCTTCTCGGTGCTTTTTTGAGTTTTTGAAGCCAAATTTAGGGTTTGGTTGAAATGAGAGATGTCAAACAGATTGACCAGACCAGGAGGTACAGCAAACTACTGTTCTCCCATGGAATAAGTCAGGGATAATGGGGAGCAGGATGTGCAGGGGGGAGGGATGCCCTTGCACTGCGTGGACACAGCTGATTCCTGCTCTGTACTTACATCCCACTGCATCTCACAGCATCCATATGGAACAGGGCCACTAAGGAGGGAGATGAGAGGGACCAGAAAGTTATGGTTCAATTGGAGAGAATAAAGGAAACAACCGAGATGATAAATTAATTTCAAGAGGGGGGGAAAATTCATATCTTTTACTGCTCTCCCAACAAAAACATAAAACACAAACAAATCAAAGGGCTGGAAGTGCTTCCAGTCTGGGACATGACCTGACTGAACAACAGGCTTTAATGTGGAGAGAGCTCCCATGAGGATTAAACTGCTGATAATAAATTATTGAGAAATATTAGGCAGCGAATGGGCCTGACGCCAGATTGATTCACAGCAACGTCCACGAAGAACAAATGTAAAAATGCAAAAAAAAACCCTGAAAGCAAAGCAAAGCTGTGACGAGACTGTGAGCTTTGAGCTGAGAAAAAGGAAGCAAAAGCAGCACCCAAAGGCTCTTTTGGGGCAGGGGCTTGGAGGATTTTCAAATCCCCAGGGGTGCAAATGGGCAGCAGAGCCCATATGGGAGCAAACAGGGGATTTCCCCCCATCCTCATCCTCTCCACCACAAACAGCCCCAGTTTTCCCCATGCCCAGCCCTGGGCTCTTGGTTCTCCTCAATTCAGCTGGAAAACTTGCTGGGTGCCTGTGGTGCCAGGCACATCCTGGAGGCAGGAGAATCCTGGAGGCAGGAGCATCCCAGATTGACCCTGCCTGCTCCCTGCCTGCTTGCTGTAATGAAGGGAACAAAAGAGCCAGACATAGCCATTAAAAGCAGCTCAATGAATTTAATTTAATATTTTCTTCTGTTAATGCCGTTAATCACCGTAGGCACACATCAGGAGCCTGATGCATATTTAAACTGGGCCAGGAGCCAGCGGTTTCTTCTATGCAATTTTCTAATGTTAATAATGTTTCCATTAGCCATATTCAGGAAATCTGCCATTTTTTGTCCCCTTCTGGCCTATACTTTTTACTTTTAATTATGGCCCAGTGTCAGCTATTGAATAGGTTGACGCATTTGAAGCGTCTGCAAAGATTTCTTTTTAATAATGCAATTTCTTGGCTGTAATAGCCTTATAACGTGAGTAATTAATGAACCACACAGGCAGTGTGCTCTCAGAGGCTGCCCATCCATTCACAGCAAAACTTGGTGGGAAAGATGCTCCAAACCATGAGAGATGCAGGAAAAACCCACAGGGGCTGTTGCTACCCCCTTCTTTGGACAAGGAGAGCTGGGGACCACTAGAGCATTATTGCAGATGTTCCTCCAGCTGCAAAGGGGGAGTCTTGCCTCTCTCCCCACCACTTATTGCCCCAGGGGATGGTCCTGCTTTGCCTGAGGGTCTCTCACCCCATTTAATGGCCACACAGGGTTCCCCCTGAGCCACCCTCATCTATTGGTGGGACACTGGCAGCAGTGTCCCCTCACTGGCAATGACAGAGCAATGGTGACAGCTGTGCCGTGGGAGCCAGTACCTTTCATCCCCAGTCCCACATGACCCTGTCCCCTTCCCCACCTCTGATGTACAAAGCATCACAGAGGGTCTGATGGGTACATGGCATCTCAGGCAGCCCCTTAGCCCTGGAGCTTCAAGGATAACCTGAGGCCACCTTCACACTCTCCCACCACTCCAAAAATTAAGTGTCAAGAAAATACAGTGGCAGAAAAGGCAGATAGTTCATTAGAAACTGACTCCTCAAAGCAGGATTGATCCTTGATTTTGTACAGATGTGGCAGCCCATTGTGCTTCCAGGATACAGGAATTCCACCCATCACTTTGCTTCTTAGAAAAACATCCATGGAAGTCAGAAAGTCCAAAGGGAAAGCCCTGGGGACTCAGAGGGTCTCCTGCTGTGCCAGGTGGAGGGTTTGGCTGATCAGGTTGGAAGCTGCCAGTGCCAATGCTCCCTGTGGGATTACACACCACTTTCCTGCTTCCCCCATTTCTCTCCTGCCTGCTCTGCTGTGTGAGACAGCTCATTAGAGTGGCTGCAGATTTGAGCACAAGAGATGATCAAGTTGTATGAGGGGAAAAAAAATAGACCATTTAAAAAGTGGCTGGTTTGGGTTCACAGCTCTCTGTGGCATTAATAACATAATTGCAACCCATCTTCCCACTGGAAAAGTTGGCTTTGCCCGATGTTGTGCAGCCCCATTTGAGGCAGAAGCTGCAGGAGCAGCTTTGGGGAGTAATGACCCCTGGAGACTCTGCCCAGAATTGTGTTATTGTCACCACTGAAGTCACCAGCCGGGGGGGACACACAGTGACTGGCACCCAGTGCCATGGACACTAAAACTGGTGCTTTCCCCAGCACTGTACCTGGAAATGCTGTCCTCTCCCAGATATCCCTCCTGCCAGCCCTACTCCCAGCTGATGGGTAGAAAGACTCTTTTAAAACATGGTTGAAAAACTCTGATAAAACACATCAACCATAGGGAAATGCAGCTCCTGTGCAGGGCTGGTGCTGCACTGTGCTGAGCATCCCCCTGGGTCCCACATCCCACTGGTCCCTGCATCCCACCTGGCACCCGCATCCCACCATCCCCAGCACCCAGCCCACTTCCGTGGGTCTGATGGAACATGACAGCAAACATAAAATTAGTCTTTGGGAAGCTAAATGGGGGGTTTGCAACAAAGAGCCATGAATCAGCCTCCTTGTTCAGAGCTATTAGTGTCTCACTCGCCCTACTTTCTGACACTCCATGCTGAATTCCATGGCAGGAAATACGCTGTATGTGTGTTACTAAACCAAAAAGCACGTTAATAAATAAGCACCAATCCAGTTTCTCTGCCTGGGTTTGCAGGGCTGAGGTGTGTAACAAAAATCCATCCCCACCCCCATGTCCTTCCCCCTCTGTCCCCTGAGCCACAGCACCATCCCCAGCAGAGCCAGCACTCCTCTTGATGGGAAATTTGGATGAATCAGGAAATTAGCTCCAGCAGTGCTTCAGATAATCCACTGCTCTGCTGCTGCCCCAATGCACTTATCTAATAAATGTTTGTAGGAATTTAAGTGTCACTGGCAGAGGTGGCACAGCTGGGGATGTGCCACAGAAAGCTGCTGCCTCTCCCCATGCCATGGTGATGGGCACACGGCTGAGGGAGGAAGATCTCCTATGCCAAGGAGGATGGAGAGGCCAGTTCAGGGTAGCACAGGCTGGGGCATCCCATGCTCCACACTTGGTAAGAGGTTAATTTATCTGAAACAAGGGAAAAACATCTGATGTTGTCTTCTTTTTAGCAACCAAATTTCTAGGGAGGGATGTGCAACCATAAGATAAAAAATCCCCCCATTGTCCTGCCAGCACAGAGCCCAGGGAGCTGCCCACACCCCAAGGACCCTCCTTCACCAAGGCAGCACCCAGTGTACAGGGTGAGGAGAGGAGGGGGATAAACCCCACCTTCACCCAGCATCTGGCTCTGCTCCTGGCTGATATTAAAAAGAGAGTGAGAAGGGAAATGAAGACAGCCCTGAGAAGCAAGAAAGGTAATTAAGGTAAAACTCGTTAATATTTCAAGCCAGTGCTGTGCCTATTACAGCAAAAGGCCTGGCTGAAGCCCGGGAAGTGACGGGAAAAGCTTGTCTCATTGCATAACAGCACATTATGGGATCAAAGCAATAAAACTTAAGAAACCTGCTGAAAGCCCTTGCAGGATGAGGGGGGAAAATCCTCTGGAAAAGCCTGGGAGAGCAGAAAATAAAAAAGCTGCCAGTTCTTGTTAGACATGAATAATCTCGGAAAAAAATTCCCCACGATCCTCTCAGGGCTTTGCTAAACCTCTTCCATCCGAGAGGAGCCAGCGCAGGGGCTGCTGCTCCTGAGCTGAGACGGCTTTGGGGGGCAGTCAGGAAGGAGCTTGGCCCTGGCTGGTGCAGGGGGTCCTGGGTGTGGGCAGAGCCAGGGGAACAGGCCAGCAGCTCCTTGGGACCCTCTGTGCTGCCCAGCATCCCCCTTGGATGAGGAGCTTCTGGGGTGACCCCCGTGCAGGGCTGGGGGGGCTCAGCTGAACAGCAGGGTTGGAGAGGCTGAGTTATTGATCAGGGTTGGAGGGGTTTGGCTGATTATTGGGGTTAAAGGGACTCAGTTAATTACCAAGGTTGGAGGGGCTCAAGTTAATTATGGGGGTTGGAGGGGTTCAATTAATTGTCAGGATTGGAGAAGCTCAACTAATTATCTCTCGCAGTCATTACTATTCCGGTGGTGGTGACAAGGGCGGCTCAGCTCTCTGGAGCGCCTCAATCTCCGTTTTAATCTCCACAAGGAGGGGAGGGGAAATGTGGCTTTTTCTCTGCTTTAAAATTTTCCAGCAATCTCCCGGGCACTGCTGTCAGTGCTGCCCGCTCATCTCCTCTGACACCCTCGGGAGGGGAGATGGCAGCAGATCCTGGGGGGCCCCAGGCACTGCTCACTGCCCATTCCCAGGGCTGAGCCCATCCTGACCCTCCCCAGGGAAAGACCCCACTTTGCAGAGGAGCAGAAAAGCCCACAAAGGCTCAGTGCCTTGGGCTTCCCGGGGCCACCACAGGGCTGAGGGCAGCAGAAAGTCCCATTGAAGGGCTGGGGCTGTAAGCAGAGCCTGGCACCTCCTGGGATGGTCCTTCCCCACAGGCAGTCCCAAAGCTCCATCCAGCTCGCGTGTGATGCTCTGCATGCAGGCTGTCCTCCAACTATTGGATTAGCAGATATGAGAGCAGGGACTTGCCGAGGTGTGGAGTGGATTACAGCACTCCAGTGCTCTGCTACCCAGTAATTAATGTCCTAGGTTTGCCAAGAAACACATCAGCAAACGTTTGCCTCTTAAGCAAGCAAACTAAATAAATATTAATCCCCCATTTCACGCCTCTCCGTGCGAGGGTCCCGCCACAGATGGGCCAAGGATGAGGGATGCCCACATCCATCCTGTGCCATGCAATGTGCTATGCAGAGCTGTGAAATTCCCAACGTGCCATGATTTATTGATGCCAGAGATCTCCACTCCCCTCCTCTGCCGTTTCTCTGAGCAGAATGATTCCCAAATTAAATTGCAGCATTTTCTATAGCACCCGCTCCCCTGAATATACAAGGCATGTGGGTTTGGGAGGAAAATAACACAGTTGCAGTGGAGGAATTACAGGATGGTGTGTTTATTTGTGCTTTATTCGTGCCTGTCTCACTCAGCTCGTGAAAGCAGCATGGAGTTACGAGGAACAGCCCGGCTGCCTGTGGGGAAAGAAATTTGGGAGGAAACCAGGCAAACTTGGTAGGAGCTGTGGACAGGAGATCCTCTCAGGGAGCTTTTAGGAATGGAAAGAAATTTCAAATACATTGAAAACATATAATGCAGCTTTAAGGGCTGGCAAAGTGGAGCATGAAGGAATTAAGTGATTGTTGGGAGCCAGCAGTAGTCCAGGAGGAGAAGCCCTTTATTCAGGGTCTCCTCCCAACCTTTCCAACAGGGTGAAGGATCCGACCTCACTGGTCTTGCCAAAAGATCATTTTCCTGCTGTGCTGGAGATGGTACCTGGAATATTCTACTTGGATCCCTCCAGCCTCTGCAAAACCCAATTTCCCTTGCACCAGCAAAACTGTGTTTTATTAACAGCAATTTGAGCTCTCCGATAAATCTCGGCGAGGCATAATTCCTCTGCAAATGGCATGTCCACATTGTTACTGCCTCCACTCCCCTCGCTCTGAACCATTTAGGACAATAGTTACTTGACAGAGTCTATTAAGCAGGATATTTTGGGATGCACAACAACTGCTGCTGTTAATCCTTATTGGGGCTGCTTGTTTACTGGGCCATGGTCCCGCACGGCAGGAGAAGCAAAGAGGGTACTCACCCATCTAGTGCAGGTGAAACCACCTTGCTTGAAGGCTGGATGTTGCTGCCACCGCCCCTTCATGTCCCAGTCTCAGGGCAATGTAGTAAAATGGGAGTTTAGTGGTGAGCAGCTGGGGTGGGAGCTGAGGTGAGCATGGAATCAGAATTACAGAATGATTTGAGTTGGAAAGGACGTTAGAGATTATCTTTCAAACTCCTGCTACGGGCAGGGACACTTTCTACCAGCCCAGGGTGCTCCAAGCCCTGTCCAACCTGGCCTTGGACACTTCCAGGGATGGGGAAGCCACGGCTTTAACCTGTGCCAGGGCCTCCCCACCCTCACAGGAAAGAATTTCTTCATCATATCCAATCTAAACCCACTCTTTCAGTTTGAAGCATCACTGGGACCCTGCGGCACCATGAGCATCGAGCATGGGGATTTGGAAAAAGCTCCTGGGTCACCTGGGATCCACCCCAAGGGTGCCTCAGAGAACTGAGGCTGGTGCAAAAGGGAAGATTTCCACCCATTTCTTTGCAAGCTGGAGGTTTAGGGCAGGGGGTGTCTGCACAGACAGGAGAGGCACTGCCTTGTGAAAGGCGGACACAGTCAGGGAAGGACCCTGCTAACTCCCATTCCACATCCAGTTCTCCCTTCCCAGGGTGGGTGTGAGCCCCTTGGATGAAGCTGAGCTTGTGGGAGGCAACAACTGCTGCTGCTCAGCCCGTCCCCAGCAAAGCCAGCGCTTCCAGGAGAACACGCGGCCGCTCCAGCAGCGCCCATATATCTTTTTTTAATTTGAAGAACGAACAGTTTCCAGGAACTGCTCCAAAGTTAGAAACAATATGATGCTGCTGGTGAATAAGTCATGAGGGCTGGAGCCTAAATCTACATATTTATGTGCACACTCCCTCATCCAGGGGGATGATTTATATAATTTATACAAGTGAGAATACTCTGATGCCAAAGCACAGCAGTCGGAGCTGCTCTGCCAAGGGTGCCTCTCTCCCCAGGCTGGGCTGTGCCCCACAAAAGCCAAGTTGCCACCCCAAAGTCCTGTTGCAAGGCTGGCACCGACGCCCCAGCTTCAACCCACTGCCCAGGTGGCTCTGGGGACACACAATCCCTGCACATCCTGCCCTCAAATTGGCATTTCCCACCTCCCAGTGCTGCCAAAGCCACCAATTGGAGCTCTCTTATTAGAGAAACTTAAAATATTGCCAGCTGAGGATATCTCAGAGCGGCGAAGTCAGCAGAGATCTATTTTCACATACTCTCCATATCAACACTTATTATTTTTTCCTTTTTGCTTTTTTAATTATTGAAAGTTTCTGCTTGAAGAAGCTCTGCCGTTCTCGGCGGGGGAAAAAATATATTAAAAAAGCTTTTTGCTAATCTCTGCCTTTTAATGTGTGGTGGAGTTGTGCAGTTATCCTTGGGAAAGCTGGATCCCAGCAACATCAGAAAGTCCCATGTGCCTCCGGGCTTTGCCTGCCACCTCCCCACTATGAGAGAAAGCGAACCTAATTAAATTGTAAAATTGCAACTGGCACTTTTCCTTTATTTTTCCTTTTTTCACTCAGCGCTCGGCTGTGCCTTTAATTACCACCTTCAATTATGTGTCACTTCAAGGCCCCAGTCCCACTTTTGAAAACCTTTTTGCTTCAGTCAGGGGGAAAAAAACTGGTGGAAAACATCAGAGTATGGAGGAGAGACCAGCTCGGGTGTGGAAACCCAGGCTCCAGCTTAACTCAAGCACATCCTAAAAGTGCTGAAGTGAAGTGCTTTGCAAGGCTCAGATCACCCCTGTGCCCCAGTTTCTCCTGACCACCCAGAGCAGGCTCTACCCCTGGTGCTGGGTTGGTCCATTTTTCTAAGACTGGCATTGCCACCACCCTGTTCACTGCCCTGCAGAGACCTGGGACCCCGAGTGGTGGCACACAGAGCCCCTCCAGCCCTCCCTGCCCTCCCAGCAGTGCTGGAGCTGGTGGCAGCCACCACCTCTGTCCTCCCACCCTGGTGCCAGCAGCAGAAATGCCCCCAAAGACTTCTCCCCCTCCAAGCACTGCCCAGGACCCCCACTTTGTGAAGGTCAGCCCGCAAGAGGGGAGTTCAAAGCCTCCCCCTGGAGCAGGGATTCCCGAGCGGTGAGTTCACAGGCACTCCAGGCAGGAGAGGTCTCACCCCGACCACAAAAACATTGAGGACTTGGTTGGAGATCAAACACCTTCCCAGTCTGCTTTCAAAGACGGCTGGGGCAGTGCTAAGAGCCTGGGCTGAATCTCCCAGCAAGAATCCTCCTCTCCTCCGTCCTTCTGAAGCATCTCCAGGCTTTCATGTCTCTGTCAGTGCCCCCTCCCTGGCCAGAACAATCCAAAAATGGAACTAACAGCTCTCTGAGACACTTGTGCTCTTTGAGTCAAGCCCTGGCAGCTGCCAGCCCTGCCACAGGCTGCCTGTCCCTGCACAGAGGAATGGGGAAAAGCACCATGGCACATTTGGGGTAGCTCCCACCCCTGCTCACCAGCAGCAAAGCCAGTGTTCAGGGACCATCAGGATCCCAAATTGCTACAAATCCCACCTTGGAGAGGAAGCAGAAGCTGCTGTGTGAGGTGTGCCTGTGCATGAGGAGCAGCCCCTGTGCTAGGAGAGGGGCTGGACACTGCCAGTGCTCCCTGTCCCTGATGCTCCTGGTGCCTCCAGGCTTGGCTCCCTCTCAGCTCCAGTGCCTGTGGAAGTGCAAGACCAACTCTCCATCCCAACCACCTTCCTGTGCTTCCTCCAGAAACTCAAACCCTCCCAGCCTCACTCCCTGTCTTTGGGCACTGTAGGGTGGCAGACTTTACCTGCTTAGTTTCTTCCTGGAAGACCTAGGGGAAAAAAAGAAGAAAAAATCTTGTGCAAGGAGCAGAGAGGAGGAGGAAGCATTTCCTGGTAATGAGTCCTTTGTGTGAAGTGAGGAAGGGGAAATACAAGGATTAGCACAGACATGAAAATTAAGAGTCAGAAGTAATTAAAAGAACCTGGATCGCAGCTTAGCCCCAGAGGAACCCCTGATAATGGTGTGGGTGCTCATTAAAGAGATATAATTAGGACTCTGAAGCCACTGATGAGCCACTGTGCATCCCCAGCACCACAGTCTCCGCACTGGCAGCTCCTGCTCCCTCCTCTCCTCTTGCAGCACACGACAAATCCTTCCAGACCCAAATCCTGCAAGAGCCTTGTCAGCCTCTCTGAAAGAGAGTAGCTTTAACTTTGGAAGGAATTCTTCCCTGGGAGGGTGGGCAGGTCCTGGCACAGGTTGCCCAGAGAAGCTGTGGCTGCCCCATCCCTGGAAGTGTCCAAGGGCCAGGTTCGATGGGGCTTGGAGCAACCTGGGTTAGTGGAAGGTGTCCCTGCCCATGGTAGGGCTTGAGAAGTAGATAACCTTTAAGGACCCTTCCAACCCAAACCATCCCATGATTCTATGATTAACTCCAAGGGCAGCCCAGCCCTTGCAGGAGCAGCCAACACGTGGCAGAAATAATTGCACAGGTCCCACTCACTCCCCAGCTGGACACGACCCTTGGGCTGCCAAAAACTGGCCCCACAAAGATGCATGGAGTTGTTGGAACACATGATGAAAACCCTTGGGTGAGCTTGAACGCAATAGGGTGTTGTGAGGCTTAATTAATTTATGTCCAAAAGCCCTTTGAGGGCATCAGATGAAAGAGGTTATTATAGGATTGCACAGAGATCCTTTATCCCACAAGATGGAAGCAGGAACAGCCCCAGCCACGCTCCTGCTTTAAAGAGCACAGACTATTAGCACAAAGCTCAGTGATGAATAGGAGCTATTTAATTTTTTTATCTTATGGAAATGATCCTGCAGCTTCTCGTGATGACACATCATCCTGGCATGAGAGGGCATGGAGGGGGAGAAGCTCCTGGTGAAAAACAGGGAGCTAATTATCTCTTCCTGAAAGCCTGCAATGAGTGAATGAGCTTGGACCCAAATGGCCTTTTCCCTGCAACGTCCCCAGGAGTGCTCGCTGAGCTGATTTAGGGTGTCCTGGGGGTCTCCCACCACTGACAGATATTTGGGGAGGGAGAAAAGGATCCCTCAAAAGGCAAGGGGGAGTCTGGGGAGCTCAAGGGTGTCAGGCTCATATCTCACTCTGGAGGGTTCCAGGGTTCCCTGAGCTCCCACAGTCCCCTGTTGCCACATGCTCCTCTGAGACCTCCCATCCCTCTCTCCTCCTTTGGGGTTTTGGAGCAGAGAGACATTTAGAGCACCCTGGGCTGGGTGTCACCACTCAGAAGGTGTCGGTAAGTGTTTACTGGAAGATGGTGTTTGCAGTGGTGAGAAATAGGGATTTTCTTGCTGGAATGAGCAAATGCATTAGAAATCAGCCCTGGTCCCATATGCATGGTTGTTTTTCCTCTGTTTCCTTCCAGAAGCTGTGGGGCTGTGGCTGTCAGGGCAGGATCAGGCCCTTTCTCACCTTACTTTATGGCTGTAGATCTAAGGAATTGCAACCTGCAGGACAGATTCCTTCCTAATCACCCTCAGAAAACACCCCAGGGAATTAAAAACACCCCCACACAACAGCTGAAAGCATGCATAGCCTCCCTTGCCCTGCTCAGAGGGGTCAGCAGCACCATCCTGGAGGAGGAACAAGGAGCTCGGGATACAGAGGAGCTGGCACAGGGATGAGGACAGGGACAGGACAGGGTGGGAGCTGCACAGGTTTCCCATCACACCAGAGGAGGTTTGTTGAATTGCAGCTCCCCGGCACAGATAATTTGTAGGTATGAATGTCATCCTCGTGGGCGTTCGTTTTTGTTGGCTGTTTATGGGAACAGGGGGAGCTTCCTCTCCCAGGCTGATGCTTCCAGGCTGCCAAAACACCACAGTGAGGGCACACAGCCAGCTGGGAACACCTCTCCTTTCCCATGGGAGACCACCCCAGTCACCCCTGCACTGCAGAGCCCACTGAGGCAGCACAGGGCAGCTCAGGGATGGATCCTTCTGCTGTGCTAGTGGGAAAAGTCCTGCTAAGGGCACAACTTGCTCATGTCCCAACCACTTTTATTGGAAGGATGGAAAAAGCAGGGAAATAAATCCCACCTAAATCTAAGCCGGACCATCTTCTTTGCTGGGGCTGGGATTTTCTGGGTTCTGTTTTGCTTTCTGTCCAAAAAGCAGGAATGATAACTCCGGGAGAGAGGGTCTCCACACAGAGAGAAAGCAAGAGCACAGCTCTCTTCTGACCCAGGCTTGCAGGGCAGGTTGTGAGGGATCCTGGACTGGGATGGGAAGCCCTTGCTCCCCAAGAATGAGCCCACAGCATGGAGAGTCCATGTGGCTCCATGGGACCTTCAGGCACAGCTGGGACACGGCATCTGTGAGGGTCCATGCAGCTGAAAACTGGGGGGGACACTGAAGGGGACACTGTGTTTATCTGAGGTACTGTCACAGAAGGACCAGATTTTAGAAATAATGAAATGCCTATAGCAAAAGGCATCCACAAGAACACAAACTGCCTCCCTGAGGTCTCGGTGCCAGCCTCGAGCCGGGCACTGGCTGGACATGCCATCCCACAGTCAGCCGAAGGCTTCTCCCCACCCTGCCATGAAACACAGCACCAGATATATCTCTGCACCAATTTATGCAGCATCGCAGTGTGCTCCTTCCCTCTCCCCGAGACACCATTTGGCAGATCTGTGCTGTGAATGTCACAGCAGTCTTTCATAATAACTTCTCCCACCATCCCATCAAGTGCACTGAGACGGGTGTACCATCTGCCGGGAGCCACAGCGCCATGTGCTGCATCCCTCCCTCGCCAGAGAAACCCTGAGCCCCTTCCCTGGGCCCACTCAGCCTGTCTAGGGCTGTAATAAATCCACACTCGAGTCGTCCTTGTGTTTCTCCTTGGGGGGGGGCAAGCGGGTCCTTTAAGTCCACCCCATAGATACCCCTCAAATCTGCAGCAATAGATGACCAGGTCTGGGGCTTTAAGCACCTTCTCACATGTCCTTAGCACTCAGCCCTAAAATCACCTACCAGGGGAAAACGTCAATAGGATTGTCTCCATCTACAAGACTCCTTCCCTAAAACAAGCAGCGGCAGCACTTTGAGCCGTCACGGATAAAAGACGCCGTAATCTGATTTTCTCAGGCAGGAGCATGTCACTCACCAGGGGAGAAAGATCTCTGCTGAGATGGGCATTCTTCTCAGAGCCAGCAACCTCTGCGAAAGAGGAGCCACGACAGGGCAGTGCCAGGGAGAGGTGGATCACCTGGAGATGATTCCAGTCCTGAGCTCATCACTGCTTTGGGCTGTGACTCCTGCCAGCGTGGCCACCACTGCCAGCTCGTGTCACCACCGAGGCCAATGTCCCCCAGGGACCAGCAAAGGGAAGGGAACAGTCTGAATCATCAGGAGCTGAGGGTTTATCCCAGGTTTGAAATGCAGACAGGCCAGGGAGCAGCAAGGGGAATAGGGCATTTGCATCCACAGCTGTTGATACAAAGAAAACCAGCTTTCCAAATGCTTTTCAAACCCGATTAAAAAGTGTTTTTCGAAGAAAACACCTAAACAGGAGCTCCTTACAGGAGTGCTTGGCATCGCTGGGGCACCAAAGCAACAGCAGCAGGGCTCTTTGTACCTATGTTTGCACAGGGGGTGGGAAAAGTCCAGGCTGGAATGGCAATTAGTGCAGTAGAGAAAAATCTCAGGGCACTTCAATACAATTGTGTTGATGTTGCGTTTGGTGTGAGCTTGGAAAGGCCAGCACAGTCCCTGCCCCCAAGGAGCACATGTTTTCACTACCCAGATAATGAGAAAAAGTGTTTTCTGAAAGAAAAGAAGTGAAATGCTTTTCCTCTCGTGAGGCACTTGCTTTCTTTAAGCTGCTTGCAACATTTTTCATAATTAAAATACATCTACAACGTCACTCAGTGCTTTTTTGATGCTTGCTCTTTGATTTGGATCAATGAAAATGTCCTGGGAGCTTGTGGCAACAACTTCGCTCAGCATTTTCTTCACTTGAAAGAAACCCAAGAGGAAGAAACGTTCGTGGCTGTGCAAGAAGAAGGATTTTCCAAAAGAGCTATTCCCCACCCTGGAAAAAAATAAAAGCAATAATAACATCACCCCCGAGGTTCCATCAAGGCTGATTTGCATAATTGACACTGAAGTTAGTTGTTGATCTCTCCTTTAGGACATATTGCAAAGAGAAACTGGTGAGACCAGAGCTTTGCCCAAGGCAAACTGGGTCCCCTCGGCGATGTCCCCAGGTCATGCAGCCACGGGTCCCTGGCAGAGCCAGGACCAACTTCATGCCTTGTGATCCCCAGCCTCGAGCTCAGCCAAAGCCTGGCATGCCCAGGCACTCACACAGTGCCCAGAGCAATGATAATAGCTGTTAGATTTGAATTTGCCCTGAAAATACACTTTAATCAAACCTTACTGGATTAGCATTGAAATCCGAGCATTGCTAGAACAGGGATCTGCTGCTTCTCCACCTCAAAGTCCTCCTGGCTTTTCAGCTGGGTTCTCTTTGGAATGTGCCTGTCTCCAATCCGCAGCAATTTTGCTCAGAACTGAATAATTATGAAAAAGGACTTTGATGCCGAAGTGAAAAATAATAAAACTCCCCCCCAGTCCCCAAACCTGCGAAGCCAGAACTGCACTCTCAACAAAGAGACCCTCAACTTCCCTCCTCTCGACAAAATGTCCAAGATGTACATAATGAGAAGTTCTCCTCTCACAAATGAAGCAGTAATCTGTCAAAAGAGAAAATCTGCTGTAAACTTCGAGCTCATCCCCTGAGTCCTTGCCAGCATCAGTACGGCGCTGGCAGCCGGGAGGGTGGCAGGGCCGGAGTGCCATCTACAGTGGTCGGGGGGAACTAAGCCATCCCAAATGCTGCTGTTCTTGTTCTTTTGGGGCTGTTTTGCAAAAAGAACAGGGTGATGCTGCAGCTGGCAGAGCTGTGGGAATCACAGCGGGGATGCAGGGCAAGTTAATCAGCTCTACAGCAAAACCCAGACCTTCTATGAGTTTATTACGCAACTCGTGCTCGCAGCAGAGATTTCTAGAAACTTGCCCGTGCTGTGGGGCACAGGGAGTCCCTCACGTGGCTCCTTCACTGGTGTGAGGAGGAGTCAGGACAGAGGGATCTCTCTGCTCCAGCTTTGGGACTGTGGGTGGCACATGGCAAAACACACCCTGGCAAGCCAATGGCACCGGGAGCGGGAGATCCAGTCGAGAGCCACACTATAGCAGCTCCCAGAAAGATCCATGGGAGAACATATGGTGTGTTTTTAAATGCACCCATAACATTTATTTAAAATACAGGCTCTAAAGCTTGCCAGCAAAGCGTAATGGGAGGAAATCTTTCTTTATGCTGGAGTCTCTCCTATTGTTTCATTCAAATCGTTAAGCTTATATTTATTTGGGTTTAGCCTAAACAAATGGAGAGTATAGCAGGGAGAGCTTCCCAGGATTCGCCTGTTAGCAGGATCCCAAATCCAACTTGCTCAGCTTGCTGGTGTCCTCACTGGCTCATGGGGGCTGGCAAACCCAGCAGAGCTCACTCTATCCTGCCACAATCCCTAAGCCATAAATGCCCTGATGCAGTGTCCTATAGGGAATGGTGGCCCTGGAGGAGAAAAGCATCTCTGTGGGTGTCCTTCTCACTGCCATCAGGTGGGTGAAGAGGCTGAACTCCAGATGGGATGATGAGGTTCAGTGTGTACCAGCCTCGAGCTGCCTGTTCTGCCCAGCCCTGTGGGTTTGGCAGCCACGTCCCTCCTCTCCTGGAGATGAGTCAGGGGATGGCAGGAGAGCAGGGTTTCTAACAAAAGGCTATGATGGCATTTCAGCTCCTCCAGGCAGCTTGGTCTGTGCCTGGTGTGAACGGAAACAGCCCGATTGCCACGAGGCACTGGGTCACCCACAGAATCTGTCCCCTCTCCTCTGTCTTCCGCTGAGCTCTGCCAGCTTTTCCCCTGGGCACTGCCAGGGCATGCTCTGCCAAGGACAGAGATGCCAGGAATAGAAGGAGGTGGGTTTCTCATTCCTTCAGTTCTACACAGCTCCGTGTCCGTGGCTGGCAGAGTAGTGATGCTCCACAGGTACCTGGCACAGACCCTCAGGCAGGTGACAAGTTAGGGGCTATGCCCTAGAGCACCCATCCTGCCGGTGGGAGAGACCAGAGAGGGTCATGAGGAAACTCCAGGGCTGGCTGCACCCCACATCCTGCTGCAGGGGCTGGGGTCTGGCTCCGTGTCTGTTCCTTGTTGGTGCCCAATGGCAGCTGCACCATCTAGAGGAGAAATGGGTTTGTGAGCAGAGCCCAGGCCAAAGCAGGCACAGGGACTACGGGAAAAGGATGAGCAGGGCAGCCTGATCATGAGAGAGCTGCAAATCCTTCATCGAGGAGCTGTGTGAGTGATTTCAGGGTCTCATGAATGAGCCCAGATGGCCCATCTATCCCAGAGAATGGGAACAGGGGGAATAGGATTCAAAGATCCTGTCTGTGCCTGCTTTACATGTGACTGATCTCTGCTGGCTGCAAGGAACAGGGCAAAGGAGAGGGGAAAAATAAATTAAAAACCTCCAGTCTGCAGTCAAGCTGACCACACACCCTTGAGCTGGGAATCAACAGCCCTGAAAGCAATTTCATTGCTCAGCTGGACCTGTATTACTTCTCTCTCTCTGAACAGATGTGCCAGTGACACTCATCTGAATTACCACGGTGGAGATTTGAGTGGGTGATGAAAAGCCCCCCCTCCTCTCTCTCTGGGCTCTCTGCTCCCCCTTCCCCAGGGTGCTGAGGCCAAGCCACTGCCCAGCACTCCAAACGAGTGGCAGGTTTCTGCCATCAGCAGCTCTTCCCTTGCGCTGGAGATGTCACCAGAGAGAGATTTGGGAACCAAACCATCAGGGCCAGACCAACAGGTATCCGAAGGAAAAAGAGGCTGCACTCCATGGGGTTGGCTGTGCTGGCAGCATCCATCAACCATGGATGTCCCAGCTCCAGGAGCAGGGGGCTGCCCACTGCTGCCCTGGCAGCTGGATGAGTCCATGCTTGAATTTGTATGAGCTATGAGGGCTTCACCCTCCTTTACAGCCCTCTGCAGCAGAAGGGGATGTAGGAGTTCCCTTCCCTCTGATTTTATATTTTCTTTCCGTACCACTCAGGCCCCTGCTGACTGTGCAAGCCACAAGGAAACATTGATCACATCCCAAATACAACCACTAACACGTCTCAGCTCCCAATCTGCCTCGTTTGCTGACACCCAGTTTTCTCCTCCTCCTCCTCCCACTTGCTCCTCACAGCCCGTTCCTTCCTCCTGGTCTGCGGCACGTACAGCTACAAGCTGCTCCGGCTTTCCCATCCCACGCTCGGCTCCAGGCACACACAGCCTGCCCGAGGTGCTGCCTCTGCACCTTCCCTTCCATGCCCATGGGTTTCCTGAGCCTCAGCCAAGCTGGGAAACAGGCAGGGAAGCCTGGCCAAGGGTCAGACTCAACCCTCGCCCTGCACAGCGTGGGATGCAGCAGGTAAAAGGCAAAACGCAGCAGGTAATGGAAAGGGGCTTTTGCTTCCCTCTCATTGTCCCAGGCCAGATGGGCAGTGCCAGGTACTGGTGCACTGTTGGACCTTGTCTGTGAGCCATGGTTTGGGTGAAGGTTTGAAGCCCCACGCTGCCATCTCAGCTTGGCAGCTCCTGGTGCCATGGAAGCAGAGGCTCTAGGGGTGCTGGATGGATCAGAGAGGGTTTGAGTTATTCTCCAAGGAGCTCAGACCACTGCCAAGGGGATGCAAGATCAGAATTAGGAAACACTTTAAAAGGATTGTCAATGCCAGCAGCACAAGGTCCATCCAGGAAAATGTGCCTCTCTAAATACCATGTTTTATTAACGCTTACTAGAAGGACAGGATTTGATCTCCTGCTCTGTTTCCAAAGCCATTATGGATCTGCTGAACTGGAGGCATTTTCAGAGCCCAGTCAATACTCCTCCATCCCTGACAGCTCTGCAGGATGGAAGGGTGAATCTGATGCTGCACTTAGTCCAAAATTCCCATCACTGGACGTGGGCCATGCCCTAAAAGCCCCACAAAAAGCAGGAATGTGCGTGGGTGTAAACATGGAATGTGAACAGCTGCATCTTGCACAAAGCAGGGATGGTCAGGGCTCCTGCCCTCTGCATCTCCTGGCCCAAGCACTGGGAGGTGCCTTTGGCCCATTGGAGAGAACTAGAAAAAAATAATTTTTTCAAATAACTAATATCTTTTCTGCCAATAGCTGCTCCAACCAGCCTGAAACTGCTCCTGGGAGGTCCCTTCACCCTCCAGAGCAGTGGGGAGGCTTTGGCTCTGCACGACTGCCCTGCTGAGGGGGATTCATTCTGTGCTGGTTTGCTGGAGAAGAACCCAAGCCAAAGGATTTCACAGCCAGTCCGGTGTGTTTTTTTCAGTCTCATATAAATTCAAGACAGGGGTGAACTTTGTTTTGATCCAAACCTTGTTTAAGGAAACATTTTGGCCACCAAACCGAACAGCAGTTGTTTGCAAATCCATAATCAAAGCTTTTTTTGTGCAAAGAGCACTTGGCAGTTGCAAAGGTGTCAGTGGATGAGACGGACAGGCTGTGCCCCCTGGCCACTCTGCCCACCCATGGCAGCATCCCACAGTGGCACCACGGACTCATCCTGCTCCACAGGGACCTCAGGGACAAGTTGCTTCCTTTGTGCCACACTTCAGACAGACACTTTGAACACCTGCCAGTGCCCTGTTGTGAATTCACTGCAGAGAGGTTTTGCTTGTTTGCAGCCAAGAGAGTCCATGGATGCTAAAAATAGAGTACTCCTTGAAGGTGATCCGAAAAGCTTTTCTATATGGGAAGAGGCCTTTTAAAAACACTGGCTTAGAGCTCGTGGGGGCTGGGGCAGTGCTTGGGGTTGCTCCACAAAGGTAGTCCAGCAGACCTTTGGCTCACAGGGGGCTGCAGGGATGCTCCTGGGCAAGTAGCCCATCAGAAAAGGCACTCTGCAAATGCAGAACCTGGCAATGGCAGATGGACAAGTCCATGGCTGTGCTGGGACTCCTTAGAAGAGCAGTCAGAGGAGCAGTAATGAGGGGAGCAGGAGCACGATGTGTTTTCTTTCCCCACCCCAGACCCCTTAAAGCTCCCAGCGATTGCAGCACAAAGTCAAAGAAGAACAGTTTCCTTTTGAAATACATAGCAAGTGCAGCACCTCCGTTTCATTCTGGTTTTTCTTCGTGCAGCAGGGCAGGTTTCTATCCCACAGTGCATCTTTGATGTTGCCCTTTAAATTGGCCCTTTTAAAGCTCACAGACCCCTTTTCATCACGACCCACCTTGGCTCGTGGCACCTAACACTTGTGTTTATATCCTGGCTCATGGCTGAAATCAAAGTGTTGCTGTGGGAAACTCTGCACATGGTTCATTAAAAAGTAAAAGAGCACTTTCTGTCTCCGAATGAATCCTTGTGTGTTCCACAGTGCTCCCAAGCCCTGAGATGTAGGAAATATCTGAGCTGCCCCTGCACCTTGCACTCATGTTGCTGGCAGGGCTTGGCACTAACCATCAGCAATGAATTCCAACTGCTCATCCCAAGAGGATGATGGACAAGATGGAAAGAGGCCCATCACTGCTCTGGCAGCACCTTGGTGACCCTGCAGAGCCAAGAGCAAAAGCAAGGAGCTACTACAATAAGAAGAGCTGACCTAAGGAATATAATTATATGTGATCTAAAACACAAACATGCTGCAAAACCTGGCAGTTTTGGGGCAGCAGTTACTGCCTGTGGATGCTCATTCTGCACCACTGGGATGAGCAGTGGCTCTGGAGGAAACCCAGGTGGTAAAGCCTGGGTCAAGGCCAGCAGAAAGTCTCCTTTGGTGGCCCACTGAGCACCCAGTCTGTCCTTTCTGGGTAGAAACCATAGGCAAGAGAGCAGCCAGCAGCCCAGACAAGCCACACCAGCTCTGCCTTCTCTTATTCTCATTCTCCTCGAAATCCCAGAAACTGGAGACTGAGCTGATAAGAGTCTGACACCTAATGGGCACAAGCAGAATTGTGACGAGCACAGGATCCCACTGGAAATGTCCTTGTGGGAATACAGACAGCATTGCCTCCAAGCAAAGCCTGCAGAGGTGGATAGAAAGGGAAGACTTGTGTAAAGAAAACTCTTAAAAGCCCACACGGCCCATGTCCATGATTGTAAACATGAAAAATGTATAATTTAACCTAGATAGGAATGAATCATACAAAAACTATTAGAAGGTTCCAGGTACAGAATATGAGAGAGGCAGGAACACTTTTTACTATCCCAGGATGATCCAAACTCCTTCCAACCTGTCCTTGGACACTTCCAGGGATGGGGCAGCCACAGTTTCTCTGGGCAACCTGTGCCAGAGCTTCATCACCCTCACAGGGAGGAATTTTTTCACAGTATCTAATCTAACCCTACTTTCTTGCAGTTTGAAGCCATTCCCTCTTGTCCTGTCAACTACAGTTCCTGACGAAATCACCTTTAAAATTTCTTCTGAAATTTTTTAAAATCTCTTTTGAAATTTTAGGTCTTTGCCATATGATAGCAAGGAGAGGTCAGGGTTGCAATCAAACCTCTTGGCGCTAAATTGCGTTTCTTAGGTTGGGTTCTTATGCCAGATACTCTGGGAATTACTATGGAAAAGTATCTTCCAAAGCAAATGAGCGATGTCCCAACTATGTTTTGTATAGTGGTCAGTGAAGAATGGGAAGTTCATCAGATTTGACTCAAAAACATTAAATTTATTCTCTAACTACACTTACAACTTCATTTGCTTCAGGAAGCTGGTGGGTTTCTCTCCTTTAAAAAATCTGTCAGCCAAAGGCCATTTACAGCAAGGATGTCTGCCAAGGTAAGACACAGCAGAGCTTCCCAGGACCAAGCTGCATCAAGAACTGCCCTCAGACCTCCTCCTGCCCCTGGTGTTGCTTCCCTGGGCAGCATCCAGCCCTGCTATAAGGAAGCCCACACCATCTCTGCTCCATTCAGAGGGTAAACAGAAATGTTCAATACCCAGCACTGATTCCTGGCAGCTTTCACAGACATCTTTCTTACTTTTTTCTAAATTAGATCTTTCTATTACAACTTCAAGGCCTCATGAGTCTCCTTGGCATTTATTAAATAACAACTAAACTCTTCAATTTACCATGTTACTACACAATCCAGTTGTTCTCCATCTAAGACATTGCCTGAGATCAGACTGAAGGAGCTGGATGGGGCAGGGGGATGTTGGAGCAGGGCCAGCACTGGGTGTCCTTAAGTGATATACAAACCCCAAATCCTGAGGGTCAGGGATAATCAAATTTCAGCCATCTCCTTTTCCCGCTGCTTCTTCCACCAAAAGCTCAATGGTCACAGAAGGATTGCACTGCTGTGCATCAGATTTGCCCCAAAATTCAACTATGTGCTTGGGGAATGCAAAACTGCTCCCAGCAGAGGAAAGGGTTTGCAGAACCCAAGGCTATTGACCTCCCTCATGTCCTAGACATGGCTGTGCCTCATATTCCCAGGGAAACAGCAGCACAGCAGACATGCCCAGTGTTTTAACACAGCTCCATGTAGGAACTGTAATTGGCCACAAAGCCACGGGTTACCTGACAACAAAATCTGCAAGGTGAGCCCTTTTATTCCTATTATTTTGGTTTTAATATTGTCCTTTCTCTTGTTGGGAAAAAAAAAGGTAATAAAAGCCGTAACAAGAGCTCTGGTTTCAGCCTCTGATAACCTGCAGCCTTTAAGATACCCTGAGCCACCTGTAATGAGCACCTGTTCCTACCCCCTGCAATAAGCTGAAAATGGGATGAGAAGATGTGGAGGTCAGGGAAGATGTTTCATTTTGGGAACATGAATGTTTCCCTACCATTCCATCCATCCTAACAAGGGGTCCAATTAGCGCTCATGACTTTGTTATCAGTCCAGTGGGGATGCAGGGATGGGGACCACTGCTCTCATTTCCGCAAAGATCATGGATCAGGAAGACAAATCATCCCTAATGGGACCTCGGGGAGAGGCTCTGCTCTTCTTTCAAGTCAAAGTGGCACATGGGGGCCACTTGCTCTGCAAAGCCATGAATGCCACCTCAGCTGGTGACAGCAGAGCTCTCCAGCAGCATCCAGTCTCTCCCTTCCAAGCAACTGCATGTGCACAAAAACATTTATCAGGCTCCTGGCCATAGCTTTGACTTTAATTTTATTTTAAAAGTGCATTCACATGTAAATTGACTTGGCCCGAGAGGATACATGAATACAAGAGCCCTTTCTTTTCTCTGCCGTGGCATTGGGAGGAATATGGTGAGTGGAGCAAAGTTTCCTCACCTCCAGGCTGCAATTCTGCAGCAAAGGAAAAGCAAGTTCATTGTTCCCCTCTGCACACAGATGCTGGCTCTGCTGTTTTCAGCAGCTTCGTTCAAGCGAGCCAGCTCAGAATACAAAAGCATATTACACATCCCAGGGACAAGAACACACAGGCAAATGTCTTATCGGCTCTGTTTTATCTGTTGTAAGAGCAGGAGATAAATTAATGTGAGTTTGTAACTGCATTTGATGCTTTGAAACACGGTCCTGTCCCACAATCCCAAGGTCAGACTTGGTTTGGTGGTAGAGGATTCCTGGGGGGGAAAAAACTAGAATGTGACGTTGGAGACCAGGAAAGCAAACAATTCATCAGGGCATGAAAATATATGTGCTCCTCAAGAATCTCTAGCATAAAAACAAGTGGAAATCTGTTCCACACACATACATCAGCCCTGCATGTTCTGATGTGTTGCCACAGAGTGAGCATAAAAAGAGCACAACGCTCTCAGTCACCCCATTTTCAGACTGGGATCCTTTGTACTTGTTGTTCCCCACTGCCATTCACTTGACATCTCCCAACCTGAGCACTTCCCCTGTGATTTTGGCAACACCCAGCCTGAAAGATGCTGTTTTCCTCTGCAGCATCACAGGTGTTCAAGCCCCACAGGGAAAAACAGTGCACTGAGACAAAGTGAAAGCAGGAAGCACTTTGGGTTGAGGCACCGCAACTTTGTTTGCCAGAAACCAGGAATGGAAACGCTTGTGCAGGTTTATAGACTGAGAGTTGTGACTGAGAGTTATGACTCACTCCGTGTGTTTTAGTGAGCGAGCAGGTTGAAACGGGTATCCCAAAAGGAAGGATGATGGCACAGGGATGGCAGGGCACAGGGATGGCAGGGCACAGGTATAAAAAGACAAAGGGATGGCAGGGCACGGGGATGGCAGAATACAGGGATGGCAGGGCACGGGCATGGCAGGATACAGGGATGGCAGGCCACGGGGATGGCAGGGCACAGGGATGGCAGGA
>JAWWEE010000037.1:0-11727 GCA_035221455.1 Xenops minutus | reverse complement strand
GTCCCCTCACACACCCTCAGTGGGGGTCCCCTCCTGTCCCCTCACCCCCCCTCTGGGGGTGTCCCCTCCTGTCCCCTCACACCCCCTCTGTGGGTGTCCCCTCATGTCCCCTCACACACCCCCTGTAGGTACCCCCCTTGGGGTGTCCCCTCATGTCCCCCCACAGATTCCCAGGGGTTATCCCCCTCCTCCTCAATATGTGTCCCCTCAAATCCTCTCACACCCTCTCTGCGATGTCCCCTGGGTGTGTGTCCCCAAATTTCCCCTCACACCCTCTGTAAGTGACCCCTGGGTGAGTATCCCCTCCTGTCCCCCCTCACAAAGCCCCTGGCTGTCCCCTCACAGTCCCCATGGGACCCTCAGGTGGGTACCCTGGCCTGGAGCAGTGCTGTGGCACCAAAATTCACCCCAGCCCCTTGTAATTCTTGCAGAACAACCACAATCCAGGTGGGGAACAGCAAAAGGCACCTGTCCCTTCCCTGAAAACTGTGGAAATAGGTTAATAGGAAATACATTGTGGGTGGTTTTTTTAACAAAGCCGGGAGCTAAAGTGTGTTAATTGCGTTCCTTCAAGATAATGAAGTATTCTAATTTCTGTCTTTTTGATCCTTAGCTGCTTATTACAAGGAAAAATGTTTTTAATTTGTGTTTGCCTAAGTGAATGTGTTGGAGGCTGCGTTAGAAACTGCGTTCAGCTATGTGGTTGTGAAAGTCAGGGTTCTGAGGTGCATTCAGTAAGTTCATGGTCAAATACAAGTTCTGTTGGGAGCACTGGTTTTACTGGTGTGTGTAGAGCTGAAATAGATCCAAACTATCTTCAGATGACTAAAAGGTGGAAGTTAAAACAGCGCATGTTGTGTTGCTCCAGGTACCGCTCAGCAAGGAGGGATGGTCTTGGTCATTTATATTTAAAGTTTTAATTCTGCAGGGATGATGTTTTGAGATGAGTTATCACTGAGGAAAATAAACAACTCTCTTCCCTAGTTGTCTGTTATCTTACTCTTGGTAGCAAATAGAAGTTTTAAAGAGTTGAGAATCCTTAATTCTTTAAAATATTTATTGTCACTGATTAATTTGAAACCAGAACTGGACAATAATTGGCAAGGGCAAGGTCAGAAAGGTTCCAAAGGGAAATGTGTGTCCTTGCAGGTCAGCAGAGTCCAGTGCTGCTCTCCAATCAGGGCTCACTGCAATTGTGTGGAGTCTGGGCTTGGAGAACCACCCAACTGCTGCAGTTTTTTGGGAATTACTGTCTGCCTTGTGCCAGCCAGATATTGTTTTGATCCTACCAAACAACGCTGCAGGTGAAACATTCAGCTGTCATGAGACTTTGTGGAGGTGGTGAACTCTTTCGGGTGTTATCTGGAGTTTTTTGGATGGCTTTTTTTCACTCTTCCACAAAACAAAGCTTTGTTCTGTCTGGGGTTTCTACTCTAACACAAAGAATAGTTCATAATCTCCATCCTGCTTTTGCACACTCCTCAAGGTCTGTGTTTGCCAAGAGCTTTTATCCTGCAGTGAGGCCAGATGATTGATGTCTTGGGGTTATTGCTGTATAGTATGTTTCAGAAAGAAATAAGTTCCCTTTCCTTCTCTCTGAGCTGCCCCAGGTCCCTCAGCTGTGTGTGTTTAATGTCAAGCCAGAACTACTAAAAGCTGTTTTGGGATATTGTTTTCACAGAATCACAGAATATTCTGAGTTTTTTTGGAATCCAGCCTCCTGCTAGCACAGTTATTCTGCTCTTTGAGTAAAAGTTGGCTTGTCCCCCACCATCTCAGATCATGGTCCAATGTGCTCCACATCCACCCATCCTGTACCATGTGGATACAGCCAACGTTGCATTCATTGTAAAACCAAAAAGCTGAGCTGTGCATGGCAAGAGTTCCTTAAAAAGGGCAGTTATGCCAAAGGAAACAGGGAGCAGAATATTTTGCTGGGCACTCTGCTCTCACCAATTTCACTGCAGTATGAAAGATTTCCTTAAAATTCTTTCTCTCTTGCCACAAAGTTCCCTGCAAAAATCTTCAGACAACCTCGATGCAGAAGGGGATTGCACACACTTGTGAACTGAGTATCACCAGGGTGGTTCTTTGTGGGTCTGTGCAATACCTGGTTATTTAAGAGCATATGCAAAAGGGAGTGGAAAGTGCAGGAAGAGTTTCAGAAGTGGAGGTAATTAACTGAATTAGATTATGGTTGTGCCAAAAAATACTGCAAACCACAAATGTTGAGTGCTCTGTCTTATCCCTAATGGCAGTAGTAACTGATTTACCTGTTAAAGTGATGTTGACTCCTGTGATTATCTGGCACAGTAGTTCTGAGTGTTAATAATTTGCAGTTTGTGTTACCAGTATTACTATGTGGAACTTCCAGAAGGTACAGGCATAATAATAAACATTTTCCTTTTTTTTCTTGTAGGATGGAAGAGAGACCAGTCTGAAAAACTGTTCCATAGTGGACTTTGCTGTTGTCTGCTAGAATGTTCCTTATGAATGCTCCTCCTTTGGTAGCTCTTCAGACAAAATGGGAGTCCTTTGGACCAGCAAGGAATTGTAGATATCCCGTTTGCTTCCCTGAATCCGACGGGGACGTCGCGAGAACCTCTGTAAGTGCAAAAGTTCAGATGATCATAAACAACCTGCAGAATCAAGAGCCTGCCCTGGGTATGAACAATGAGTGTGGCTGTGTTATGCAGAAGAAACAGAAGGGAGAAAAAGGCACCAGTAACAGAGTCACGTCCAGCACCACGTTGCTGCGCAAGCATCCTCCATACACCAAGCATGGATGCCCTGATGATCCAGAGGACACTGAAGTGGAAGGGAACGTAGAGTTTGGGACTCTGCTGCTTGACTCTGACAGTGATGATTCTGTGGACCGAGGTATAGAGGAGGCCATCCAAGAGTACTTGAAAGCAAAAAGCAAAAGTGACCAGTCCTTGCCAAGGAATGCAGAGCATCCTGAGAACACAAACAGAGACAAAAGGTTTAAGAGAGAATTCTCTCAGAACAAAATGGCTGGTGACCTCCTCCCTGTGACATTTAAAGCTGAGATGCTCTCGGAAGAATACCTATCTGACCACCTGGGAATTGGGAAAAGGCTCCAGCCTGCTTCCCCTCAGAGCATCAGCAGCGATGACTCTTTTGAACAGAGCATACAAGCTGAAATAGTGCAGTTCTTGAATGAGAAGAAGCAGCAAGAAATTAGCAAATGTGTTACTGAGGAGGATAAAAAAGATTCCCGTGTGAGATCTGTCCTCAAATGCAACAAAGAAACAACAAACAGAACGAACTGTGGTGCTATAAAGCAAGGTTGTAAGGCGCTGCTCCTGAGACACCATCCCAAGCTGCAGAAATCCAGCACGCAGTCCAAGTATTTGCAGTCAAAAATCCAAGCAGAGCCCAGTGATTTCAGCCAAGTGAACCAAGCGTATCTAGAAATGGCCACTGCCAGCCAGCCCTGGCTCATGGAGCACAGTGAGGGAAGTGGAGCTCATTACTGGGAGCCAAGGGAAGCACTTATCAGTGAGAGCATGCACACATCTGACTCGAGCAGCGATGATGGCATTGAAGAAGCCATTCAGCTTTACCAGCTGGAGAAAACCAGGAAAGAGGCAGGTCATGCAGCAGACTGTGTCCCTTTGCAGAGCGAACAATTTGATCCAAAGGGTATGGCGGACATTTCTGCCAGCCTGACAATTAGCTCCACAAAAAGTGCCTCACCAGAAATCCATAAAAACCCTACAAGCAACAAGAGAAAAGAAATTAATTCCAAGTCAGCAGGATTAGAAAGCACCAGCAATGACTTTAACAAGCTGTTTAAACCACTGAAAAAAGCCAGACATTTTGCACTTCCAGAAAACAAGATTGCTGCTTGTGAGCTCACACTGCAGGCCTCTTGCAGAGCAGACACATCTGCAGAACTCATGTGTGCAGAAGCTATCCTTGATATTTCCAAAACAATCATGCCGTCCCAAATGGGAAGTGACAGTAAATCGCTGGCTGCAGATTCCTTCTTCTCTCCCCAGCTTCTCTCCTCCTCCCGTTGTGAAAGTGACAGCAGCCATGTGGACAGTGATGACAGTATAGAGCAAGAAATCAGGGCTTTTTTGGCTCTGAAAGCACAGTCAGAAAACCTTGGAGCAAAGCCTTCCAGCCTGTCACACTCAATCCAGATGCCTTTGCCTTCCAATCAAAACAGCCTCACCGGTACCCTTGAGCCTTCTCTCCCCAAAACACTGAAGCTATCACTGAGTCGTAAAAAGAGACTTAAAAGGGAAGGCAGAACAGCAAAACAAGGGGCATCCAAAACACCAGAACAGCTGGAGATGGGACTTTTCCAACCAGGTAACTATTCAAAATTTCCCATGCTCCGAGAGGAGTGTGCCCTGAGCAGCCCTACAGAACCCTGTGATGCTCAGAGCCTCAGCAGTAAAGAGGTGAGGCAGCAGCAGCTCATGTCTCCCAAACTGTCTGGCTCTGATGGCAGCTGTGTGGCCTTGGACTCTGTAAACCCCTTTCTGCAGGTTCAGAGTAGCACAAGAAAACTTACAAAAAATACCACCCAAACTCCAGAGAGGGAGGGGTCGGGTGACGAGAGCAGTTCTCTGGACAGTGATGAGGACCTTGATAGTGCTATCAAGGACCTTCTGCGTTCAAAAAGAAAGCTAAAGAAGAAGTCCAAGGACCAGAAATCTCAGTGCAAGAAGAGAGTCAGATTCAGCGAGACAGAAACTCAGCTGCTGGATGATTTCAGTAGCCTCCAACAAAACGAGTGGAAATGTAAAAATCCTGCACTGCTGAAAAGCTGCCTCTCGAAACCCAGGAAAGCTGTGAGAGAGAATGCAGTGAGGAACCCTCCAGACAACACAAACATCAAACCTCCCAATGAGAAACCAGAAACCATGAAAAACTTGGGGTTTAACTTACAGCTTAAAAAAGGAAATAAACCTAAACCAGTTTCGAACCAGCGGGTGGCTAAAAATAGAAAATGTACTTTCACAGCTGTGTCTGACACCGATGACAGCAGCTCAGTGGACAGTGATGACAGCATCGAGCAAGAAATTAGGAAGTTTTTGGCAGAAAAGGCCAAAGACTCTGCAAGCAATTCAGAGATACAAAAAGACGGTGCAACTCTGGGCCTATTTAGAGTGACCAAACAAACTGATAATAAAGGAAAAGCAAAGCAGCAGCCGGTGGAAAATGAGATCAACCTCATGCCGGGTCAGAGTGAAAAGACTGAGGTATCTCAACAAACTGAGGAGTTGAAGAACTCCCAGAGAATGGAAGGGAAAAGTGCAATGCTACAAAGCAGTGGGAAATGTGCTTCCTCTGCAGAGAATGTTCATGCTACTGGTCAGTCAAAAGCTAGGCAAGGAGTTGGGGGGGTTAAAGGTGGTGCTGCTGGGGAGGTACCTGGAAATGCAACAGGTAAAAAGAATGTCCACAAAACAGAGCCACCTAAACCCGGCAAAAATGAAGGTTGTAAAGTACGAAAAGTAATGAATGCAAAGCCCAGATCTAAAAGAAAGAATACCTTTCACCTAAAAATTTCCAGTAAGTTTATTGCAGGTCTAAAATATGCCCGGGACAGGAAGAAATCAATGCTTTTGAACAAAATGCAGAACGCAGAGAGTTTGCTTGCCCAGAACAGCACAGTGGGAATGGAGGCAGCTTCCCAGGATACAGATCTACTTAACCCCCCGCCAAAAGGTGAACTTAGTGGGGATAGTATGACAGCAATAAAAGCATCCAGTTCTTCTCAGGTCACTGGGGGAGTGTCAAGTCCCCATGTAGCAGAAACCTGTGCAAGAGCTGAGGCTGCTCCTTTGTGTATCAAAGAGGAAGCCAAGGGTTGCAGGAAGGCTGATGGTTCAGGAGATCAGTCACATTCTCACTCGAGCCTCCCATTTCAGGAACAGAGTGTGGCAGCAGTAAAAGCAGATAAGGTTTGCAGGGGAACATCCAAAGCTGAGAACACACAGATGTGGATAGAGGAAGGAGATACCCAAAAAGGCAGCAGGGCTGATTCAAATGTAGATCTCCCAAGCCCTGAGCACAGTGTGGCAGCAGGAAAAGCAGATAAAACTAGCAGAGACACAGCTCAGCAGAGTGCACAGGCATGCAGTAAGGGAGGGAATAACCACCTGGACAAGAGGCCAGATCCAAGTTTAGCTTGCCCACAGCAGGAATTAAATGTGACAGCAGCAGCAGTGGATAAAACTAGTGAAGGAACATGTGCAGATAACAGTGTGCAGATATGCATTAAGGAAGAAGAATCTGAAAGGCAGGAAGAAATGCAGATATCCAGCTCCAATATGGAAGGAAAAATACCTGTCCTGCAGAACAGGGAAACTGCTAGTGAAGTGCACCAAGGGCAGGAAGCTTTAGCCAAAACCTGTGCAAAACTTATTGACCTACCTGAAGGGGACTGCCCAGATTCCCTCTTGGAAAAAAAGGTTTCGAATATGTAAGTACACTTTTTTTACAGTAGCAGTCTTTTTAGAAAATATCTATTATGGTAATTACCTTGGTAAAACTTGAGACAGGAAAGGAGAGACAGTGGGAGATGCTGATACCTGTATGTCATACACACACTAATGTGAAAATGCTTCTATTTAACAGGGATGTCATGGATAAACATACTAGTTTTTGTAGCATTTTGTAAATTATTTAAAGTGCTCTAAGGAAATATTTTTTATAATGATTTTTAGGGCTTGCATTACTACAGGAAGCTGTAGTTACTGTAGATAAGATACTGGCTAATCACACTTTAAATTATGAGGCCTCTAATCACCTATCAAAGGGAAACCTGTTTGCGCACAGAATATGTTTGGCAACCTGTTAAGAGATCCTAGGAAAACACAGCCTTGGATGGCAATGCAGGTTATCTGACACTGGTCACATTCCAGCTGCCTTAGAACAATCCTGTGTCATGTGTTTTTGCTGGGATCTCAGTCCTCCCACCCTGAGGACTGTGGGTGTTGTTCCCTGAGCAGAACTCTGTCACAGCCAGCGCAGCTGTGCCTGTGGAGATCCAGCCTGGAAGATACAAATGCAAATTCAGGTAAATAAAGTGGATCAGTCTGTCTGCACGTCCTGTGTAAAGTGATCTCAGCAGCTGCTGGAAGTCCTTTTGAATACCCAAAACCTTCTGCTAGCAGATGATTCCAAGTACAGTTGCAGTCTGAGACAAATGAAGGAGCATTGTCTGTTCAGACAACATGATTTCCCTGGATTTCTCTGGATTTATGTACTGTTGGGCCTGCAAGGCTGAAACAATTCCTCATTATTCTCAATTGATGCCCTGCAGTTACCCTGAGATGGTTTTTGGTTTCCTGAAGGAACTTTCTGGAATTGAGTGCCCTTACTTTCCTTTTTCAGAAGTGGTTTCTAAAATGTTACATTTCTGTGAACTTTTCACTGACAGTTTTTGTGCAATAGAGCAAAGCTGGGTTTGCTGGAGGAAGTCCCAACGTAAACGCCACGGATATTTTCAGCACTGGTTTTTCATACTGGCTCTTTCTCTGCCTCTGTTTCCAGCAGCCAGAATAAAGCAATTTTTCACTAGTATGTTTTTATTTGTACTGACTTTACACGGGATTGAAGTAGCACATTCATATCACAAAAAAGTGCCCTCACACTGGTTTCACTGAAAATTCAAAAAAGTGTGAACTGGAGCTGTTGGTTGTTCTTTCATTTGTGTGTAGTGAAGTCCTTCGAGGAGTTTGTTCTTACATCTTGTCCTTGTGAATTGGTTTGATGCTCTCTCTGTCTAGTCTTCTACAGAACTTCTCTCAGCCAAACCACCACTTAGCGTCGCTTTGTTTCTCAGTCACTTCAGTCTTCCTCAAGGCTGGCCTTAAAATTGCAAACTGGAGCAAAAGCAGACAAGAGCGGATCCAGTATCGCATGGTGTCCCTGGTGTGATGCAGAATAGTGGCAAAATGCAGCGTAGCATAGAGTAGAAGGAGTAACTGTGGCATGTAGAGAAATAAACTCCATCCTTGGTGTGTTTATACTGTTGTGCAGATACATTTCAAACATGTTTATAGTGCTCACTTGACGTTTCTTACTGTCCGGCGCCTTTTTGTAGTCCTTGCATTGGTTGGTCGGGTTGTTTAAAAGATCAGTGTGTTAAATCATCTCCATTTTGTGGTAGGATACCTTGGAAAAGTGTTTTTCACTTAGCTCAGTGCCTGCAGCCCCTCTACACAGGCTTATCCTTTGGTCTGCCTTGATTCTGTTGCAGGATTTGGGCCTTTTGTTTGGAATAGGTCAATAGGCTGGTATTTTAAAATAGAAGTTTTCTGAGTACCTTGCTTTAAAAGGATTAAACTGTATACTTAATTTTCCTAGAGATGGTGGAAGCACTATGTACTGTTTGTATAAAAAGCTGAATGTTTCTCTTTAAAGTTTTCAGTAAATCAACATAAAGACTTAAAAGGTGTCTTGTGCCCATCGCTGTGTCTGTGTCCTCAGTACAACTCGTGAACTGATTCACTTCCAGTTAAGATGCAATTCCAGTTACCTTGTGCTTTAAATAAAACCTGATTTCAAGCAGCACTTTTTTTTTTTTAAATTGATAAAGTTGATTTGTATATAGGAAATGGTGTACATTGCTGAGTTTATAATGTTTAATAAATGGGGTTCTGCCCATGGACTGTGAAACCAGAGTGCTATGGTTTGTCTTGAGTGAGTGGGATTTTTGTGTTCCCTTTTTTCCCTACCTACCTGTATTCTGAGGATGTAATTAACTTCTTTATAATAAAAAAATGAAGGAGAATCTACCAAGTACATGGGCGAAACAAAGTGGTGGCTCTTCTGGGATGTGAGAATGGTGCTTATCAAAACCCCTACAACTGTTTTCTTTCCTGGTGTTTGTGGTCAAGAAATGGAGACTTTCCTTGTGTAACTAAATGTGTGTGAAGGAACATCTGTGGAATTGGGACAACAGCTGTAAGAGTGCCCTGACTCCACTGGCAGTGTCCTCATCCTGGTACAGTTCTAATCACTTGTTCAACAAGTCTGGGAGCAAAAAAAAATCCCTCTTACACATTAGTAAAGATTGGCCAGCTGAGGAGTAGAAAGCTTTTTTTCCTAACATTGATTTTTTTAATTGATAATATTATTTTATTACACCACATGTGGTACTGAGGTTGGGACTGCAAGGCAAATCTCTCAAGGTTGAATCTTGATACATGCAGTTCCAAAAGCAGATTTTATCTTATAGTGACCATAACAGCCCCAGAGTGGGTGCAGACTGTACAGCCCTCCTGGCCCTTTTCAGCACCCACTGACAGCTCTGGGAGTGACCAGGATAAAGTCCTTTTTCCATTGTTTCCACTCTCTGGGGACACTAATTTATCCTTTACTGCAGAAGATAATTGGAACCATGAACTCGAGTCTTCTCACTCTTGCAGAGAAGTTATCTTTATTTAATGAATGCTGGTTCGTATTTTTTAAAAATGAACAATGATTATTTTTTTCAGTCAGAGCACAAAATGTGCTAATTTGGATGTTAAGTTATCAAACCACTTGGTATTTTTTATTATGGCTCCTGGTAAGTTACGTCCTCCTGGCTGCAGTACCACAGTTCTCAGATAATTCTGTGCTTGTGCAGGACTTTGAAAATAGATTTATTGCTTTATTTTTACCCCAGTGACTGTTTTTCTGTGCTTTGGGAGCAACAGTCTTCAAGGATCCTCAAGAGACCACAAGAACTACCTTAACTTTTTATAAACATTCTTTGCTGCTATTTTAGGAACGTGTTTTGACATGTAACTGCTTTTTATATGAGGCAGGAAGACACCATTCCTGCCACCATTTCTTTTATTAATGTATAAGCTTTTTAATTTTTCAAACCTTCAGTTAGTGATAGTTCAACCTCACATAATTTTACCTGCAAACATGAAAATCTTCCTTTCAAAATACAGAGTAGAAAGAGACTGTTTCAGGGAGATTGTGTGGTAAAATGTGTCATCTTTAGGATGGTATTTTGAATTTGTACAGTTATTTCTTAAAAAAGTATTTGGTCTAACATCTGAGCATTAAGGTACACTGCATGTCAAACTTGTCAAAGGAACAGGTTTCAGTTCAAGAATAAAAGGGAAGAAATTGAGACAAAGAAGAGGTGGGTGTTATCAGATGAAGTGGGAAAATACGTGGAAAATATGTGACAGAATTCACTACATTTATATTTTTTAAGAGACAGTCTCATCCCTAAATTATCCCACCTGCAGAAAAATCTGTGGATAAAAATATATGTAAAATTGTCACATTTATATTAATTTAGCACTTTGTTATTTTTTTTCATTTCAGGAGAAGAAAGGGAAGTTGTAAGAAACTCAAGGTATTGTCTAGAGTCTTATGGGAGAATTAACAGTGAACAAAAGAGAGTTGCTTATTTATTTTCATATGTTAAATATTTTAAAAGTTAACTTTTCAGGCCCATTTCTGCTCAGTTTATTTATTTGTTCCAGTGTGTTGGTGTGTTTGCAGCAGGGGAGATTTCACCCAGCTATTTCTCTGTTTGAGATGACCAAATGCCACAAATTGGGAAAATTAAGACACGTGAAGAATATCAGTTGCAGTGGTACTTGGACATAATGTTATTGTTTGTATTTTTAGCAAACAGCTAGAATAGTATTATGCTTATCTTTATTGGATACTAACCCTATGTTACAGCTGTAACATGGGACTGTTTCTCATCCATAGACAGAATCGTTTCTCTTCAAAACTAGTTTTTAAGCTAAAAATGTTAAAGTGTTCCTTCAGGGCAGTCACTGTTCAACTGATGCAGTTTCACTGGCTGTAACTACAGTTGTTACAATAAAAGTTAACAAAACATTTTCTTTTTGATGACTTGTCATTATTTGAACAATTCCTTAAAACTCTGTAGTTGTGAAATAGAAGAAACATGGACTCTCTACAAGAAATCCAAAAGGTTAATGAATACCCCTGGAAAATTTGCAGATTGGCTATTCATTGAATAGCAAAAAGGCAGTTTAAATCTTAATTTTTAATCATATGTGGTAGATGAGCCACAAGGATGACTAGCGACAGAGAAGAGGCTAAGGGGATATATGTTGTTGTAGGATTTATATGCTACCTCTAAGTGAAATGGCTCATACGAGCTATCTAACTGACACTTAACCACATTAAATCTTCATGAATGACTATATTATTCCTAATAACATTTGCTCTGTGGATCAGTGGGTTCCATCTGCGCCGTGTGTGGTTTTCCCAGCAGGAGAAGCTGCGGTGCCCCCATCCTAGCTCAGGTCCCTGCAGTGCGAGGGGCCGCTGGGGTTGTAGCTGGGGTGGAAGTCGTGGTGCTCGTAGGCGGTGATGAAGGTGTCGGGGCCCGTGACATGGCTCTTCTCCGTCGAGGTGTTGAGGCTGTCGTTCCTGTACATGCCAGTTGGGCCCAGGACATCCGTAAACTTATGCGAGAGGATGCGGAAGCAGCTCTGGGGCGGGCGAGAAAAGAGGGGAGATGTTTAAAGCGCCAGCAAAGTGTGGATGCAAAGGTGGGCTTCATCCCCCGGGGACGGCACAGCCTGTCCGTGCTGCCCCCGGGGGTTCTTCCATCACCTACCGGCAGCTCGTACACCGTGGGGGCCCGGCTGCCGTAGGTCTGGTTGGTGGTGCGGAACCGGGGGTGCGGGGCCGGCTGCCTGCGGGACAGGGAGGAGGCACCGAGGGTACAGCGGGGCGAGCACGGGGTGG
>JAWWEE010000036.1:2942858-2958257 GCA_035221455.1 Xenops minutus | reverse complement strand
CGCCCCGGGGAGGGGCAGCTCCCAGCCCGCCCCGCAGGAAGCGGAAAGCCCGGCTGACCTTCCTCCTGCCCCTCCTGCTGCTGCTCCTGCTCCTCCTGCTCCCCGTCCGTGCCCCGAGCATGGCGGTGCCGCGGCTCCTGCGGGCAGGTGAGCGGGCGGTGCCCAGCCCGGCCCGCCCGTGTGTGACCCTGTGTGTGAGCCATGTGTGTGACCCCCCGTGTGTGACCCCCCATGTGTGACCCCCCGTGTGTGAGCCATGTGTGCGATCCCCATGTGTGACCATGTGTGTGGCCCCCATGTGTGACCATGTATGTGTGACCCCCGTGTGTGGCCCCCATGTGTGACCATGTGTGTGACCCCCGTGTTTCTCTCCCACAGCAGCCCCCCGGCTCTACAGCACCGTCCCAGCCCCGGCCGCTGCCCCCCAGCCCAGCGGTGAGTGATTTTCCTCCCCCCTGGTCCAGGCTATGAGTGATGCCCGTGCAGGTGTTGCCTGGCTGCAGCAGGTGGGGGGTGGGTGCATCGGGGGTCCTCTCTGGTCCCCCAAAACGCAAGAGGGAACAGGTAGTTAATAGTTTACTCTCTCAGCTGTGGATGACAAGCTCCTGACAGAGCCTCTGAACCACCCCGACTTCTTCAACGTGAAGGAGCTGTTCACCCTGAAGGATCTCTTTGATGCTCGGGTGCACCTGGGCCACAAGAAGGGCTGTCGGCACAGGTGAGTGATGCTGTTACGTGATCCAGTGCTTGTTGACATCAGGATGCTTCCATAAACCATGTATGCTTTGGAGGCTACACTAGATCAGTCTGAGCCTGGAGCTGCCCACACAGGGCAGATGACAGGGATGCCCCCAGTGTGGGCACTGAGAGGGGTGTGAGACCCACAGTCCCCCAAGCCCAGCTGGAACAGACACTGGGCATGAGGATTCTCTGCAGAGAGCACCTCTGGTACCAGCCAGGATGGTTCCTGTGGGGCCACACCACATCCAGCAGCGCCCAGTGCCTGTCCACCTCATCCCCCTGTCCCCTGCAGGTTCATGGAGCCCTACATCTTCGGCTGCCGCCTGGATCAGGACATCATCGACCTGGACCAGACCATGCAGCACCTCCAGCTGGCCCTCAACTTCACCGCCCACATCGCCTACCGCAAGGGCATCATCCTCTTCGTCAGCCGCAAGCGCCAGTTCTGCCACCTGGTCGAGAGCACGGCGCGGGACTGCGGCGAGTACGCGCACACGCGGTTCTGGCAGGGCGGGCTCCTCACCAACGCCCACATCCAGTTCGGGGCCGGCGTCCGCCTGCCCGACCTCATCGTCTTCCTCAGCAGCCTCAACAACGTCTTCCACCCGCACGTGGCCATCCGGGACGCCGCCAAGATGAACATCCCCACGGTGGGCGTGGTGGACACGAACTGCAACCCCACGCTGATCACCTACCCCATCCCCGGCAACGACGACAGCCCCTCGGCCATGGAGCTCTACTGCAGGCTCTTCAGGATGACCATCATCCGCGCCAAGGACAAGAGGCGGCAGGACGAGGCTGTGGAGGAGATGAGGAGGAAAGCCAAGGGCAATTAGAGCCCCAGGGCTGGGCTCAGTGCTCCGTGGTGGGTGTCCTGCTCCACTTCCATGGGGCTGGCTCTGCACCCACACCGCTGAATTTCGGCAGGGCTGGGCGTGGGAGGGACCCCCAGCCCTGCTGTGCACAGAGATCTCGTGGTGCTCATGGCCACAGACGGTCTCCAGCACAAAAACAAATTGTCCAGAGCAATGGAGGGGAAATGGAGCCAGGCCAGACCCTGCTGCACTCCTTGGGGTTGTCCCTGCTGCGAGGAGGTGCCAAAGTCCTGTGGGCTTCCCGTTCCTGAGCTCGTGATCTCACCTGAAACCACCTGTATCTCGCGCCTCTTCTTAGCAAATAAAGGGGTTTATCCCTGTGTGATCCTTTTTGTTTCTTCCATTGTGGAATGGGAAGGGGAGTCTGCAATGCCAGGGAAGTCAAGGCAACGGGAGGGAAAGGGATGAAGGGTGTCCCCAACCTGGGAGACATTACAGGGTGGCTGGTGCATCATAGGACTGGAGGGGCCCCAGTGGAGATTGAAGGGTCCCTGCTGGCTGGTGCATCATGGGGATGGAGGGTCCCCATTTTGTCCCAGGTTACACTCAGAACCCAACCTCTGCCACCACAGGGGAGCTGGGAACTCCAGGGAGCAGCTGAGAAAGGGATATCCATCCCCTAGTACGCCTTGTGTCTCCATGGGAGGCCTTAGAGCTCTTCTGCATTGTGAGGAAGAGCCCTGGGCAGGAACCCCTGCCCCTTTCCTGTATCCATCTGGTATTCCATACCGTATTCATCCCGTGTCCCATCCCATATTCCATCCCTTGTCCCGTCCTGTATTCATCCCGTGTCCCATCCTGTGTTCCATCCCATATTCCATCCCATTTCCCATCCCTTGCCCCATCCTGTATCCTGTCCCGTGTCCCATCCCATGTCCCATCCCATGTCCCATCCCATTTCCCATCCCGTATCCCATCCCATTTCCCATTTTCCATCCCGTATCCCATATCCCATCCCATTTCCCATCCCGTATCCCATATCCTATACCCCATCCCATTCCCATCCCATATCCCATCCTGTGTCCCATCCAATATCCCACCCCATTTCCCGTATCCCATATCCCATTCCCCATCCCTGTTCCCCGCTCCCTGCGCTGTGTCCTCCCGCCCAGCAGGGGGCGCACACGCCCGCCGAGGCCCCGCCCATCCATTTCCGGTCCCGCCCTATATAAGCGTCAGGCGAGGGCTCCGTGGCCCTTTCGGCGGGCGCGGAGCGGACCATGCGGATCTCCCTGCGCTCCCTCCCGGGGGCCGGGAACGTGGCCGGGACCGGCCCTTCCCCACGCGGCCACGGGAAACTGAGGGCCCCTCGCTCACGGGAAACCGGTGCTGGCCGAGGAGGGCCCGTCCCGCTGCCCCTCGGGCCCGGCGGGAGGACGTGAGGATGGGGAGAGGGAAGGTGCGGCCTGGGCTCCACGTGCGCTGTAAATCCGGTGTATCCAAGGGCTGGGATTGTTATTTTATATATATATAAAACATACAGCGTGTATATATAGTAATATAATAATCATATATGTATATGTGGATGCAGCTGTATATATTTAATATATAGTTCCCATTGAAGAAGGGGAGAAAATTTAAAGCTGCCGCCTATTCAGGAAAATATTTTTTAAATATTTAAAGAGCTAAAATTAATATTTAGCAAATTTTCTTTTTTTTAGCTATGCTTTGAATATCTGGTTTTCAGTTAAATGGTGCATCTCGCAAAGGAAAGGTTGTTATGCAGTTTGCCTAAAATTTGTGTGATTTTAACTGCATTCTTTCTTTGTCTTTCTTCAGCCCATCAGCAGACAAAGAATGAAGTGACAAAGATTGTGTTCCTTCAGAAATGAATGGTGGTGGTTCACACAAAGGCTGCCCAAGGAAGCTTCAACCAGCTTTTTAGCTCTGTAAGTTCTGTGTTATGTTCAGCGTCTGCACGTGCTCCAAGCACCTTTGCAACACTGCTTTCCAAGAGATCATACAGTCTGGTTCTTGAAAATGCCATAAAATCATGGAATAGTTTGGATTGGAAGGGAACTTAAAAGTTCATCTCATTCCACCCCCTGCCGTGGGCAGGGACAAGTTCTACTAGACCAGCTTGCTCATGGCTCCATCCAGCCTGGCCTTGGACACTTCCAGGGGTGGGACATCTATCCATAATTATCTTTAAGTCTTTGTTTTTGCTTTTGGGCCTTTTTCATTTCCCGAGCTGCCACTGGCGTTGCAGAGATGGCTGCTGTGGCATCTTTGTGTCAATGAGTGGCAAGAGAGACAGGCTATGTTCTACGCTCGTTTGCTCTGCAACCCGTGAGCACTCAGAGTGATTGATAGCCTGACATCATTAATAAATCGGCTGCTTAACCAGGAACTACTTTTCAAATGCCCTAAATATGAGATCTGTGTGTAACAGAATGGAAAGCTTCTCTGTTTGACTGCAGTGGGTGTGCAGCAGAGGGGCTGCATATGGTTTTACCATCATTTAGGCTTGCAAATCAGATGTTGTGGGTATATCCACTTGTGTTACAGGAGAATGAGTTAAAATGATTAGTGTAAAGCCACGTGGTAAGTTGGTGACACCACTGGGAGCACATCCTGGGAGTCACCAACCCTATTTCAGTCTGAAAATAACATTTCTCTGCTATTCATTTGTTTATTTAAAGTTCTGTCATCCGTGAAAGAGTAGCTGTATAACCAGACTTCAAAGTGTGTCTAAATGTTGTGTATATTTGTATTTTTCACATCTTTTCCAGACAGAGCCCTGTGACTGGCAGAGCAGGAGGTGTCCCAGACTCGAGGTGAGCCACAGCAGTGTGAGTTCGCCACACAGCCCCTGCCCCAGCTCGTGTTGCAGGCATGGCTGCAGTGCCATGTTTGTGTCATTCGGTGGCAGAAAGGAAAAGGCGAGGTCTTCCCTGGTGCTCTGACCCCTGTGAGCTCCCAGGATTGCTCAACAACCTGACATTACTGCTTTTCCTGTTTGATTTTTTTTTTCTTTAATTTTAATCTTAAATGGTGAAGGCTGGACAGGATGCTACAGCTAATCCTGTCCTTAAGTGTGGCAGAGTCATTCTCTTAATCAATACCTTGTTCATGGGACAGAGAAGCTACAACTGACTTTCCTGTTGTCATGGTCCTTGTTTTAGAAGTAACGTGTATGTTTACTAACATGCTGTGTTAAAAGCTAATTTGCTTTTCTTACATTGTTCTAGAGAATCATAGAATAGTTTGGGTGGGAAGGAACCTTCAAGCTCATCTTGTTCCACTCCCTGCCATGGACAGGGACACCTTCCACTAGCCCAGATTGCTCCAAGCCCCATCCAATGTGGCCTCGAACACTTCCAGGGATGGGGCAGCCACAGCTTCTCTGGGAACCCTGTGCCAGGGCCTGCCCACCCTCACAGGGAAGGATTTCTTCCCAACACCTCATGTAAACTTACTCCCTTCCAGTTTAAAGTCATCCCCCACTTGTGCTGTCACTAGATGCACTTGTGAGGAATGGCAAATTCTAGTATTACTTATTCCAATAATCCTGAGTTCTTGCAGATTTACTCTGCTGACACATTAATGTTATTAATGTCAGAGATGAAGAGGCTTCCTGTGCCTGAAACTTGTAACTACTCAGAGTTGAGTTGCTTGATGTTGTTTCCACATTTAACTCTCTCCAGAGAATCAGCAAAAGGTGGAGCACAATTCCTTTGAAGAGCATTCAAAATGATGCCAGTTTTAACTGCATCAGGGGAAGGGCTTTCCTTATTTTCACAAGGACAAGTAGAAGTGACAGCGCTGTTCCTGAATTCTATTTTTACTCCTCCCTGGTCTTTGAGATATCCTTGGTTGCTGCCTGTGAAAGGGCACCTCGAGTTGGGCAGGTTGTAGTAATGTGTAGGTGTCAAGAATTGTACCTGGACGTGGTATGAGATGGGGGAAACAGACAATTTGAATTTTTAGTTGTTTTTTTGCTGTGTTTATGTGCTTTCACAATGGCAAAGGAATCTCCAAGGCAGTGAGCTGGGAGGGAGCACAGGTATCCCTGTATCCAAATAGTTCTGTGTGTCACTGCCCTTCTTTGGGTGACATGGGGCACAAGAATCTCTTCTGAAAACAAGTGGTGCAAGAAGCTCTGACCACACAGATTGTAAAACTGAGGTTTTGCAACTTTGACAGACACTGGCAGTGCTAAATGGTTGGAAACCTCCTCATTAAATGGGCATTAGGAGGGCCAAAGGTGCTGCAGAGCATGCAGGAGGTACTGGCTGCAAAGTGAGCCCTTTAATTGGGAAGAGTCACTGCTTCCAGCAGTGGCTTTGGAAAAGAATGCTAATAGGGTTGTGGGGGTATGGTTATGCCTTACAATGTGACTCTTTCATTTAAATTTCTTGACTTCTTTTGACCCTAAAATACATGTTTGGGGTTTTTCATCAGGCTTTACTCTCATCAGGGGTCCTGCACGGGCTGTGAGTGCTAATGAGTGTCTCCAGAACTTCACTGTGTGAGGCACAGGATAACTATTAACATTTTCCTGGGTAGCATTTGCTGTGAACCACCTTCCCAAGCCCGAACAGCACTCCTTGCCCACGAATCTGGCTTTTTTGAAAGAATACCTGTCTCTCCACTGTGAAAAAGAGAAATGTTTTCTATTAAAATGCTTTTGAGAGAAATGAAAAATCTTTCTGCACATAACTTCATCATTTAGGACTGGTTTATGTCAGTGACTTTGAAGGCTGGAATAAGCCCAGCTTTTCTCTCCCTGCACTATTAATAGCTTGGCTCTGCACTGAGGTTGGCAAACTCAGCTTGGATTTTTAGGGAGTGAAGAAATAACCCAGAGCAGGCTCCAGCTATCCTGCTCTTAAATTATCCCTTTCCTAAACTCACCCAAGTGCACTGTGCCCACACAGCTATTTTTCCCAAAACCTTTCTGATGGATTGGCAGAGAATTTCTCCTAAATTTGTTGCCATCTGCTTCTGTCACTGCTGTGGGTCCTGAGCCACACAGATTTCTAGGCAGGGAATAATAGGCACTGGGATTTGAGGTGTTCCTGTGGTTCTGGACTGGAGAAAATCCCTTTGTGAAAGTTTCCCTGTGAACCCTCATAACTGAGCCCTGCTTATGATAGCCCTTAAATTTGGTTTCACTTGGTGAAGCTTTTTTATTTCCTCTGGGATATGAAGAACCTTTGGACAATTCCAAGACAACTGAGGGCAGCAGAGTCTGGGTGGCAGGGGTTAAATTAGCTCCTTAGCATTGACATTATTGCTCCCTTTTCCTGGCTGTATTTGAACTTGTTTGACATCCTGGGTCTTTCTTTATTTGCAGGTCATGCCTTGAGCTTTCAGAATTTCTAACAAAAGTGGAAACAGCAAAAGAAGTGATTGGCAGTGTCTGCATGTGAAGACTTGTAGACTCCTTAAAAGCTGATCATCTGTTTTCTCTACATGGTTAAGAAGGATATTTTTAAAAAACCTAAATAAAGATGCCACCTACAATAAGTCTGAACTATGCTTGTGTATTTGTAGCACCCCAAGTAATACTATTTTAACCATTCTATTTGTAGATCTGAGAACTGGGATGGTTTTATACTTTTTACAATTAAAGGTATTTCTTACCTCCATCCCCTTGGGCACAAATCTCTGCTGCAAAAGCAGCAACACCCAACGAGATGTCATTCAGTGAGATTGTCAGTCTTTTGAGTGTCCTGGCTTTTTTTCCAGCCACTGGGAAATCTGGAGGAGGTATGAGTGTAAAACAGCTTTGTCTTTACTCATTCTCTCCTGTATTTCAGTGTAGCTTGTAAACCACGAGCACGTGGCTGCAAAGGCTTAATGCTTTCTATTAGGGATGAGCAAAACTGCTCTTGGGGTGTGTGAGTCATCAGTGATTCCTGGAAGTGTCCAGTGCTGTGGGATTAATGACGTGTAGGGACAGTTGTCAGAAGTGTTTATTTCAATAAATCTCATCAGGGCAAATCTGTCAGATACAGGGGTTGCCTCTCCTGGAACTTCATCATAAATACTTAGGGATTCTGATACTCAGGAGGGAAAACCCTTTCCTTTACCAGGTGCTTACCTGCTCCTTTAACACTGCTTTTGGGGAAAGGAGCAGCAGGGACTTAGTGGGAATATCTGGACAAAGTTCACTAGTAAATAATGGGAAGGTGAAAAATGGCTTTTCTGATGACCTGAGAAGGGGATTTGCCATGGGTGTGCTGGATTCCTTTGCTAATAGCAGAAGGAAATTAATTTGTCAGTGGAGCTGGTTGCCATGGGGATGCAGGACAATGGATGAGCTGCAGTGGCTGCATGGAGCCTCATTACTGAATTCCAGTGAATTCCAGCCCTCCCCACACACTCCCTCCTGTGCAGGTGAACCCACACCTGTACACAGGGCCCTGCTCACCTTGGCAGTGTCTGTACCTGACCCAGGGTGACTCGAGGGGCTGAGGAACTTGCCACCCCTCCAAACACAGAAACCTTAGGAGTGCTCAACCTTTCCATGGATAAATTACCCTGCAGAGGTGCCTGCTCAGCAGGGAGTGAGCTCTGAGCTGGATACAGAGCACTGCTGACACCGAAACACCTCCGTAAGCACCACTGAGAGGTGGTGAGGATCCCAAAGAACTGACACGAGGAAATCCTGATCTCTCTCCTCAAAGGACTCCTAAATCTGCAGCCGTGGCAGTGCCAGTTGCCTTCCCAGGTGATAGAGACTGTCAGGTGTGTTTTCAGCTGTGACTGTGCGTCAGCTGCACGCTCCACTTCACTTGGGAATTGTTGGCAGGAGAACCACCATACGGTCCAGCAGCAGGAATACGGCTGTGCTGGGAACAGAGCAGCCTTGGGGGAGCTCAGAGAAGCTCTTCCTCCCTACCCGTGGTTTTAAGATTGCTATAATTGGGCATTTAAAGGAAACAACTATAGTTAGAGCCTTGGTTGTACATACGCAGCCAAACAAATGTCTTGAGACCTGCTGAAAGCTTGCCTGGAAATTCACTTTAATAATGAGAGAAGCACTGGATTATTCTGGTATTAACCTTCAACCTCCATAGGGCAAGCCCAGCTTAGTTTTAGGAGAATTAAACTGAGAGGTTGGTTTATCCCTGCTCTGAGTGTGGTGGGAAGGGACACACGGAGCACATTAATGGGTCAGAACTGTCCATGTTTAGCCCTTTGCCTTTAAGCTCTCCTTGTCCTTAGAGCTTCCAAAGCCGACACGTGAGGGAATGGCCTGTGCTGCCAATTTGGGACTGGGGGCAGGAGCAGCCAGGTGGGAGCCTCACACAAGTCATGGCATCACTGTCAGGGTCAGGCACTTAAAAATGGAACCAAAGAATTGCCAGGATTCTCCACTGTGGAACAGACTGCTTATCTGCTTCCTATGTTACAGCTGGATCTGATGGCAGATGACTCAGACACTTAAGGAGAGACTTTTGAATCAGGAAATCTACCTTTTCCTCCTTTTCAGATCACAAACAAGCTGGTACTTAACAGGCTGCTGTTTCGCTATTGATGTACTGGTGTGATTCACGTAAAAGCTGTTTATTTACATCAGAGACGTTCATCAAAAGAAGATGTGACAAGTACAGCATGAATGATTCATTCCCATCGCTCCGCTCTGCTTTCCTGTTAATCAAGAAACAGTTCTATGCATCCAGCTGGGCTCTGCTTCCTTATCCCTTTCTGTGCCATCTTCCTCCCCCAAGCCTGTCCAGCTAGGCTCCCGGTGTCCCAGCTCTGCAGACACTCCTGCTGACTGATCGATGATCCTGCTGGGCGGTGGAAGTCATGAAGCTTGGTTTTCCATGGAGAAGGGGCTTCAGCTCTACTGAGCTCCCTGTGCAGGGTGTATTTTTCCTGTGGAGGAGAGGATGGAGAAACAGGCCTTCAGCCCTTGGACTTGACTCTGAGGTTGCAGATCCTAAACTCCAGGGCCGTGCTTCTCCCGTTAGGAATATTTGGTGTTTGAAATCTTCTTCCAGAGCAAGGTCTTGAGGTTGTTGAGCACGAGGGAGTGGTGCACTTCCATCTGGCTGGCCAGGCCGCTGAGGGTCATGCAAGTTCGGAGCTGCTTCTGCAGCTCTTCCTTCAGCTCCAGCGGCGCCCCGTACAGCAAGTAGTCCTGCAGCAAGCCGCACACCTTGGCCAGGTTGGGCTGCACCATGTCACCCTTGCACTGCTTCAGGAGCTTGTCACACGCCGCCGTGCAGTCCCGCCCGTAGGTGCAGTCCCCGTTCTGCTCACAGTGACGCCCCTTGAGGAACCCCCTGATTGTCATCTCCGTCGCCACCTTCCGCAGGTCGACCATCTTGAAGTCGAACTTGTCGTTGTAGCCCACGTTCCTGAAGCCCGTCTCGCAGATGTAGAAGCTCCCGTAGGTGCCGTGGAAAATCTCCTCCACGAACTCCAGGAGGCCGATGGCGATCTTGGCGCGCCGCGGCCACGCCGGCGCGAACCACTGGTGGATGAGTTGGTGGACCACGGAAGGCAGCAGTGACTGGAGGAAAGGGGGCACATCCACCCCATAGAGGGAGGTGTGGGGGATCTTCTCGGTGACATACAGGTCCCCACAGTGCCCCAGCAGCTTGGCAGTGTGCTCCTTCTCATGCAAGGAGAACATGAGGAGGAACTCATTGAGCTGAAGCAGCGCCCAGATGGATTTGGCCTCGGCCAAAGACACTTTCCCGTCACGGTTCACATCTGCCATGGTGATGATCCGGCTCACCAAGGCTGGGAGGGATGGCTGGTCTCCCAGCTTGGACTGCAAATGGGACAAGAGGTGGCATCAGACCCTCAGAGCTCCCTGTGTTTGGGCATCATATCAAAACCGAACTGGGAGTGCAAAGAGCTGAGCTCCTCTGTCTCCTTCCCCTCCCCAGTGCAACCAGTACAAGAAAGGAATCATTTCTGGTTCTAGGGAGAGGAGGAAACAGCCACCATGCTCCAGAAAATCCATACCATGGTGTGCACAGGTTCAGCTCCAGCCTCAGGGCTGCTCTAGACCCTCTGGCTCTTGGCAGAGCTGCAGCCCCACCACTGCCACAGAAGCCCCACCAGGGCCACTGTGGGCTTGTGACTCAGCTCTGCCCAGCACAGATGCCACCCACAGCCATGGCACAGAGGCTTCCAGGGCTGCTGCTACTCAAGTCTCACAAATAAGAATTCCTGGGAGAGAGGGAAGGTTTTTCTCCACTAATCCAGCCCATGGCAAGGACCCTGCCCAGCTCCCAGCAGTGGGTGGGGGAGCGTGGGCCAGAGGAGGTCTCATTCAAGGGCACGGAAAGACACAATTAGTCTTTCCAGCCTACAGGTGACATCCCAGACCTGTGGGATCCCACAGGACCCCTGCACTGACCTTGAGGAAGTTGAGGAGCATTTCTTTGAACTCATCCATGGACGTCCCTCGTGTTGGCTTGTCGAAGAGCACCACGTCCCTCCTGGGCACAGAGTCTGGGCGGCTGTCTGCCCTCAAGGCTTCTCCAATGCCACATTTGATGATCACCTCCCTGTCCCTCCAGAGCCCGCTGTAAACCTGCAGCACAGGGGAGGGGACAGGGCGAGGTGGGAGGAGAACAGCAAGCACAAAAAAAACCCTAAAACTGGGTTCTGGTTCAGATGAGAATGGGAAGCAGGATGGGGTGAGGAGGAGATCTCCTGGGTTTGGTGCTTGTACCCATCCCATGCCATGTGGTAGCAGGGCCAGAGACTTACCTGCTGGGTGGGAGAGGAGGAGAGGCAGTGCTGGAAGAGGAGACCACGCTCCTCACACAGGTCCTTGCACGTGGAGCCAGAAATGATTCCTTTCTTGTACTGGTCACACTGGGGAGGGGAAGGAGAGAGAGGAGCTCAGCAGAGTCAGCTTCACATTCACCCAAAGAAGTCTGAGGGATCCAGGTTCATTCCACAGCTCATGGAGCACCCCAAGCACACAAGCTGGAGGGGTGTGACCCCCCAGGACTGGAAGAGAGGACAGTGTGGAGCTGGGCGAGGATGAGGATGAGGATGCACAGCATCACGGCCTCTGCTGTGAGATGGGCTGGCCCTGGTCCAGCCGGTGGCAGGGACAGGGACAGACAGTGGCTCCAATCTGCAGCTGGGCCAGGAGCTGGAGACATCCCTGGGCAGGAGAGGCTGCAGCTCTGCAGCTCCTCAGCGAGGGCACAGCAGCCTCAGGGATGGAAGCAGGAGCTGCAGACATTCACTGCATCTCTTCCCCTTTTTTTTTTCTTTTTTTCCTGATGTGGACAGGAATTAACCCTTGGACTTGCTCACAGGGGACATGGCCAGACACGGTGTCTGGAACCCTGAGCTCAGAGCAGGAATTAGCGCCCAAGACCCCGTGGTCGGAGTCAGGCAGAAAATCAAATTAAACGATCGTCGCTGTTGTTATGGCAATTCCTGCCTCCCTTCTCTGCTGGGGGATTGATCAATGAGGCATGTTCTGACAGAGCCCGGCATCCCCCTCCTCCCCTGGGCTGGGCAGGTGACCTGCTCCCCTGCCACGGGCCACACGGAGCGATCCTGGGGGATCCTGCTGGGATCCCATGGGGAATAGGCTGCACCCACTGCAAACCCCAGGCACGGGAAAAACACACCAAGCCAAGCTCCCATGAGGATTTTCCTCATGGCTCTTTCCTTAGGGCACATCAGCAATTACAGAGAGGTACCCACGGACTGGCTGCTCCCTTTTTTTCTCCGGCTCTGCAGAGCCTGAGGGGGATGAGGAGCGATGCTGTCCCTGCCCACAGATCCTGCTCACTGCCCTGGTGTTCCAGCTTCATCTCCACAGACATTAATCTGCCCACGTTCTGCCTGGCCTGCCCTGGCTGCTTCCCTCCAACATCTCAGGAAATTGTTTCGCCATCCCCCTGGCAGGGTAAGGTCACCTCTCCCGCCCGGAGCTCTGTGTGATGCTGGGGATGGCACCAGGCAATCAGCTGCCAGGAGGGCTCTGTGGCCCAGCTTTGGGGCTTGGGAGGCTGGGAAAGGGGCTCCCACAGCCCTGCTCAGCCCCCAAAGCACCCCAAAGTGTCCTGGCAGGGCTGCCACTCACAATTATCATCCGGCAGACGTGGCCGCGGCAGAGCTCAGAGTAGGACGAGTAGTGCATGTAGGCCACCCAGCTGCCCACGAAGATGCCCAGCCACACCACCAGCAGGTACTTCACCTTGATGCCCGGGAGGCGACCCTGAAAGGGAAAGGAAACGCTGGTGAAGGGCAGGGCTCTGCCCAGGGCAGCAGCAGCTGGACGAGGACGACTTCTGCGATACAAACTGACCCGAGCGTTGGTGAAACCTTCAGCATTTTTTTATATATATATTCATCAGTCTATTATGCAACTCCTGCTGCAAGTAGGTCACTTAAAATTCCCTAAAAGCAGAGAGATTACAGCACTGGGCTGTGAGAGCTGGATGTTGTGCATCCCCAGGAGCTGCAGCCATGAACACCCGCTCTCCTGCCCTCTGCAAGCCCAGGGTTCCCTGTCGGGGCTGTGAGAGGCTCTGCTCCTGTTTGAGGAGACCCTTCTCAGCAGAACCCTCCTTGCAAAGCCCCACAGGCACAGGTGGCTGCCACCACCAGCTCCTGCATGAAAACAGGCAAGGAAAGAACCTGGCAGCACATGGCTGATGCTCCGTGCAAACAACTCAGAGGCTCACAGCAGGATTCTGTTTTCTTGGCTTTGTTTCTTCCCCCCTGACCCTGCAACAGCAGCACTGCTGCCATCTGGCCTCCCACAACAGAGGCTGCTCACCTGTCCCTTGTCACATGGTGCAGCTCCCTGGCAGTTCTGAAGGGCAGGGAACAAATCTTTGCATCAAACCTCTCATTCCCTCTGGTTTCCATAGGTAATTCTATAGAGAACCATTGGCTTGTAGCCACCTCCAAACCCTCCTCCCTCCTTGCACTGGTGAGAGCACAACCTGCTGCTGGGATAGGGCTGGATCCGAGTGGATGCAGCACCATTACAACCTGCCAGGGATCCTCACGTGGGTCTTGTAGCCCAGAACCACTCCCACCTCCAAAAGGTCTCCTCCCCAGCCCCTCTCCAGGTGTTGTATGGGCTCTGTCAGGGCAGTACCAGGGGCAGTGGTGCCCCCCTGCCCTCCTGACTGCAGGCACTGCCTGGCTCAGCCTGGCCCTGGGAGTCACAGGAAGGGGCAGCCAAGGGTGAGAGCAGGCAGGTCTGCCTTGAGATCATGGCATTTCTCATGTTAATTGGAGACCCTGAAGTGTGAAGCAGGCCAGGGTGCCTGGTTTGCCTGTCAAGCAATGGCACTGCTAATTAACGTGAAATTAAATTAAAGAGAACCCAACCACAGCCAGGACTTGGCAAAGACAAAGGATGGGTGGCTGCTCCTGTAAGCTCAGAACCAGCTCACAACCCTGAAGTCAGACACACACCACTGTGACCCCTGAGATCCTCCCCAGCACAACAGGCCCCCAGAACTGCCCAGGGGTGGGTACATGACCCATCAGGCCTCTTGCCCTCAGCAAGGGGGAACAGCAAAACCCTGGAATGGCCAAAATGTCCCTTTTTGCTTATTTCAGACTTCCAACCCATCATGTTCCTGGGGCAGGAGCGGGATTAGGACTAAGGCCTGAGCACAGGACAGGGAGCACTGGCTTCATCATCCCCTAAACGCTGGGAAAAATGAGCGGGTGGGGGATGCATTTTGGGAGGTTCTACTGGGCTTTGGCTGGATTTTGGATGCAGACCTGGTGCTGAGGGCTCCTCCAGGGCCTCAGTCTCAAGGCACGGGAGATTCTCTGCCCAATGCCTTCCCTGAACCAAAGGGTGTTACCTTTTGTTTGTGAGAGTTGCTGTGTTTAGTTTTAGGGTGACTCTGGAGGACCTGGAAGTGACTTTGGGCTGGAGCTGACTTCAAAGGCAAAATGGATGCAGCAGCACAAAATCCTGCTCCATCCCCATGTCTCCCCTGAAGCACCTTGGGAATATGGGGCTTGTTTCACAGCAGCCCCATCTTCACCCACCTCCTGGCAGCATTCTCTGCCCACTGGGAACCCCCTCCCATGTCCCCCAACTCCCCTCAGGGATAACCTCTCTAGTCCAGGACCTTTGCCAAAGTCAGGGTTTCTCATCGCACATCTGCAGAGAAAACACCCAGGTCCAGCATCCCTGACATCCCTGGTCCCAGCATCCCCCTGGTCCTCAGCAGCCCAGTCCCTGGACCTCTGAGGCGGGTCCCCAGCCCCTCAGGCAGCTCGGTGATGCGAAGAGGAGGGGAAATAAATACAGAAAAGAAAAGAAAGCAAGAGAGGGAAGGAGCCATCCCCGCCGTGCTGCATCGGCTGCTTCACCCACCGCAGCGGGCTGCCGGATGGGCTGCCCTGAGACGCTCCGGGCGCTCCGGCACGGCGGAGCGCGGCGCGGGTTATGCAACGGGCTGCGGCCCCATAGTGCCGGTCCAGACCCTCCCGGTGCCTCTCCAGACCCCTCTGGTGCCGGTCCAGCTCCTCCCGGTGCCGGTCCCCGGCCCCCCAGCTCCCCGCACCGGCGGCCGTGGGACCGCGGCGGAGCGTCCCTTTGTGCACGGCCGGTGCCAGGATGCGGAGACGGGCACCGCCGAGCCCGCATCCTCCATCCTGGCTCATCCCCCCATCCCAGCTCATCCCCCCCTCCCAGCGCATCCCCCCATCCCAGCGCATCCCCCATCCCAGCGTATCCCCCCATTCCAGTGCATGCCTCCGGCCCGGCGCATCCCTGAGCCTGCATCCCGCATCCCCCCATCCCAGCGCATCCCCCCATCCCAGCGCATCCCCCATCCCAGCTCATCCCCCATCCCAG
>JAWWEE010000036.1:2909614-2942758 GCA_035221455.1 Xenops minutus | reverse complement strand
GGCTCACCCCACAGCCGGGGGGTGCCACCCACCCGGGCACCCCACCTGCACGGTCACCCCACATCCCGGGGATCCCACCCACCCGGGCATCCCGTCTCCAAGGTAACCCTACATCCCGGGGGTCCCACCCGCCCGAGGATCCCACCCTCAGGTTCCCCCCACCCCACAGGGTCCCCCAGCCCTGGCCGATGACCCCGTCGGGGGTGCTCCATGGAGATGCTGATGGCCCCTGGTCCGCAGCACCCGTACCAGCTCCCGTTTTGTTTAAAGCTGTTTTGGGAGGCAGATTGCCAGAGCCCCCCTGTTACCCACAGCAGGACACGGGGGCTGCATCCCACCGGAGCTGTGACCTGCCATCACCCCTGCTCCTTTGCCTCCTCACTGTCTCCCTTCTCCAGCCTAAAGCCCAGCACTGGCTGCCCTCACTGTTTGCACTGTGGTTCGGCAGGGAAACCTCAAGGCAAGACAGGGGCTGCTTTGTGTCAGACACCGGCAGACAGGCCAGGGACCAGCCTCATCCAGGGGGATGTGGTGTACATAGGCAAGGGAGGGGATGGGAGGGCAAAAACATGGTGGAAATTCATCTGGGAGGGTCAGTCATGAGGTCATTGTTAAGTCTTTGCTCACAATTAGATCTTCAGGTTATCCTGTTGTCCCCTTTTTGTGGTTCAGATTGCCCCTTCCTCTTGAATTTGGCTCAAAATGACCTTTAAAAACATACTCCATACTCAGATCCTTTCTCAGTGTGTGCCAGCTCAGTGTCAAGCACTGAGTAGTCAGGGACTAATGAACAAAAGCCTTTGCTGGCCTGATCCAAATAGTGGCGATAAATAATAAGCATCACACAAAACTGATACAAACCCCCAAATCCTGCAGTGTACTTGCTGTCTGCTTTTACTCCTAAGGAGGTCCTTGTTGCTCTCATTCTTTGCAAAGCCCACACAATGCCCCAATCTCTGCACAAGGTGACACTGCCCACGGCGCTGCTGCGGTGACAGGGACGGTGAAGATCACCTCAGCTGCCCACAGCTCCTGTCCTTCCCTCACCCACTGAAGCCAGGGTGGTTCTCTGGAACTCCTACAGCTTATTTTTAGCTTCAATTAACACAGTATTTTTATTTTTCACAGTGGGGTCGGTGATTTGGAAAACAGCAGGGACAGGAAGGTGCATTGCTGGCTGTCCAGTAGCTGAGCCAACAGTAAGGATGAGGAGGGTCCTGGTGCTGTGATGCTGCTTTCCTGCACAGCTACAGGGCAATGGCTCTTCTCAAGCACCAATAAATTCCTTATTTTCCTCCCAGCCTAAAGATGTTTTCATGCTCACCTGAGCTTTCTTCAGTGGGATTTCTCCCTCACTGCCCTCAGTGCTGTCTCAGGAGGCCGAGCAGTGGAGGCAGCTTTCCTGCCCTGCCCACCCTGGGCCCCTCAACTCCACCCCAACTCCTGTCCCTATCATAGCTGAGCAAAGCTGCCTGTTGGGATCTGTCCTGCCTCCAGTGAGGTCCCCTCTGTGCCATGGCCTGGGCTCTGCAGCATCCCACGCTCCCTGCTCATCCTCCTGCCGCAGCTCCCTGTGCCTTGAACCCTGATTTTGGGGCTCAAGTGTGGTACACACAGGAAGGATGAAATCCTCATTGGAGATGGGAATTACATGCCTGGGCCAAAGCTGAGGGAGGCTTGAAATCCATGGATCTCTGCTGTGGGGCTCTGCAACATTCAGAGGTGGATTGTCCAGTGAATCTAATTAGGAATGAGCAGACCTTCCCAAGCTGTAATATGCCAAGTAATTAAGTGATTAGTATTGATTGTTGGAATGCCTAATGAGCAGTTATCACTGAATGATTAATTAATCCAATCAAAAGAGTAATATAAATTCTGTAGGTGTGATTCTATCTCATATTCAATGTGCAAGGGAAGAGAGATCTCTCCCTGTGGTTCCTGTCTCTTGTTTCTATTCAATGTGCAAGGGAAGAGAGATCTCTCCCTGTGGTTCCTGTCTCCTGTTTCTATCCCCAGCACCTGACAACAGGGATGTACCCCCTCCCACAGCCTGGGATGTTGCCCCTGTGCAAGGGGTCTCTCTTCCCCCCAGAAATCCCCTGGTACTGCCAGGATGGGCTCCCAGCAGCAGGCAAGGCACCCAGAGCCAAGCAGTGTGGCTCAGAAGAGGGGAAGATGGTCCCCCAGGCGCCATCCAGAAGATGCCGAAGGCAATCAATGCTGATCTCCTCCCTGGGAGTTCTTTCACACGCTCCCTTGATTAAGTCGCTTCAGTTTCTCCCGGTCAAAGCCCTGCTAATCCCAGCTAACCCCGCAGCGTTCCGCACTCTGGCCTCTGATCACTTCCCAGCCAGGCGGTGGCTCTGCGGGCACGTCCCCAGGAGCGCTGTGCCCTCGGGACATGGGAGCTCTCAGCGCAGCCACAGCCCTGCAGCGGGTCATTTGCTGGCCCATAATATTTACCTGAGCTAAAGGTAACAAATAAATTGTTATTTATTCACAGGTCGTGCTGACAGCAGTGCAGAGCAGCCTCAGTCACCCATCCCCTCATCCCCTCCAGAGCATCCGCCTTCCTCTGGGTGGGATGGCAGGGCTGGGGGACAGCTGGGGACAGCACAGCCCAATGCCATTGCCCGCAGTGCCCAGAGCCACTGCTTGGCAGGGGGCTCAGGACACAGAACCAAAAGAGGGCCATGTGCTCACCCCTACCCACCCTCTCCCCTTCAGCTCTGTGGCCACGAACCATTGGGGTCTGAGTCCCGGGGGAGCTGTTCTTGCACACGGCATTCCCAGGTGCTGCCGCAGCTCGGAGATGATGGATCCAGGCACTAATGCTCTTTTCGGTGCATCCTTTAAGGATTTGAGGCTGATTGCCCGCTCTTCCTGCATGGCATCCACAGCTGGCTCCATGCAGCCCATCAGCTGCCTCTGCTGCCTGCCGGGCCCTGCCAGGCTGAGAGCAGTGGTTATAATTAGAAATGCTAATCAGCTCTTGTGTTTCTGGCTTGACAGTCCTGCCACCCCCAGCACAATCTTCCCTCCAATCTGTCCTGTGCTCACCCCCTCTGCTTCATCTCCAAATCCCTACTACTTGTAATTAAGCACAGCAGAATTGGCGGGGGTCGAAAGCTGGGGCTGCTGGGACTCACTGGATGCTTGTGGGGTGATGGGAACTGTTTGGGGGTCTCACCTCCACTCATCACCATCCCCTTGGGCTGGGGACACCCTAGGGATGCTTCTGCACCTGAACCATGGGATGCAAGAGGGGGAACCCAAGGGCTTCACTGCCGGCAGTGCCAGGGTTAAATGCAAAGGGTGGTGGCTGTGGCTGGGAGCCCTGTGGCTGTGCCAGCCCAGTGGCTCTGGAAGGGGAACCATTCTTATTGGGATTTCTGTCATGTGCCAACTCTGGGCACTTTCCAGCTGGGGAGGAAAAGAGCTTGCATAGGAGCTCAGAGAGGGAGGCTGAACAAGCAGATCCCTGCACAGGATTAGCTGCTTATAGTTATTCATCATTATGGATTGCATCAGGAGACACAACCCAGGGGATTCCACCCTCACCGGTGCCCACAGACAGCCCCTGCCAGCCCCTGCCAGCTCCCAGCCCCTCCACACAACATCCTGAGTCAGAGTGCTCCTGTTGCTGTAAGAGCCAGGACATGGCTTTTGCCCTGGATATTTGGCTCCCAAAATCAGGCTTGGCTGGAGGGACATTCCTTGGAGCAGGCACGGGGCTCAGCTGGCCTCAGAGGAGACTGAGATGCACAGGTGGGAAGAGCAGCTCTGGACACCCTGTGCGGGCACACAGGGCAGTGTGCTTGGAGAGGGATGCCATCCAAACATGAGCCGGCTCAACGCCAGCAGCTCAGCACTCCTCTCCCTGGAAAACACAGGCTGTGGCATCACAGCATGGCACAGACCAGGCAAAGGCTGGTGGTCTCTCACCCCCCAGGTGCCATTCAGATGCTCACAGACCCTTCTGAAGCCTCCTGGGGCTGTGACCAGGGTGTTGATGTGTTAACAAGGGGTTGGGCTCTTCCAACTGACATCTGAACCACAGCGAGTAACCCACAGCATCGGGACAACACAGCTGCACCAACACGGAGCAGGAAATGAATTTTATCTGGAGCCACAGCCCATGTGCCCACCTGAGATATCACAGCATCTCTAAGTGGTGCTGTGCTGGGAGTAAACAGCTCTCAGGTTTTTAAGTCAGCTTTCATCTTCCAGATGCTCCCTGTTTATCAGCCTCAGTGGAGGAGAGAGGCTGTGGTTTGAAGTGTTGGCATACAAAAGGTTTTCAAGAAGATAGTGGCTGTGTCAGGACAGAGAACCCCCCTTCACCTCCTCTGCCCAGGACCCCCATGTGTGGCTTCCCCTGACACACACATCTGTTTGCTGCAGCATCTTTCAGCATGTGAAGCAGCAAAGGGCTCCCCCTCCTTCTCACACACTTCAATTTCTGGAGAAAAAGAAGTAAAAGGAATAAAGACATATCCCAAACAGGGAGCAGGAAGGACAGGGCATGGTGGCTTCGATGACGATGCACTTGTGAAAAGGCACCAGCAGCACAGGCAGCTGACCGGGAAAGCTCTGGGCAGAAGTCGGATTGGATTTGTCATGACTAATTGACTCCCTCCAGCACTGTGGTACAAGTTTCACGCATCACATGAGCAGGGTCCTGAGCATCCAGGAATTAATGAGGGTCTGACCCTGTCTGCGCAGCCACTTGAGTTTTTCCAGTGCAGACAGCTGGCTTAAGAGGCCCCTTTATTCTTTACATATCAGATCAATCGGGATAGTTATAATCTAGTCCTGGTGAAAGCTCGGAGTCAGACTTTATTGCCCAACCAGCTCAAGGAGAAAGAAAGCAAGCAAGAGGGAGAGGTCATGCTGAACTATCGATCGTGCAGGAGGCAGTGCTGCTCCCGGGATGGCCTCGGCAGAGAGCTCACCGGGACAGTCTGCCCCTATCTCCTGCTAATGCTGCTCCATTGATCTTCCATGACAGGCAGCATCTACGGGAGTTTTTTTAGCCAGAGTCATTAAGAGGCATTAATCAATAACAGAGGAAACGGAGAGGGAGAAACTGTTTCTTTCATGGAGACATATTCCCTGTGTGGACTGTAGATTTTAGCCCTCTGAGGTGTGTATGGTTTATTTCTAGGCAGTTCTGGCAGGAAAAGGGTCCACCTTGTGCTGGACTCTGGCACTTGGAGGAGATCCTGAGCCAGTTGCAACACACTGGCAGCTCTGGCCAGGCTGTGCAATGAGAGGGGAGCAGCTGGGGGGGTTTGTGGCATCCAATTCCAGGTACCTCAGAACCACAAATCACCCAGATCATCTATTCCCACATAAGTACTCCAGCAAGAGCTACGTACCTGCCCAAAGAGCTGGGGGCTGGTTTCATGTTGTGTGTCTACTAAACAAAGCTGCTGCCTGGCAGTGGTGCAAGGAGACCAAGCAGCCTGCTCAGCAATGCAGCCCTGTGTGGGCTCAGCCCCAGCCCAGTGGCTCAGCCCGTGGCTGAGCTCATTCCTGTGGCAAAACTGGAGTTGTTCACCACAGAAACGGTCTTTGTGTTGAAAGCACCCCGGGCTGCTCCACTCCCTCCTGCCCTTCCCAGCGGTGTCAGTACATTTCCATTGCTCTCTGGTGGCAACACCCCTTTTTTAATTGTCCAGCAGCTCCTGTGCTCAGACCCAGCAAGTCTCTGTGCAGGTGGTGGAGCCCATTTTCCCTGGGGGAGGCAGGGAAAGGAGATGGAGACCTGCTCAGGAGCAGGAGGAAGGAATCACCTTCAAAGAGGACGGAGAAGAGAGCTGGCAGTACTGGCACTGGCAGAGCAACCAGTGGTACCAGGGCAATCTCAGGCTGGGAGGTGCTGTGGCTCCCCATGGCTGAGCTCAGTCCCAGGGACAGCCCCGTGACACAGAAGCTGAGCTGATGTTTCATTGCACTCATGGACTTAGCCCAAAAGCCCTTTAGTCCTGCTGTGTGCCACGGCGCTGGCACACCCTGCAGCACCCTGCCAGCAGGGCTGGCAACCCAGGAGTGCCACATTCAACACCCTGCTCCCTGCCTGCCTGCTGTTGGAGCCTGGGGACAGAGCACAGCTCAGCTAACAGCCTGCAAAGAGCAGGTGCCAAGGGATGCTCCAGAGTAAGGGAAATGCCTTTTAGGAGGCAGGGATGGAGATCCCAATAGGGATCAGCATCACTTTCCTCCCTGAGCACGCTTTGTCTCGAATCCCACAGCCCCAGTCTCCCACTGCAAAATGGTCATTACTGCTTCTCCCTGAGGAAAGGGGATCATCATCATTATTCCTGTACCTACAGCCACTTGTCCACAGCAGAGGGATGGAAGCAGCAGGATAGGAGAGGACTCAGAAGCAGGGTGTGTCAGAGGGTCACTCTCAGGCACACACAGGCCATAAAGACCTGGCAGTCACAGCCCTGAAAACACACACACAGAGCTCAGCACCAACACCTGAATCCAGCACAGGTGGGACACGCTGTCCTGCTGCTGACTGGGGGCTCCCCGAGGTGAGAGGCTCTGCCATGGGGGATGCAGCAAAATCCTCTCCATTCCCAGGCTGCCCATCAAGAGAAGCCCTTGGCTCTGCCTTCCCTGCTCAGTCCATCAGTCTCCAGGTCAACCAGCCAGCCCCTTCTACCAGCACAAAATCCATCAGAAACAATTTGATTTCCTTTATTTAACACATGACATTTAGGAAAAAGCCTAATCCTATTGCAGCTTGGAGAAAAAAAAAAGTGAATCCAGTTTTCCATCCTTGGGCCTGAAGCAGCTCAAGTGCTGCAGCCAGATGAGATGCTGTATCAGAGGCCACGTCCTGTGCCAGGGACACTCTTCTCTCACTCAGAGCCTCTCCTGGGGCAGATGGTGCAGAGAACATCAGGTGCTGGGGGATTTCCAGCCCGTGGTACAAATGCAAATGCAACAGTAAGATCTTGCAGTCTCGTGTTTTCGCTACCTTCTGTTTTTGGCAAAGCCTGATAGGAGAAAAAACAAAAAGAAAAGGCAGTGCTGGGGCGCACGGTAGGGTGTAAGCCCCTGCAGCAATCCTTGATTGAGGTGCACTGGCTCTGCCAATCTCCAGCCTGGCAGCCCTGGCACTCCATGGCTGTGGCATTCCTCATGCGGATAAGGATCGTGCCAAATCAGCCTTGTGTCACGCATGCTTTTAAATCCTTGTTTGAGTCTTTGAAGGCAGAGGTAAGATAAGCTCCGAGGAAGCATTCTCCATGGAATGGTGTTGGTGTGTGAGGAGTGGCAGGGCTGGAGCACAGGCTGAGGGGCCAAAACTTTCCAGGGGCTCCAGTTCCACACAGTTGGTACCATAAACCCACAACTGGCTGGCATGAACATCCCAGCAGACAATGTCATTTACTTTCTCAATAGAATTACTTGTAGGTGAGTAAAGGTTACAGGAAGGAAGGTTCAGATTATCTAACACCCTTTTAAAATCTGTTTCTCTCTTAATTGCATGTTGCCAGAGTCAAAGTCCCTTGGGCTCCTTCTCTTTCCAGTGGCCAGTGGAGGCTGTGCCTGCTGAACCCCAGCAGCAGGCAGTTTAGCAATCTCATGCTTCTGGTTCTTGTGCAAGCCTCTGGGTCTTGCTCTGTGTCCTGTGGGTAAGTGCAGCGCTCACATTCAAACCACGCTGAGTCACCAGCCCCGTTCCTCCCTAAGTGTTTACTCTGTTGTCACAAGAGCACTGACGTGTTATTACTGGGGAGCCCAGCAACTACAGGGAGCGTGGCCACGGAGCAGCAGGAGCACACGCAGACCTGAGGGGCAATCTGAAGCTCTGCCTGTGCAAGGGTGGGCTCAGCCGTGGGCTTCCACACCACCCACGTGAGGAGCAGCAGGAGGGCTTCACCTCCGATGCGCTCGTCCCCTTTTAGGCTGGAACAAGGGAGAGGAAAATGGGTTTCACCCATATCCTTTGCATAAACTGCTCTTAGCCACCCTCCTTGCCAAGCAGCCTGCAGTGTCCCTGCCCAAGGCAGCACAGCCCAGGACAGACCTCTCTGCTGTCTTTGCCAGGGTAACACTTCCAGGAAGAAGTTTCAGGGATGCCATGCCAGTGGTGTCAGCCCTTAGGGCAACCTTGCTTATGGATGCAAAAATGGTCCAAATTCCCAGCCTGTAGCCCTGCCCATGTGAGAGCAAGTTACAGCAACATAACTGTGTCTGTATCAGGATGCTGGGCTGTTCTGTGTAGCCTGAGCTACACAGAGGTGAGACACACAGATGCCAGACTCTGACACGTCTCTTCTGCTAGTTGAGACAACTGAAGAGGGAAGAGGATTGGTGGATGGATGGATGGATGGATGGATGGATGGATGGATGGATGGATGGACGGATGGACGGATGGACTCTCAGAGGTCTGGAAGAAATTATAGCATATAGGTGGAGGCTCTTACTGTCCCCAGGTCCCCTCCCTGCAGCACCCAGCAGCAGGGGTTGGTGTTGAGGAGCTTCCTGTGAGGGTTCCCCAGCCACACACATGCATGCCACGACAAGGCCAAGAACGAGGATGTTTGGCTGGTTGCTTCCTCCTCCCTTCACTTTAAGGTCACCAAACCCAGCTGCTGCTTTTAACACATGTCACTTGGCAGGAGGCAAAGAGGCTGACGGGTAGGGCTGCCAAAGGCGCTGTGGGAAGTCAAGGGCAGAGGCACAGTGAGGCAGCAGGAGTGAGATGCTGCTCTGCAGACAGATCCAACCTTCCTTCAGCACAGCCAGTACCTCCAGAGGGTCCTGCCAAGCAGCCACCCACCCAGCCTCAATCCTCCTGCTGCTCTGTGACCTGCTCAGCCCTGTGCAATGATGCCAGGCAATAAACACATCTTTCCTACCCCTCTGAGTGCTTTTCCTCTCTTTCCTTCTCTGCTCACCTTCTCCTTGCATGCATGGGACATGTTCTCCATGGCTCTGTTTCTTTTCCAGTCAGAAGCTAGTCATCCACAGTGAGGTCACATGTTGTTTCCAAGGGAAGCAATAAATTTAGACAAATAAAAGATAAAAAACCCCACAGAATTTTATAAGACATCAGAAAACTAAGGCCAAGGGTAACACTCTTGGCTTCATAGCTCTTCATGGACCCAAGCAGAGAAATCCTACCAGTAGTGATGCCCTTCTGCTTGGCACTTGGTGGATTCTTGCTCCTGCCAGGGATTCTGGACCCTGCTCAGCTACACTACCCGCAGGGTACGCTTCCACCACATCTAAATAATCCAGTCAGTAGATTAAATATGCAAAGCATGCAGCGCAGTCTAGCAAACTGGGTTTTTAAAAGAATTTGGAACTGCTTCATCCTGGCTGCTGAAGCTTGGGAGGACAGGGAGGGGGTCACCTTTGCCTCTGTCCCAAAACAGCTGCGTTTCGGGGGCTTTGAGGTGATCCCTGTTGGGTTTCTCAGCACGCTGAGGCTCATGGGCCTCTTCCATCAGGCAGTTTGTTATGATAATTTTAACGCACAGGCTGTCGTCATCTGGCAGCCCAGCCGCCTGCCTTATGAAATAACTCAGCCTGACAGCTCCACTTGCTAGCGGGCAGGCCCATGTCTGCCTTCTAATCTGGCATCAGAAAGCACTCCCCTTCCCTGAGCTACAGACTAATAGCAAACATTTCATTTGCATTACTCCAGCTAATCTGCTGGAGAGCGTGGGGAGAAGGGAATGGCAGCCAAGCTCTTTCAGGAGCCCACACGTGAAGCATCACGCCCGTCCCCATCACGCCGTATCCGTCAATGCCGTGCCAGAATTTACATTTCAGATTCCCAGCTCCAGCTCCACGGATCAGCTCGCATGATGCCCCAGTGACAGATCACCAGTGACTTTCTTCCCGTGTCAACAAAAGCAAAAACATCACGAGGACAAGCACAGCATCGCTCGGGGCCCAGTGTCTGCTCAGCTGCAAAGGTCTCGGTGACTTCCCAGGCATATGCTGGGTGCTGGAGCAAGGCTCTCTCCCTGCACAGCCTGTATGACACAGGCTGGAGGGATTAATCTAATGCTGTGTCGAGATGCTAATACAATAAGGGTTCTTTGTGGCATTAGCTGGAATCATGAGACCAGCTCTGAGATGTCATTGCCTGGCAGTCGTAGGGAGTCTGGAGAGAAGGAGCTTGTGTCCTGCTTCAAGCCCTAAAGCTGCTGCAGGGCAGTGAAAGTGTAGTGAGCTCTCCCCATCCTGGTGGCAGCTCATTTGGGAACAGCACTCAACCTCTGTTGGTGAATCCAAGGAGAGCCGAGGGAACAAGGGTTATTTTAAAATGGACATTTTTTCTTGCTTTTCCCAGGAGCAGCAAAGCCGTGGATGCCAAGAGGGTGATCAGAACTGCAGGGTCACATCTCACCCCAGCGGACTGGGGTTTTGCTATAAAAAGTGTTGCAAAACCTGCCAAGGCCAGCGAAGGGTTTGTGTCAGCTCCAGTAGATGCTTTCATCTCCTGTGCCAGCTTCACACCCACAGAGCTGCTGGGCTGCATCCTGCCCTACCTCCAGTGCCAGCAGGGAAAGCTCCATCCCACTCAGCTCATTTGTGCCACTGGAAAAGCAGCATCGAGCACTAGCAGGGAAGGTGAATGAGATGAGGGGCAGAGAGATGTGGGGAGGGGGGATCTATCACCAATATTCACAACTGACCCATACTGACCTGTGAATTTTTGTGACAGATCCAAAGACTATGCCAGGAGGGGATCCAAAAACCCCACATGGCACCACAAGAACCCCTAGAGAACCCACATGGTACTATGAGGGAACAGAAGACCCTACATGGCACCATGAGGGGACCCAAGGGCCTGATCAACATGCCATGAGAGACCAACTATTATAACCTCATTATTCATCCTGGAGAAGACTGAGGAGACCTTATAGCACTTTCCAGTACCTAAAGGAACTATAAGAAAGCTGGGGAGGGAGTTTGGACATGGGCATGCAGTGACAGAACAAGGAGGGATGGGTTTAAACAGGAAAAGGGTATATTTACACTAGATAGTAGGAAGAAATTCTTTACTGTGGGTGTGGTGAGGCCCTGGCACAGGTTTCCCAGAGAAGCTGTGGCTGCCCCATCCCTGGAAGTGCCCAAGGCCAGGTTGGACAGGGCTTGGAGCAACCCGGGCTAGTGGAAGGTGTCCCTGCCCAGGGCAGAGGGTTGGAATGAGATGATCTTTGAAGTCCCTTCCAATCCAAACCATTCTTTGTGATTATGCAGAGACCCAAACCCCTCACACCACACCTTGATGGTCCCAACACCCCACACAGCACCACGAGGAACCCCAAAGACTGCCCATGGTGCCACGGAGGGAGTGAAAAACCCCCACATGGCACTGTGAGGGTCCCAACCCCTAACAGGGCTCCATGAAGGGGACCAAACCCCCTCCTCACCATGCCACGGGGCACTCACACCAAGAGGGAACCCCTTTTCCATGTCAGACATCCCCTGAGCACCCACCCTGCCACAGGGGCACCCAGACCTGCCCAAGCACCATGAACCAACCTGCTTCCTCAAGGATCCATGCCCCCTACCAAGATGCCACCCCAGCTCCAGAGGGGACATTCCACGAGGGTCCATCCCCCCTACCAAGAGGGAACCCCATCCCACCAGGGATATTCCACGAGGGTCCATCCCCTCCCTTGCCAACACACAGCCCCATCCCCTCCAGGGACATTCCACGAGGGTCCATCCATTCCCCCACCAAGAATCCACCTCCTCCAGGGACATTCCACGAGGGTCCATCCATCCCCTCCCTTCCCAACACACAGCCCCATCCATCCCCTCCAGGGACACCCCTGTCCCGTCCCGTCCCGTCCCGTCCCGTCCCGTCCCGTCCCGTCCCGTCTGTCCGTCCCTCCCCTCCGCTCCCTCCTCGGGGCGGGACGAGCCGCCCACATAAGGCGGGCTCAGCCGGGGCTGCTCGGCGAGGAGGAGGCGACAGGAGCGGCTGGAGCTGCTCGTCCTGGTGGATCCGTCATGGAGCTGGGCTGGCTGGTGTGCGGCACGGCCGTGCTGCTGCTGCTGCACGTCCTCATGGAGCTCAGCCCCGCCGTCAACTTCGCGCTGCGCATCGGCTTCTACTGCGCGCTGTGCCTCGTGTCGTCGGCGCTGGCCGCAGCCGCGTGTCTGCTGGTGCACGGCGGCCGCACCGTCAAGAACATGAGGTGAGCCGGGGGACAGCGGGGACACACCGTGGGACACCCCCGGGGACACCCCCAGGGGCACCCGTTGGGGGCACCCCATGGGGGCACCTGTCGGGGACACCCCCGTGGGGACACCCCGTCGGGGACACCCTATGGGACACTCCCGGGGACACCCCTGTGGGACACCCCGTGGGGACACCCCATGGGACACCCCTGGGGACACCCGGAGGGGGCACCCCATGGGACACCCCATGGGACACCCCGTCGGGGACACCCCATGGGACGCCCCATGGGATACTCCGTGGGGGACACCCCCGTGGGGGACACCCCCGTGGGGACACCCCCGTGGGACACCCCCATGGGACACCCGTCGGGGACACCGCGTGGGGACACCCCCATGGGGACACCCCCGTGGGGACACCCCCGGGGACACCCGTTGGGGACACCCCATGAGACACCCCCGTGGGGCACCCGTCGGGGACAGCCCGTGAGACACCCGTCGGTGACACCCTGTGGGGACACCCGTCGGGGACACCCCCGGGGACGTGGGTGACAATGGCAGCACGTGGCAGGGCAGTGGTGGTCCCCTGTGGCATCGTCATCCGTCGTGGGTCACCGGGGTTGTGCTCGGGCACGGCTGAGCTCTGCCCTGCGAGGTGGCTGTGAGGGCCAGGGCCATAGGGGTTTTTGGGGGGGAGCTGTAGGACAGCAGTGTTTGAGGTGGGAGGGCACTGGAGTAGGCTGGGCAGGGAGGGTCGTGGGGTCTCCCTCTTCTTGGGGGCATTGCAAACCCACCTGGAGTGTCCCTCTCCTTTGCAAACCCACCTGGAGTGTCCCTCTCCTTGGAGACATTCCAAACCCACCTGGAGTGTCCCTCTCTCTGGAGACATTGAAAACCCACCTAGTGTGTCCCTCTCTCTGGAGACATTCCAAACCCACCTGGAGTCTCCCTCTCCTTGGAGACATTCCAAACCCACCTGGAGTCTCCCTCTCCTTGGAGACATTCCAAACCCACCTGGAGTGTCCCTCTCTCTGGAGACATTCCAAACCCACCTGGGCGCATTCCTGTGTCACCTGCTCTGGGTGACCCTCGCATGGCACTGGGGGATCTCCAGAGGCCCTTGCCAACCCTAGGGATTAATTCCCTTGTGTTTCGGTCCTGGCTGTGGTGTTCCCTCCCTCCAGAAGCAGAGGCAGTGCCCAGCAGTGTGCCATGTGGTGCCAGAGCCGGGAGCAGGGCAGTCATGCAGCTGCTGTCACACCGTGTGTCCCCTGACAGCACGCCCGGGGCAGGGGCTGAGGAGCTGCTCTCATCCAGCAGCTCCCCTACATGCCAAGGCACATTTTAAGGGCAGAGCTGGCACTTCTGCTTGGCAGCACAGGACAACTCGTTTCCTGGGTTTGCAATCCCATAGGCAAGTTTTCACCTCCATATCCGGGCCAGGCCATATGGATTCAGGGGAAAGGGGAGTCCTGCTGCCTTTATTACATCCTTTTGGATCAAAGGTTGGGCAGTGTCTCAGCAGGTGGAGCTGGACTTTGCTTTGCAGTGTGGCTCTCACAGGTAGGACTCAGGGCAGAGAGAGTGGGCACAGGGCACTGATGTGCTGCCCTGCCCACTCCAACCAGTGCCATGGTCCCAGGCATGGGAAACAGCAGTTTGCTCTGGGATCTCCAGCCTGTCCCTGTCTCCAGCTTTGGTTGTCTTGGCTTGCTCAGGAGCAGCTTTCCAATGCACAGCCAGCTTTGCAGCTGGGAGAATTTATGATATCAGTGATAGAGACACTCTCTTTTCAATCCCTCCCCAAAAACAAATGCTCTAAATTTTCTGTAAACTTAAAGAAATTATTTGGGAACAAGAGCTTCTCACATTGGATAACTCCTCATGTTGAAACTCTGAACTGAATTTTGGCCAGAACCACCCTTTTCCTGTAACTTAAGTCTGTTGTTTCCATGTACTGGCACTGGCTGATGATCCTTGTGATGTATCCCAGCCCCTGGGAGGTCTGTGACTGAGGTGATCCAGCAAGATCCTTATTTCTCCAACATCCCAGTCTGCTTATTCCAGCTTGGGAAGCAGGGCTGGAGCAGGGCACGTGCTGGTGGACAGTGATAGCAGTGTTGCTGCCTGGTGCAGAACACCCCGTTCTTGCTGTGCTCCTGGCTCCAGTGCCAAGCTGCTGTGGCTTGGAAGGGGTTGCCCTGGGTGTCTGATAGAGATAGAGCTGTTTATCTAGTGGTGAAACCTCTTGCAGTGGCTTCAGATCTGGTAAGCAGACTTCATGAGACCTTGAAAATCAGGGTATCCTAAACAGGCCTCTGTGATAGCCTGTGGAGCACAGCACGTGAATGTGGGGGCTGCTGCCTTTCACAGTCAGACTGTTATGGATGCACTGGAAAAGCCACGTTCCCTCTCGTTTTTGTATTCCTTGTGTCTGGCAAGCAGTGCATCGGATTTACAGCTCTCTGCAGCTGTGGCTGCAGCAAGTCTGGATTGTTGATACCAACAGAGAAGCTGTTTGCAGGGTTAGAGGGGAGTCAGATCCATCCTCTTAACCCTGTGGGTGACGTGGCTGCCGGTTCTTTTTTTGCCTGCTCTGAGCTCTGCCCCTTTGCCTCTTTCAGTGGCTCACGCCACATCTTGTGCAAGGAAACACAGGCTCTGGGCAGGCAGGAGGAAGCTGGATGGCTGCTCTTGAGTAATGTGTAACCAGCCTCTCCCAGCAGCCACTGAGCAGTGTGACTTCCAGAGCAGTGACCTCTTTTTTGGTTGGCAGTCAGAAGGGAGGAGAAGTGTGATTTAGGTCAGCCTGGTGGCATGGCATCCCCCATGACCTCACTGGTTTGTGTCACCCTGCCTCTTTTCACCTGCAGCCTCGTCTCTTCCCCTGGACTGCATCCCCATAACCTTGGAGCAGGTCCCTGGAGCTCGGGAGCTCTGCATTCCATGCCAGCTACCTGTGTCCTGTCCCTGGGTGCGGCTCTGACCTTTGCAGCAAGTGGAAGTCAGGACTGATAGCAGTGTCACCTGGGGGCTGTGTCACCTGGGAGCACTGGCCTGGCCTGAACTCCAGTGTCAAAGCCCGTGCCTGGGTGTTCTGCATGGCCAGACACCCCTTGGAGATGGGAACCCTCCCTGTGGGTGGGAGCAAGCTGGGGAAAGTCATGTGGTTCAAGAGCTGATGGCAGGGATGTGGATATGTGTGGAGAGCAGATGCTGGGAGCTGCTGCCAGGCCAGGATGAGATGCTGTCCAGGTGCTCACCTCCTGGGTGACAAGGATGCTTTCCAGGAGGGTGGTGCTGCACAGCCCTCCAGCTGGACCCTGTGGTGGGGTGGCAAAGCTGACACTGTCCCTCAGTCTCCTCCTGTAGGGATCAAAGCTCCATCCCCTGTCTGCCAGGGAGAAGGAATCCCTGAGACAGGACATCCAGGTGCTTGCTGGAGGGCAGGCCGGCACCTGAATCAGTTCTGAGGGAGAGCAGAGCAGAGCTGGTGACTGCTCCTGGGAGCTTTGCTCACGTGTGGGTTCCTCTGCCACCTGTCCTGGCAAATAGCTGCTCCCCTGCCCAAAATAGCCCCTGTGTTCTGCCAGCTTCGGGCTGTGTCCTTTGGCCCAGTTGGAGGGTCCCCAGGTCCCACCTGCCCATAGATGTGCCCTGCTCCCCTGGGCTGGGTGTGCTTGGCAAGGGCACAGCAGCCTGGTAGCTCTGTGTCTTCTCCCAGCCCTGGGAAAAGCTGGGAGCTTTGTCAGACCTCCTGGTAGCTCTCTGTCTTCTCCCAGCCCTGGGAAAAGCTGGGAGCTTTGTCAGACCTCGTGGTAGCTCTCTGTCTACTCCCAGCCCGGGGAAAAGCTGGGAGCTTTGTCAGACCTCCTGGTAGCTCTATGTCTTTTCCCAGCCCTGGGAAAAGCTGGGAGCTTTGTCAGACCTGTAGATCCACTGTGGGAAGGGAACTGGCAGGCAAAAGCTTGAAGATGTGTTTGCTGGGGGGCACGGAGCCCCTGCCAAGCTGCGTGGGGAGCATCCTGACTGCTGCTCCCATCCTTGCCTTGTGCAGGGAGGTGTTTCTCACCTTACTGCCCTCTTTTCTTGGACTGCTATGAGGTAAAGGCACCCCAGGTTGGTTTGTATCATTGAGCAGTGTTTTCCAGCACAGCAGAACATGTTGGTAGAGGTGTTGGGTGTTGGGGCTGCTCCCTGTGTGCTGGGGAGTGGCAGCTCCTGGGAGAGGTGTTTGAACAGCCTGGGAGGCCCTGCTGGTTGCAGGAGGAAGGCACTGGTAGCACTGGAGCAGTGCAGAGCTGTGGAGCAGTGGGAGAGAACAACACTGGCTGCAGGGGGAGAGGTCTGTGCTGAAAACACTCCCCTGGACTTTGGAGGGTGTCCAGCCTGCCCTCTTTGCAGCTGTGCTAGGCTGGGCTTGGCTCTTCCAAAGAGCCTGTTGTGAGCTGATATTGTCAGCTTGGAAGAAGCATGGGCTATTGAGTCTGGCTGAACCAGCCTCAAAATCACAGCTTTCCCCAGGCTTCTAGTAAAATGCCCACATTGGGAGTGGAGAGGACTTAGAAAGCAACTTAGAAAGTACTTTAAGCAGTGGCAGCATGAAGGGCAGACACCTGGGTGGAACAGAAGGCAAATGAGAGCGGAGGTTCTTTGTCCCAGAGCTCTTTTTGTCTCCTCTTAGTTATCCTGCAGCCCGTCACCTCCCTGCCCACTGCTGACTGCTCTTCTCTTCCACAGAATCATCAAAGCTGTGGTCAAGACCTTCAAGTATTTCTTCGGCCTGAGGTTTGAGGTGAAGGGATTGGAGAACTTCGAGGTGGAGGGCCCTGCTATCATTGTGTCCAACCATCAGAGCATCCTGGACATGATGGGTGAGGAGCTGGTGGGAGGGAAGGAGCATTTCTCCTCCTCAGCACTGAAGTCCTGCTCGTGCCTCTGGGCCAGTCTGTGCTGCTGTGCCAGCTGGTCCAGCTTCTCTGTCAGTGCTGGTTGTGGGAAGGGTCTCCCCTCGCTCTGAGCAATCCCATATCTATGCAGCCCCCCAGGTACTGCTGTCCCTCAGGTGTTTCTCAGCTCCCTTTTGCATCTCTGCCTCTCTGGTGGCCTGGCTGTCCCAGCATGTGTGTCAGAGGCCATGCTGGGCTCACTGGGACCAAGGACTGAGCTGCCTCTGGGGGCTTTGTTATCACCTGCAGCCACCCTACCCCACTAACTCTGCCGTGTGCCAAGTCTCCTGCTCTGCTGATGGCAGCAGAAGCCAGGATTGAAACAAGGCATCAGCCTCTCCCTGCTACCCCTGCCCCTCCTCGCCTCAGCTCATGTCCTTGTCCCACCTGAGTGCAGGCAGGCGGGGTGACTGCTGGGTCTTGCCCTCTGCCATCCCATTAGGGCTGATGGAAGTCCTGCCTGACAACTGTGTCCAGGTGGGCAAGAAAGAGCTGATGTACACCGGCACCGTGGGGCTCATCATCTACCTCGGCGGCGTCATCCTCATCAACAGGAAGAAAACCAGCAGTGCCAAGATGGTGATGGCTGAGGTTGCCAAGACCATGGCAGCTGACAACGTGAGTGTGACCCTGGGGCTCGGGGGGATGGCCTGTGTCTGGGCATCCCAGGGTGGCATGTGGGGATGTGGGGCTGACTCCTGGTGCTGGCTCACCTGGAGTTACAGCCACCTGCAGCTCTTGGCAAAGCTGGCTAGTGGCTCGGGGCACTGCAGGTGGATTGCTGGAGTAAAGCCTTGTCTTGCCATGTGCAGCTGAAGGTGTGGGTGTACCCAGAGGGCACGAGGAACTGCACAGGGGATTTGCTGCCATTCAAGAAAGGAGCATTTCACCTCGCTGTCCAGGCACAGGTAATGGTGCTTTACCCTTGCACAGGAACCCTGAATGCTTTTGCAGTGGCATTCCAGACTGGTTATGCAGTGTGTGCTTTATTTGCTCTCAGGTGAGCTGTGTTCCCAGGCAACACCTCCTCAAATAAACCACCGTTAGGTGTCAGAAGTGCTACCCAGAAGGAGCCAAGAGCCCTTTCCATTCCCTGTGGGAGTGACCTGATCCTGAGGATGAGTGGCTGCAGGCAGTGGAGAGCTGCCTTTTCCTCTCTCCTGCCTGCCCTAGTCCTAGTGTTCCATCTGGAGGGAAGAGCGTGAGGGACAGGCACACCTGAGCCCTCACTCCAGGCTTTCCTGGCAGTGCCTGTGCCCAGGGGCTCGTGGGGGCATGGCTACAGCCCAGAGCTCCATCCTGGAAAGGAGCCCAGGGGGTGCTTTCCTGGGGAATCCCAAAGCTGTTGATGCATTTCTCAGTCCCCCAGGTTGCAATAGTGTAGATTTGATTCAGGATCTTTAATGCTTGTGCTTTAGAGCAATGTCTGGGCTTGCTCTGTGTGGAAATAGTGCTCCCTCCCTGATGGTCATGTGGCACTTCTTGGTATGCCTTTTTTTCCCAAAATGACAACATCCATGAGCAGCCAATGGGGGAGCAGGCAAACAGCTCCTTGGTTTCAGCCAGCCAGAGCTATCTGTGCTCTCAGGAGGGGATGCTTGCCTGGGCAGGGCACTGGGGCAGTGTGCCAGGGACTGGAATGACTCGAGGCCTCAAGGGGAGCTGATTTCCCTAGGAGAGATGTTACATCAGGGATTCTGGAGGAGGGAGTGAGTGCCAGATCTGTTGCTGGGTTCGATTGGCCAAATCCAGGGTGTAGCCTGTGCTGTACCATCCCCATTCCTGCCTGGGTGATGCAGCCAAGGCAGGGCCTGGCAGCTTCTGGAAGGAAGAAATGACAGTGGAACTGTACCCACCTCTGCTACACCCCTGTGAGTCAACAACTGTAAATCCTGTCTGTGTTATCAGCACTGGAATAATGACTCTGTGCCTGCCCTCCTGGCCCTGTCTCTGCCTGAAGCTTCCTTGGAAGCAGTTGTTGGCAAGTGGTGACTCCTTGTCTTAGAAGCTGAAGGCACAGCAGCTGCCCTGCCCCAGACACGTGCTTGTACAGCAGGCAAGCCCTGGCAGAACAGGCATCCTGCAGTGTCTGCTTGCAGGACAGACAGTACCCAAGGTTTGAAGCCTGGCTTGGGATGAGGAGCCCTAAAAGCCAGTGCTGACCTGAGGCTGAAGTGGAACTTGGCCCTAGTTCCTTGAGTATCCCTATGCCTTGAGTTGCTGGGGAGTGACTTTGATTCCATTTGACTCCTGATTGTCCCAGGCAAGTGGGTCTTGCTGTGTGTGCTGTGTGTGAGAGCCAGGCCAGGTCAGCTCTGCTGTGTGGGATTTGCTGCCTGTTTCTGGCTTGCCCTGAGTTCTTGCAGTGCAAGTAACTTCTCTTTTTCTTTCCCTCCCGAAGGTCCCAGTGATCCCTGTGGTGTATTCCTCCTTCACCAGCTTCTATAACCCAAAGACAAATCTATTTACATCAGGTACCAAAGTCACTTGGAGACAGTGTTGATGTTGTCCCATGTGGAGATCTGGTTCACAAGGGTGTGGGAGGGAAGCAGAGCTGGGGTGAACAGGAGGAGTCCCACTGGGAGATGTTTGGAGTCAGTTCAAAGCACTTGGCACCAGAGCCTGGGCTGGGTTAGCTCAGGAAAGGCTGTAATTAAATACACTGAGGGATGTTTTCATTAAATATTGGATACCACCTCTCCTTCTGTGGGCAGGCTCTGGCTAGGCTAGCATTTTGGGACACAAGGGGAATACTCTGCTTGGTACAGCTGTTGGTCTAACCTGCCTGTGCTCCAGGGATGGATGCCTGAAGCCCTGGGAGGGGATGAGGGCTGTGCTGGGGCTGCCCAGTGTGGGGAGCAGGGCAGAGAACAGCTCCTGTGACATAAGGGGTTTCTCACAGGCTCCTCTCTTGTTCCCAGGCAAAATCAAGGTTGAGATTCTGCCTCCAATAGAGACCAAAGGCCTGACATCAGACGATGTCACCGACCTCACTGACAGATGCTTCCACACCATGAGGGAGACCCTCTTCAGGCTGTCAGGCCGTCCAAGTGAGGCAAAGGACTCATCCTAGAGGCTTCTCCAGTGGTGTCACCGTGTGGTGGTGGCTGAAGGGACCTGTCTGTTGTTGCCAAATACTGAAGGAACTTCTCTTCCTCTGCAGTGATTTCTAACTCTGGGAACACCACAGACTGGCACATGCAGGGTGTCGAGCCAGCATTGCAGTTCCCCTACGAGTGGATTTCTCTTATGGGTTCATTTTCTCACTATGAAACGTCTCCTCCTTCTGAATTTCTCAGGCACCAAACTTGTGCTACCAAAGGGCTCAGTGACCCAGAGAGGTGAGTTCCCCCAGCTCAGGCATCTGGCATGGGGTGACAGCAAAATCCTGTCTGCAGTCTGGGCTCTGCCTCACGTGAGTGTCCCTGCACCTGCATCCCTGCAGGCTCAGCTCGTGCTGGCCTGGCCCTGTGATGTCTCAGATGGAAACCACCGGGCAGCAGTTTGTATCTGCACAATCTTGATGCTCAGACAGCGCTGAGAATTGGGTGAAAATCAAGATCTGGGCTTTTCCAGCAGCACTGGGAATGCAGTGCCCTCCCCGGACAGCCCAGAGCACTGCCACCTGGCACAGCAGGACTCACGGGCTTGTCTCCTTGAGATGCCAACAGCATCTTGTTTTGGGAAACTGCTGGCAGCTCCCTGCAGTGGTGGGGGCTCAGCCTGGTCACAGCCAGGTGCCTGCAGTGCCCCTTACAGATGCAAAGGGCTCTGTCGTGCTCGTCTTGTCACTTGTCATGGTCAGCAGTGGCCGAAAGATGGTGCCTGTCCCACGTGTCTCTGCCCGTCTCAGCAGGGATGCTGCTTGTAAAAGCCCCTCGGAGCCACAGGGTGGGTGAGCTGCAGCTGGGACAGGGCTCAGGGGGCTCCTCCCTTCTGGGGACATGAGCTCCTTTCCCAGTCAGATAATGGGGGAGTTCCCCTGTGCTTTGGGGTGATGGAGCAACAGGGCTCCTGCATCCCTTTCTGGGAGCTGTGGCCTCGGAGGCTGCGTCAGGTCCATAGTTCCTTTAGCTTTAGCTCTGCACTTTGTGGCACAGGGGACCTTGGCATAAGGCACCTGGGACTACTCAGGTAACCAACACAACCAGCTCTTGCAGGCTGTGTCGGTGGAATTGTGGTTATACGGTGGTTGGGGGTTAAAGCCTCGACTGGGAAAGGCAGGGAATTCCATGGAGGGAGCCCTTGGGCCAAGCTGGTGCTGGCAGGGGGCTTTATTGGAGGGGCCTTACAGTACAGACTCAGGGGTCAGACCCACGGTGGGATGGGTCAGGGTGGGAGGATGGGAACCAAACCAGCACTTTGTGAGAGTGGCAGATAAAGGACTGTCATGGAGGGTAAATCCAGGAGAGCCCTGGCAGGGCTCCTGGGGGATGGTAACCGTGTCTGACTCCTCCTGGGAGGAGGGAGCAGTGCCTCTGTGTGCAGTTGTCTGCTGTTCACTTTTAATTGGGTTGAGGATGTTATGTGCTTTACAAAAAAAAAAAAAAAATTACACCTATGGTTATTTAAATAAAGGAGCCTCCTGGTCTTGTGTGGGAGCTGAGGGAGGAGGATGTGGGGTGCTGATCCTGCAGCTCCTGCAGGGAGTGGGTTTGGTGATTGTGGGGTGGGTTTGTGGAGTCCTGGAGAGACCAACTGACCCACCAGCTGGTGCTTGTGCTGCTCTAACACCTAGGATTGCCAGGCCTGGGTCCTGGACTGTCCCCCCTCCTTGGCCTCTCCTTGTCCCTGCCTGTTCTGTGCTGCTGGTAGGAGCAACACAGGGAAGGGTGTGCTGTTAAAGCAAGTGGAAACACACTGCACCTTCAGCCCCAGGTAGAAGCATCATCCTGGTTGCTGATCTGGGGCACAGGGATGGCACAGAGGGCTGTGAGCAGGAGCAGGAATATTCAGAACAAGCTGCCATGCTGAGGAGCAGCCAGGCACTGATCCAGCTCCAGCGCTCCTGGAGGGAGGCTGGTCCTTGAGAGCAGAACAGAAACCACAGGGATGGGCACCCACTCCCTGTCCCCAGCCAGTGCATACCTTTGCACCTCTCCCCTGCAATGACACCTCGGGGCTGCAGGGACTTGTCCCCACCTTCTTCAAATGACAGCAGGTAGAGGGGGTGTAGGGAGGCAGCTGCCCTTGGTGGGCCAGGTCTATGCCCGCTGCTCCCTGGGAGACGACAGCCCAGGACAATGCTAAGGACAAGCCAGGCAAAGCTAAACACCACTTGGCTTCACACACAGCCAGTCTGGCACAGCCAGGCACTCATGGCACGAGGTAAGGCATTTATTTGCTGCCTCTCCAGCAGGAAAGGGGGGAGATGTGGAGGGTTCCGAGTCCAGTTTGGAAGTGACTGTGTGACCTTTGATAAGGTGAGCTGGAAGAGAAAATGCTGGAGATGCTGATGGGAAACCAGCCTTCTCCTGCTACCCTGTGCCTTCCTGTAGATGATGTGGCTTTGTCCCCAGCCCGAGGCTGGAGAGTGAGATAAGAGCTGCAGATGCACTTGGCTTGTTCCAGGTCCTTGGGGGTTCGGCTACAGTTCGTTCTTGCAGGAACCTGGGAAGATGGAAAAGAAAAAAGAAACAATCCAGCAACACTGTTAGCCTGGGTTTGGTTTGTCTCTTTCCCAAGCAGAATGAGATTGACCTTAACCTCTGTGAATATCACCCACACTTGCAGCTTTCCCTTTGACAAACAGCCCCAGGCTGGCTCTGTCCCACCACGCTCAGGGGTGTCACTCTCACCTCCCTGGTGTGTCACAGTCCTTGCCTGGGCCCCGTGCTCAGTGTCCCAAAGTCAGTGACAATAACAGTGACAGTCTCTGCTGGGTCAGGGCTAATTCAGACTTAGAGGGGCCAAGTAGTTATGTCTTAAAGAGCTCTGATCTGGTGCCTTTGCTGTGGGTTTAAAGAGAAAATAGATTTTTGTTTTTGTTTTTTGTTCTTACACACATCCCCACTGAGCAGCTAATTGGGGAGTGCAGTTTTATTGTCGAATTGAGTTGTGAAATGCTTCACCAGGCACAGAACATGGATGGCTGAGTAACTCCATGGGATACCCTGCAAACCTCGGGGCTTGCTGGAGTATGACAGGAGAGTTTTGTGTCCTCCAGGGATTGCAAGACCATGAAAAGGGACAAAAACAAGTTTTGCTTGCTGGGGCAGGCTTGACAGAAATTAATTTCAGGACTTTGGAGTCATCCCTTGGAATAAATCCATGTTACCTTGTGATACTGCTCACATTCCTCAGTGCTGTCACTAATAATATATACAGAGCACTACTAGGAAACTCGGTCTGCTGGAACACTCCGTGGTTCTGATAATTACCCCTTTCTGAGATGTTTTTTAAGTGTCTATTTGCAGCTACTTTGTCTTCAAACAAGTTCTTTGAATTCTTTTCCATCTAAGCCATTACTGAAAGCAGTGAACTGGGACTGGATGTGCCCTGAACCAGTTTCTCTTGAGTCTCCTGCCATGAGCTCCAGGCTGTTGCTGCACACCAGCTCCTGAGCTGGCCCAGCCTTGCCTAGTTTCTGGAATTATTTAATGGGAAAACGAGCTGCAAAGAGCTGCCTATCAAAATAAAGTGTTCATATGGTTGTGCTCTACTTGGACTCAAACTGCCGTGCTCCAGAGCACCACAGGGACACAGTGGGATGCTGTCCTGCTCTGTGGTGCCATGGGGGGACATGCCAGGCAGGACCCCCCACCTGCAGCCATTTCACACATGGCAGCTCTCACTGGGGTCCTTTCTCTCGGTCTGCTACTTGGGAGACCCTCTCTGGTCCACTGCTTGGTCTGTAGACTTCAAAAAGAAATGCCTAAAACTTCCCAGGCTTGTAAATCTGCCAACTTTTGCACGCTCCCTAAATTTCCCTGATTGACTTCTTGGACTGTTAATTTCCTAAGAGTTTGGAGTTCTTTTCTAGGGGCCAAGTTACAAGGATGCAGGAAGGGACTGCAGCCATGAGGTGCTGATTACCAGACATGACCCACTGCCCACAGTGCTCCTTCTGCTCTGCCCCACAGCCACATTTCCAAGTGCCAATCCTACAATTTTTGGCAGCTGCAAGGGCAGTCAGATGGTGCAGCGACAGAAAGAGCTTTGAAATGAAGCTAATGGGCTGTTTGTGTTCATCTTTTATTAATTACAGGCTGCTGAGCTTGAGGGAGATCTAGATTAACGGTGGCATATGTGTTACTGATCTTGCTGGCCCACATCTGCTCACCGTGGCCAGTGTGGGTGGAGGGAAATCCTTCAGCCCTGCCTTTTCCAAGCACTTACACGTCTCCAGCCGCTCCTCAAGGAAAGAGATCTGCTCGCTCAGGGAGTCAATTCTGTCCAGTTGCTGGAGGGAGTGGGACAGTCGGCTGATGGGGTCTGTGCCGACGTCCTCCGGCGCCGATGGCATGAGGTTGTGGAAGGGGGCCAGCACCAGCTGGAGTTTCTGCAGGGAGAAGAGGAGCCATGAGTGTGTCCCCCCACGCCAGCAGGAATGCAGCACCCACCAGGGTGGGCTCGTGGGGCTTTGGTTGGTGTTCAAAGGGCTGCCAGACTGGAAAAGCCGCGGCGTGGGCGCTGCCGGCAGCGTGGAGCGCAGCTGGGATTGCTGCTGGGATCGCTGCTGGGATCGCTGCCGAGGCCAGCACCGTGTTAAAAACAGAGCTGGGGAGGAGGGAAACACTGGCTGCGAACAGCCCGGGGTGGGAGCTGGCTCAGCACAGCCTTGAGCAGCAACAGGGCAGGGCAGAGGAGAGTGCTGAAACTCACCTGCTCCAGCGCTTCCACTCTGCTCTTCAGGTCATTCATTTCTTCCTTCATTTCACTGGAGGGACCTGAAAAGGTGACAAAGGGAAGGTCAGTGAGTAAAAACCCATTGCCCGAGGTGAGGTGGAAGGTGCTGGGGAGAAAGAAATTGCTGCAGGGCTCAGGCCAAGCTCTGCTGTTTCCTGCTCCCCTCCCAGTGAGCCCTCAGGGTCTGCCCTGTTGGGACCAATCCCCAGAGCATCATTTGGATCCAACTCCTGCTGCAAGCACTGGCGTCTAGTCCAGCTGTTAATGGCTCAGGCTTCTCCTGCTGCTTGCTGGAGCACCTGCAACAAAGTGGGGGATTCTTCAGGTAATGGGGTGATGCTTGAAGGTCAAGGTGTCTGGTGAAGCCTTTCACACCCTTGTCAGAGAGCACCCAGGTCTGCCCTGTCCTTGGTGGGCACAAGGGTTGTTCCTGCTGAGGGCCCAGGATGGGGATGTAAAGGCAGGTGTGGCACGTGCAGGCAGTGCCAGATGCTCTCCCAGATGTTTGCTGCGTGATGCCCGTGCTGGCCACAGCGCATTATTACTCACGGTACGAGTTTGAAGTGTCACAGCGCGTACCAAAAGTAATAATGGGCCGTCACCAGCGCCGCTCCTCGTGGCTCCAGACCTGCCCTGTGGGAAGGACCATGGCGATGGAGAGAACAGACACAGCCCGGACACCTCAAGCCACAGCCAGGCTCTGTCACCCTCGCGGATGGATTTGTGTGCAGGGCAAGTTGTTTGGGTATGGAAGGGACTGCTGGGCCACCAAGAATAAAGCTGAGGGGTTCTGGCTGGTGTCCCCTCTCCTGTCTCCTGTCACACCTCCTCCAGCCTGTGATGCTGAATGTTAACCCCAGCTCTCTGAAGGCTCCAAGCAGCAATGGGGGACAGGTTACCTGCTTGGCTGAAGGTGTCCATGTCGGGCGCTGGCACCAGGGGCTGGCAGTCCTTGTCATCAGCAGCGAGGGTGAAGCCATCCTGGCAGGCACAGCGGTAACTCCCGGCTGTATTGATGCAGAGCTGGCTGCAGCCATGGCTCTGCCCAGCACATTCATCCACATCTGAAACACAGCAATGGTGAGGGCAGCGTGGTGAGGAAGGGCGTGGGGTGAGTGGCACAGGTGGCTTAGGGGCTACAGTGGAACCCCAGCAAGTACCCCCTGAATGAGCTGGTGTTTGTGCTGGGCACAGCTCTGGGTGTCTCAGCACCGCCAGCGCCTGGCACAGCCCAGCTGGATAAACCTGTGCTAAGCCCGAGGGGGATCTGTCCTCCTCCCCTCTGCCCACTCCCCCCACAACAGAGCCAGAAGCAAAAGCTGTGGTCAGAAATGTCCCAGCTCTGGCCAGGCGGGTGAAGGCAGCTCCGCTCTCATCCCGGATTTACGGGCGGGGTTTTGGTTCCAGCCAGCTGTGGTGAGGAGCTATCAGCCTTTCAAGTGTGTACAAAACCCAGTAACCTCTCCTCACACGGGGGAGTTATTAAAGCTGTTCCCACAAAGCCAAATGAGCTGAACCGCTTCCCACGCCCGAGCACTGTTTTAGGCAGTGGGAAAGTCCTTTCCCCCTGCACTGGAGTGGGAGCTGTCAGCGATGGGCTCAGCCCTGCCTGGCCCAATGTGGGTCAATGCCACACACTCCTCTGCTTCATAGGAGGGTGGAAAGCTGGGAAAAGCTGGGAAATGCCACGGCAGGGTTTGGCACCACTCTGCCTGATTTCCCTGTGCTGAAAGAGGAGCCTGGTGCCTGGAGAATGCCAGGCTTCTCTTCCAGCTTGGGATATTTTCAGTTTACGGATTTAGTCTCTGCAGTAAATGGGCATCTTGGTTTACAGCAAGAGTTTACAAAGCCTGGGAGAGGGAAGATCACAAATGCACGATCTCAGGGTGGCCCCACAAGGTTTCTGTGCTGCAGAAAGGCTTTTGCTGGTGTGCTCACAGCTCTGCCCCACACTCACCAGCAACAAATGGAAAATGTGGATGCCAGGGCAGCACATGGAGGGCTTGGGAGCACTGAGGTAGCAAAAGGGAGGTCAGAACTCCTCTGGGAGTCATGCTTTCTATCCTCTCCTGGCATCAGACATCAATGCCACGGAGTGATACATGTAGATGTGCATGTCTGTGCACAGGGCTAACACACCAGTGCCCCTCTATGATGTGAGTAGCACCAGGCATGTCCCAAGGTGTGATGAGGAGCCGCAATGCTGGTCCCTGTCCCCACTGAGTGTATGGGCAAAGGACATCCAGAGCCCTGTGGCTGCTCTGATGCTCTCCAGGGCAAGCTCTCCCAGCAGCAGCGTGGCAGGCAGCACAGGGAGCACGGAGAGGAGTGGCATGGCCAGTACCTGTCTGGCAGGCTCGCCCCGTCCAGCCGGGTGGGCAGGCACATCTGTCAGGGAAGGTGCAGCTCCCGCCGTTCTGGCACGGTACCCAGCAGAGAGCTGCGAGAGGAAACACCAGCACAGCATCACCCAGCAGCTCTGGGGGTCCTGAGCTCTCCCCCTCCCACCAAGGATGCAACACACACACTGCACACCCCAAAACACACACCAGCACCAGCCTGAGGGCAGGATGGGGTTGAGCTGTCTGGGGTGAACAAGGCACAGGATGGGTGGGATGAACTGGACCTTGGATTTGCAATCTGGAAAGAGGCCAAGGTGCCCACAGGCAGCAAAGACAGAGGGAGGAGGGTGATGGGCAGCAGCAGGCCCTGGGAAGCTCCTGGTGCCATGCTCTGAGCTTGTCAGGGGATGGACTGATTGCTGCTGTGGTTTGCATTTGTTGCCTCCTGACAGCGTTTCTCTTCCATTACTGCTGATTTATGTGGAAAGGAATTACTTGCTTTATTTATCCTCTGTTAACTATAAAGGTAATGAGCAATCCCAAAGGGAAAAGGCCCAAGAGGCAGCATAGAAAGGCTGGGAATTAATCATATATTGAACCGCATTTGGTCGTGATGCTTAAAACTTAAATGCTTTCCTAGAGGGAGAACCCATCTGAGAGAGTGTTGGTAAATGAGAGAGCTGGTCCTGGGGCCTCTTCCAGGGACACAAGGGATGAGCACTGGCACTGAGGTGCCCCAGCAAACTCTTACCTCTGTTACAGCTGAATGCATGGCTGTTTGCTCTGCTCCAGCCAGGACAGCACGAGGCCACAGGCTCAGGCAGCTGCCTGTACCTCTGCCGATAGGCAACCCTGTAGATGGTCCTGCAATGCAAGGATGGGGCTGAGCTGGGTGCCAGAGCACCTTCCCCGACCCCCATCCCGTTCCCTGCGCTGGCACCCACTGCCCGGGCACAGGGAGCATCATCCCCTGTGGATCACAGCAGAATCCCCCCAGCTGCTGCCACGCTGGGAGCAGGCTGGTGGCACAGGCAGGTGCCCTCACCTGTAGGTGCTGCAGAGGCGGTGGCCCTGGCAGGTGGTGAGGTAGGGCTGGTAGACGGGCTGGACGTGGGACTCGGTGTAGGTGCCCGCCTGGCTCTGCGGTGCCACGGCACAGACCCTGCGGCTGAGCACAGGGGACAGGGTCACACCTCACCAGCCCAGCACGGGGCCTGACAGTCCCTCTCTGCAGAGGGTGAGTGCAATGGCAGTGGCTAATTGCCCCAGTGCCCTAGGAGGCAACTTTTTTGGGGGCAGTGACACAAATATGGAGCACTGTGGGCTGTGCAGGCTCTTCCTCCCCAGCCCCTGTGCCAAGGCACTGACGCCTCCTTGAGCACTCACCCGGCACAGTCCCTGTCCCAGGGGAGCACTCAGGACTCAGATTTAGGGATGATTTACTCATTCCATTAATTGTCTCCCTTTCCCCAAAAATCACTCACTTTCTGGGGGGATTTTTCCTTTCTGAGACTTTTGCATTCCTGAAACGGATGCCCCTGTGGTCACCAAGAAATTAATGATTTCACAGGAAGGGTCAGACTCACCACAAAAAAAAAAATAGAGGTTAGATGAAAGGGGCCCTCCAGCCTTTCTAAGATAACTGCTATCCAGCCAAAAACTCTCCCAAGGTTAACAGCCAAAGTGGTCTTGGTTAAATAACCTCTTTTTCAACATTTTTTAGCCCAAACAGGTCAGTCCCACTGAGGAACTCATCTCCTCATCTCAGCCTCCCAGCTCAATTAGAAACTAAAATAAAAAGCCTGGGAATTAGCATGGACATCAGATGGCTTCCATTAACTCCAGAAAACTCCTCTCAGCCTCATGATTAATGTTATAGAGGATGCAATTTTTAAATGGCAATTGTTTGCTTTGCAGAATTTAGAATAAAGCTCTGTTTGCAGCCTGTGCGTGCGAGTGAGGAATTCAGCTGTGGTTTTGGTCCCAACCAGAATGCAAAAGGTTTGACGCTGGAGGAGCATTTCAGTGTAAAAACAAACTTTGTAGAAAATGTGAGCTGTATCTGGGGGTGGAGGTTGAGCTCCAGCTCCTCTTGGCTGGGAAAGAAACTGGGGCACAGAGCTCTGGGCTTCCTCATACCCAGCGGGAGCTGAGCTGTGCCTGCCCAGGCTGTGCTGGGATCCAGGCTGCCATGGCAGACCCATTTCCTGGAAAGAGAAGGGGAATTGCTGGAGCTGCCACTCCTGGGCTTGCAGGACCATGCTGGGGAGCACAGGGCACAGCAGGCACCAACACACCAGGGTATTCCACACCTCTGTGCCCTGGACGGTGTGTCCATCAGAGCTGGGAGCTGCATCTTCCTCTGAGGGGAGCTGCATCCTCCTTTGACAGCTTGCTCACAAGGCTCAGTCCATGTGACAGCAAGATTTCACACAGATTTTTGTGAAGGATGTGTTTGAAAGAGACAATAATAACTCCTGAGCAGCTCAGGCCTGATCACCTTTTGACTCTCACGGACAAAAAGCCCAGAGTGTCTTTCTGTCCCTGCATGGAGCTAAATGGGCATTTTCTCTGAGAGGATTTTTAGCTTCAGTGACCAAGCAAACAACGAGCAAAGGACTGCCAGAGTCTTTTCTCACCTCCTGGCCAGCCCTGGAGCTGCCCATGTCCACAATGGCCAAACAGAGCTATTGACCTGGAGAGGATATGCCTCACCTTGACATGCAGATGGGCACACCCGAGAGGTGCAGACAAAAAGGGGCCTTACCCTGCCCGGGCAAAGCCATCAGTGCTGGTGGTGAGGCTGAGGATGAGGAGGAGTCCCAAGAGGAGGCAGCCCAGGTGGCACATGTCCTGTCCCTCCTATGGCACCCCAGGCTGTGTGGCACGACCCGGTCTCGCTCTTCGGTGGGATGTGCTGGCTCCTACCACATGTCCTGTCCTTCAGCGTGGAACCCTGCAACCAGGAGAAGAGCACTGTGAGCATGTGGTGTCCCTCCCCAGCTGGTGACATCTGACAGAGCCATGGGGACAAACTGTTGGCAAGGTAGGAGCTCATCCAGGTACAAACCCACTTTTCCCAACGTGTCTCAATATTGTGGCAGTGATTTACCCCAGGGAATGCCTGGAGATGCTCTCACAGCCCCAGAGTCCACATAGTCATGTGTCAAGAGAGAGGGAAGGGACCTGTGCTGCCTGAAACATGCTGCCAATTCCAGGCACTGAGGGCAAAACAATGGCCTGTAACTTCTTAATCCATACAGCATCGTAAAGCTGTGCTTTCCCACCACATAACACACTGAAATCTGATCTTCTTCTCTTTAAAATACAAGTTCGTGCCAGAGAAAAGGGCTGCAAGGGCCATATGTACCGTCTGCAGAGTCAGATCTGAGGCACAAATAAAGAGGTTTTGATTTTCTAGCAGAGGACAAATATGAAACAAGGCTGAAGAAGGTCAGTAACAATATCTAATTCAAACAGTATTGCATTCAGACAAACCAGTTGGCCTCCGGATGGCAGCAGCTGAAGGAGGAAGAAATAAAGAAACCCACCTTAAAAATACACCAAGTAAAGAAAGAATCAGCTGTGCTGATTAAACCTCCAGAAAGTGGAGGCAACACAACAAGAACCCTCCTTCTAAGACTGCAGATATGGTGACTGTAATCCAACTTTCTAAAATCCACAGGTGCTGTGGGGTGGGACTTGGAAAGCTGCAAGTGGATCCCCAAACTCCATTAGTATAATTCCTAACTCTTGAGACAAGTTGTTAGGGATAACCATCACATATTTGTAGACCTTAAAGGTCTCAAAGCCCTCCTCCAAGGCACTCAGGATTGTCCTTTTCTTTGTGCAGGTAGAGAAACTGAGGCATGGAAAGATGGAGGGTCACATCTGAAGAGAAACCAATCTGGTGCCTTCGTGCCCTTTAATATCAAATATCAAACATCATATTTCCATGCAAGTCCAGTTTTGAGGATGTAAGGAGGATTTTGGTGCTATAAAGCCTGGTGCTATAAAGCCTCCATTCCCCTCCAAACATGGCAATAAATTTCATCTCCTAATGATTGATTTATGGTATTTCGACCATGAGGAAAGCAAATCTCGCTTGGACTGCAGATAAGCTTTTTAAAAGTAGCAAAGAAGGCTTCTTCCTCCCCAGTCCTCCTGCAGACATCCCAAGGACACTAACTCCTCTCTGCTCCACCAGCCAGCTTTTCCCAGGGCTATACTGGGACACATACTTTCCCTACAATCCCAGATCCCCAGGCTAGCAGTGCTTCTTCTGAAGTCTGTAAGTCAAACTCTGCCAACCATCTCCATCCTCCCACAGGATTCCTGTGACTGCCATTGTAGTTTTCCCTGTGGGGATGGCAAGAAACACAGGGCATGAGCCTAAAATACAGACAGTTTGTTTTTTCACTTTGAAATGGAGCAGCACTGCCCTACCTCAAGTGGTCAGAGGATCCCTCTGGGTCATAAAATTATGGTTGCTTCATACCAGAAAAATTTGCAAAAGTGGAAAATGTGATAGTCTATACTTGTCTTTTTTTATGAGCTTATGAAAATCAGCTTCTTTAAAGCTGCTGAAGGTCTTTCAACCTGTTGCCACTACCTATTCCAATACTGCTCTTTTAAAGCACATAACTTAAGGAAAATCTTTTTATGCTTAAGAAAAAAGTAGGTTTTTGTCACTGCCCTCCTAGTCTCTCATATGAAGAGGTGAAGCCTCATGGTCTGGTAAGTGAAATTATGTGTGTGCCTCTGAGCTTTTGCTGTTTTAGGGGTCAGCAAAGCCTCCTTGACTGGCCACGTGCTCTTGTGAGTCTGGGGGTCTTTCTTCCTCCAGCCAGAAACATTCCCATAACTGTCCTAAGTCTGCTCCTGCCTCACCTGCCACAGCAACACAACCCACCGTGCAAGCGAGCAGCACTTTGTCCAGCTTTGCCCATGGAACCAAGACTAAAACTCCAGCTGACGGCAGCAGGAGGAATCGGGCTCTGTCTGCAAAGGGATGCGAGAGAACCCAGCCCCTTGGGAGGATGCAATAAACCTCACAAGGCTGCAATAAACCTCACAAGGCTGCACTTTCCCAAACAGCCTGGCCTGGTTCTGCAGCTGAAACCGCGGCTCCAAACTGTGCACTTGCCCTGGCCTGTGCCCTTAGAGCCAAACTCTCCCGGAGAGGGTCAGCACCAGCCGCAGGAGGATGGATTCTCCCTTACAGACACCTCCAGCCGGCTGGGATGCGGCACCGCGGGACACGGGGATGCGGGCACTGTGGAGGGGGACACGGGGATGCGGGCACTGTGGAGGGGACACGGGGATGCGGGCACTGTGGAAGGGGAAGAGGGAAGTGGAACACGGCGGAGGGGGCTGCAGGGGCACGGCACAGTGCGGCGGGGCACAGGGACACGGTACGCGGGGGCTGCGGGAACACGGTTATCACGCAGCGGGCTGCGAGGACCGGGTACCGCCGGGGTCTGCGGGGGCGCGGGTGCCACGGGAGGCTGCAGGGACCTGGGAATCACGGAGGGGGCTGCAGGCACCCGGAGGCCGCGAGGGGCTGCGGAGACCCCGGTGTCCCGGCTCTCCCAGGATTTGCAGGGACACGGGCACCCCGGGGGGCTGCAGGGACCGCAGGGACACGGGCATCCTGGGGGGGATGCAGGGACACGGGCACCCCGGGGGACTGCAGGGACACGGGCACCCCGGGGGACTGCAGGGACCGCAGGGACACGGGCATCCCGGGGGGATACAGGGACAGGGGCATCCCGGGGGGCTGCAGGGACACGGGCACCCCGGGGGACTGCAGGGACCGCAGGGACACGGGCATC
>JAWWEE010000036.1:2896797-2909514 GCA_035221455.1 Xenops minutus | reverse complement strand
GTCACCCCCGGCCGTGTCGCCCCCCGTGCGGCGCCCGTCGGGACTCACCGGTGGCGGTGCCGGAGCCGCGGAGTCTCCGCCGCGCCGCAGCCCCCCGCGCATTTCCTCCCCCGGCCCGAGCCGGTCCCTCCGCCCCGGCCCAATGAGCTCCCGGCGGGGAGGAAAGCGGAGCCTCCCGGCCGGGGGGAAACGCCGGAGCCCGGGGATCCTCCGCCCGCCCCCCGCCCCGCCGGCCGCCACCTGCCCCCGGTGCCCCGGGGGGACACGGAGGGACCGGGCAGGACCCGCCGGGGAAATCATGTCTTGGCTGGGACACGGCAGGACCCCCCGAGAAGGCTGGTCGTGGGGAGAGGACCCCCGAGCAGCCCAGCCCGGGGTGGGGGGACACGCCGGGGTCGTGCCCCGTGTGTTTTCGCTGCCTCGCTGATGGAGACAGGATTGCAGGGGTCGCCTGCCCTGGGTTGATCTGGAGCCTTACCTGGTGACCCCACGTCAGGCTGAGTCCCCCCAGTCCGGTCCCACGTGTCCCACACTGCGAGGACACGGGGTCCCTGAAGCCCCCCTAAATCCCAGCCCTCCCGGGTGGGCAGGGGATTAATAGCCAAGAGGGAGAAATCCCAGCGCAGCGCCCGGCCGCTTGCCCTGGGGGTGTTCAGCCTCACAGGGGAGATGGTCCATCACCCGTGCAGTGTCCAGGGCAAATCTCTTTGCTACAAAATACTGTGGCTGGTTCCACACTGTCCACGAGCACATGTAATTTTAAGAGGAGACATCATCGTTCCCTAGGTTAGAGACCTGGTCCACAGCCTCCCGCCGTGCCCCGTTAATCCCCCCGAGCTCATCACTACACCAAAGTCCTGCGGAAGCCAGAGATGAACTGTCAGGACAGGGAGGCTGGGTTACAGCAGGCTGGGTTCCAGCGAGCCCTAAAGGGCGATTCCGGGACTCCTTGGAGTTTCCCCCAGCTGCGGAGCAATGTGAGGCTCGACCCCGAGAGAGTCCCCAGGGTGACACACTGGGCTCAGCTCCGGCTGCCCAACACCTGCCCCGGGACAGCTCAGGCAGCCCCATGCCAGCTGCCTACAGGCTTCTGCTCCTAAATGCCCAGTGATTTATCAAAGCAGTTCGGTTTGTGCCAAATTGCCACTTGTTTTGTCTACATTTTTGTCTGGAAAATTAGAGCACAGAGGCTTATTGTTTTTCAAATGACTTAGGCGCCTGCCCATGCACAGAGCCATTCTTAAAGATAGCAGGGATCTGATGTGCAAATGAATGGCAGGATACAGCCCCCTGGGAATATTTGTTCCCATTAAGTTTTGTAATTTTTTGGAAAGCTTGTAAGCATTTAAAGGAAATATTTACCAGTTAAATAATAATGGCGCCAAAAGAGCAACTGAGCTCGCTGGCCCATCCCCTCTGTATCCTCAGGGATATGCTGAGGCTGCTGATGGGACTGGAGCTGTCTCGGGTCGGGCTGCACCCTCCGGGGAAGCTGATGGGTGCTGCTGTTCTGGAGTGGGGCTCTCAGGTGGACCCCTGTAAAGGAGCTTTGGTGGGATTCTCCCTGAGGAAGGGAACAGAGGGGAATCCGCTCGGGGATGTACTGGTGGAGATGGGGTTCCATGCCATGGGAGAGGGGATCCCTCCCAGCAGCAAAGGAAAGGCTTGCTGGTGCTGGTGGAAGCACAGCTCCACATTACACAGCGCCTCATACAGCACACACGGGGTTGCTCCCTCTGTGAATCCATCCATCCTACCTCCTGGGAAGGATTTCAGCTCACTTAACTGCATAAGCACGAAGCAGAGGCAACTTTTCCCAAGAGCCTTGAAGGGACGGTAATTATCTTGTTATGCAGAGAGTGTGACTGTTTTTTTTCTGGTGTACGGGGGAGATGAACAGAGCCTGAATTATTGTCTAATAATTGCAAAATGCATTTGGAAGCCAATGGAAAGCTTCTCCTTGTGGCCATACTGAAAGCAGAGGATCTCATTCTGCAGCCAAGACACTCACCTTATCCACGGTGCTCCATCATGTGTCCTGGGCAGGGATCCTTTCCTTGAGGAGCATCCTGGTTTCTTACTGTCAGGACAGAAAAAGCCCACTGTTACACTCCCCTCGTCAGGCAGGCACACACCAGTGACCCAGCCCTTGCCCACGACGGACCTGGTGTGGGATGCCCAGGACGCTCCCAAAGGTGTGGAGCTGTGTAGGATGAAACCCTTGTGGAGTGGGGTGGAGGATGAAAGCAGGATCGTGGCCCCAGAGTCCCTGTGGCATTGGCACTGAGCTCACACCACCGGTGTGCCAGAGAGGCACGGGCACTCTGACACCATGGCAGGGCACTGGAGGCCCATCCCCATTCTGTGGCGGGTGTTTTAGGAGCATCCTGTGGTCCTGGTCCTCCCTCACCTTGCTGTGATCCCAGTGGAAAAGACCAGGCAGACCCACAAAAAGGTGTCTTTGCACCTTTCAGGGCTGAGCAAGCCAGGGTATGAGCAGTGGCTGAGCAGAGCAGAATCCCTGGTTCCACCTAACACAGCACCAGGGCTTTGCTGAGCAGGATCTGTTCCATCCGGCAGTTTTGCCCATGCCCAAGGCTGGGATTTCCCAAGAACTGAGAACAGGGTGCCCCATTCCTCCCATGATCCCAGGTATATCCAAGTTCCCTTACACTGATTTGTGATCCCATCTGCAGCAACCCAACACTCTATTTTACCATCATCAGTAGACACTCTCATTTAAGAACAAACATCCCTAATTACCCAGGAAACCTTTGTCTCAGTCCCTGGGATCCCAAGTGTGAATTTGATGGTGAGGAAGTGGATGGATTCATCGTTCAGCTCCTTGCAGGACACCACAACCCAGCACAGGACCAAGCACAGACCATCTTCCAGGGTCTCTGTTGGAGCTTTCTCAGCCATTAGGCAATTATTCCCTAAGTGCACCAAGCACTTTAATATTCTGCCAGTATTTTAATTGCAAAATGTTTGCTTTTCAGTTTCACTTACTGGGTCAAATCTTTGCTCAAGCGAGTACCCATGTCAGCTGCTAAAGAACTACATATAGCCCATTAAAAGAGCATTTAATCCTCCACTCTTAGGGAGGGTTCCGTGTCTTATGTGCTAATATTCATTATGCTGGGAGGAAATCCCCCAGGACACTGCCTGGCAAAGTTCCCTTGGAAGCAGAGGAGTTGTGCCAGTTCAGATGGGGGAAGATCAGATCTGCTGGCACTGTTAATGTCAGTGTGATGAGCTTCTGACAAAGGCAGCAAGGGATTTTGGCTCCTGCCTGCAAGGCTGACTGAATTTGAAGTCCTCCCTTGACCAATGTTTTACATTTTTCCCCCACAGCTTTCTCCCTTGCACACTAGAATTGTACTCCCACGACATCTAATATTAATGCTTGTCTCCAGGCCAAGAAAGAAATGTTCCTGCCCAGCCTCCCTCTTAGATTTAGCAATGCCAAAACCTCCTTGTCTCCCACTGGTTTTACCACCAGTGTGAGCTGTGAAGGACACCGAGTGCTGACCCAGAGCAGGTCTTGGGCTGAGCACTGGACTGGCTGTGAAAGTGAGATTTTCACCCACCTCCCTGTTTCCTAAAGGCTGTCCCATGGACCTGCCAAGCCCACTGCACCTGCCCGGGCATCCGACATCCCCCGAGAGCATCCATGGTGGATTGAGAGATGGACTGTGACAGGAAGCAGTAGGAGAACCTGGAGGGTGTGAGGTATCTGGGGCTGGGGGGACTCTGCTCTGGCTCTGTAGGCATGAAAAAGGAATTATACCAGAGGAGAATTCATAGGAGATCAGCACTAAAGACCCACATGAGGAGCCCTCTCTTAAGAGAGGAGTGCTTCCATCCCATCACAGAAAATGGGACGTGCCCAGGCACACGAGCGCTTCCCCAAACTGGGGCCAGAGGTGCTGCAGTGGCAGATGGATGAGGAGACAGGCAGGAGAGTGACACACATACAGATGCAAAACTTTTCAGCTGCTACAAGCCCTGGCTGACCCCATACCTGCTGTGTACAATGGGCCCTCGCTGGCCTCTGCGGGGGTTTGGCACAGAACTGGAAGCACTAGCTAAAGCAATAGGAATTTTTGGTGCTTCTCAAAAAAACACCCCCAAAAAAACAGGAGGGGGAATGGCTTTTCCTGTTCTAGGACAAATTCTTCTGCTCAGGTTTTCCATAAGGCTGTTTGTAAACTTTACACTTCAATTTAGGCTTTGGATCAGCCCCCTTTCTGCAGAGCCATGTGAGGAAAATGACCTCCCACTATTCCATTATGTCCCATATTGTTCTCAGCTGCGTCAGCTGCAGACCGGTTATCTCAGTGGAAATCTAGATGAGTCCACTGATGGCAGTGGGATAAAACCAGGTCAAACCAAGAAAAGTACTTGGCCTGTAGCTCTCAGTCTGCTATCACCAGTTGCCCAGGGCTCTGTGTGTTATAAGCGAGATCTGAGCCTCACAAAGTGATTGTTTTTGTGCCTGAGTAAGGACTTCACAAGCATTAAGTGTCTCAGGACCAGTGTGTTATAACTTAAGGTGACCATGGGGACAACCAGCAGCTGAGCTGTAGCTGTGCAAAAACAAATGTAGGAACAGGACAACATCCCATGGCTAGGTTTATTTTCCTTTGCATGCACACTTGAGCTCTTAATTTACATTTAGAGGAGGCAGCAGTGGCTACAGTGTAAAAACTGGGAAATGATTCATTCCACCCAAGAACAAACTGAATTTTGCTGCTTTCTGTGAAATTTCCCTGGCAAAACATGGTATTAGTCAGCAGGGAATGGTCCCCAACCCCAGTTTCCCAGTGAATCACTCCAGAGAAGCTCATGGGAAGTGTGGTGGGATAGCTGTGAGCTGCAGGACAGCTCGGTCCCTGCACTGTGGCCATCCCAGGGAGCAGTTCAGCAGAGAGCACTTCACACAAGAAATGCTCTGATTTTTGCTCTGATTATCCCTTCCTTCCAGGAGAAAGTCTTTAGAACCTGCACTAAGCAGAGCTCCTCTCTGCCGGCACCTCCCAGGCTGTGAGCAGGATGGGGATCCAAGAGCCCACTTTGGGAGAGAGAACAGAGAGCGAAAAAAACATTTCTCATCATCCCCTTCTCTTTGCAAAAACACTTTTCTTTCCCTGCCTGGTCTGAGACCTCTCCCATCATGTTTTTCCATGCCCCCCTGCCGCTGGTGGGACTGAGGCAGGTTCGTTTACCCTAATTTGTTGCAGTTTGTAAATCTGCCTCCCCTGAGCCAGCCCCATCTGCAGCAGCAGACCCTGGGAAATGGCTCAAATGAGCCTCCAGACCAGATTCAATTTCTCTTCCTTACCTCCAGGGAAACTCGTGAGAGACGGTAGTGTAACAGCAGAGAGGGGGAGTAACTCCATGGGCAGATCACAGGGAAGAACGCTGGGAATCTGCCGGGGCAGACTCAGTGCTTTCCACTGCTGCCCAGAGGTGAGGTGGATTTTTGAGGATGCTCAGGCTCCAGCCACCACATCTGGACTTCTGCCTCACACAGTTTCCAAATCCAGTCTTAAATCAATTTCATCACTGACAAAGCCTTGTTGTTTCTCCTTATTTTTTATTCTCTGTTCGGTGAATTGATTCCATGAATATTAGACCCTTGGATAAAGTATGATGAGTTCTTTCTACCAAGAGCCATTCACCGCTGTGGTTCTGCTCCATATTCCCACACAGCCAGCCAGTGCCTGGGTATCCCAGCTGCTCCTTTATCCCAAAATACCCCGGGTACCTCACTGAAAGCCTCCTGCCTGACACTGTGTAAAGCCACAGCAGGACCCACAGGTAGCTGAAAACAGACAGCATGAAAATCAGCTGGCTCCGTGGTTATAAATCTGGGAGGCTTTGTTGAGCTCCTGGAATGCACGCCCAGCACACTCCAGGCTCGGCTGTTAGGCAGGACCTGGACCTGTGAGAGCCAGGACAGCCCATGCCCACATCCCTGTCCTGCCCCTCATCCCACCCGGGTCTGGGGCTGAATTCGGCAGCGCAGTGAGGAGAGCGACAGGCAGAGAGCACAGGGGGAAGGATGGACAGCATGGGGGTGTAGCAGAAGTGCTCAGAGAGCAGGCAAAAGAAAAAGGGAAAGAGCAACGGGAAGGAAAGAGATTTGCTAAGGATTTCCAGCCATCTCACAGGAATTTGTGCAAGTGTTTGAAGCCTCTACATGCACGGGAGATAAAATTTACCCACAGAGTTCTCTGCTCCTGGAAAACATCCTGAGTGCCAGCAGAGTGAATTAAAAATAACAGTGCTAAAAGTTGAGCTCCTCTCTGAGCAAAGCAGACCCAGCCTCACCAGGAGCAGGCGGAGGATGCTCTATACACCTTTTTGCTCCAAACGATGCTTTACACACCCCTGTGCTCCACAGGATTGTTTACACCTCTCTTTGCTCCACACTGCTCCATCCCCAGCATTCCTGAGCAGGGGCAAAACCACCCAAAGCCTGCAGGGTTTGACCTGGCAAAGCCACACTCCTGCTGCCCACAGCACCAGCTCCGCATCCCATGCCATCCCATCCCATGCCATCTCATCCCATGCCATCCCATCCCATGCCATCTCATCCCATGCCATCTCATCCCATGCCATCCCATGCCATGCCATGCCATGCCATGCCATGCCATGCCATCCCATCCCATCCCATCCCATCCCAACCCACCCGTGCCATTCCCACTGTGGCTCTACGGTACCTGTGGCACCCCACTGTCCCCCGCCGTGCTGGCAGCAGCCCCATGGCCATGCTCCCAGATGGCTCCTGATGGCCATCCCTGCCCGGCCACCCCAGGTCCAGCGGGCTCGGGCACCCGCCCGGTGGCCCCAGCATGGCCAGTGGCTGGCTGTGCACAGGCAGGAGGTGGCTGCTGAGGTGGAAGGGCGGCTTTTTATGCTTTTCTTCCTGTATAAATCAGGCCGGGGATGGACAATCCCAGACAGGACTTCCTGTGTGTGTTGTGAGCTGATAAGGGGCGCCGCGAGGAGAACAAACACGGCCGCCCCGCACCCCGAGGGGACAGGGGCCGTGGGGCGGCACCCCCACACCGTGGACACGGGGGCTGAGATGGACAGGAGGGACACACGAGTCCCCAGGGGACACGGGGAGGGACAGGGCGGCCGCCCAGGCTCCCTCGTCCCCTCGCATCAGGTCTAAGGATGGCTCTGGCCCCCTGCCCTCCTACCTCACTAGGGCACATTTTGGCAGCACCCACCACTGCTGACTCTCATTCCCGCTCCAAGGGGGTGGATGGGGGGCTAGTGGGGACCCCCACAGTGCCACGACGTCCCTCACAGCCCGTGCCAAGCGTGGCAGGGCTTGCAGCCAACTTCTCAAGAGGGGCCGTGTTGGTGTTACGTTCTGGGGTATTTGCAACCCCCTGAAATTTGGGTTACAGCACTGTGGTCAGTCAGACTGTTGGATGGATGGTCACCCCTGTCCCCTGTGTTGGGAAAGAGCCAGGCACATGCAGTTTGGGTGACAAAACCTGCAGGACATCACCCAGCAAAGATGGCACCTTCAGGGCCAGGCAGCACAGGAGCACGAAAACGACTGCCCTGGTGCCCTAATTTTCAAGCCTGTTCTGGTGCAAAACTGCTCGTGATTTCAAATTTAATGCAGGTTTATTTGTGTGACCTCGCTACTGGGTGACCAAAGGAGGACCAATACAGTTTTTAATTGGATTTTGAAACTTCGGTCCAGACCACGCTAAGAGAGGATGAAATTTTGGAGGTGGCAATTCTTTCTGGACCCTCGAGACCCCCACGGCAGCCTGTGGGTTCTGCTCCTGTCCTGGCAGAGCACATGGGGTGGGTTTAGGGACACCCCAGTGCCATCTGGGGCTCCCCTGGAGCAGAGCTGTGTCCCTGGCTCGTGCCACACGTGCCAGGGTCCTCCAGATTGTGCGCAGACTCACAGTGAGCACAGAATTACTCCCACCCTGATTCAGCAAAACAGTACTCTGGGCAAGTCCCCTGGGAGTTGCAAAATATTCCTGTGTTTATTTATATATAAAAGCATGGCTAAAGAAAGCCCCCTCTTGTTTTCCTTGGCAGACAGGGTTTTCAAGGCTGCTTTCTGCTGCCCATCATCCTCTCTATCAATAGGTGATTGTATCCATCATGTGCTGCTGGCAGCAAGCATTCCATGCTGATGGATTCTATGGGAGCACACCTGTCCAGGGGAAAAGGCTGTGTGTGTGCTCAGTTGTGCATGAAACATTTTGTGCACACATTAACCTGTAGGGAGGGTCTGTGTCCCAGTGGCTTTCCACTTGGTGATGAGTTTTAAGCAGTGGGTCCCTGTGGAAAGGTACAGAGGTCACATGGATGGCATGTGCCACCTGTGAGATGAGGCACTGACCACCATGTGAACGGATGATGCTCCATTCAGATCAGAAATGCTGAACACTGGGAGCTCAGGTCCAGAGCTTTCCCCACCATCAGCAGACACACAGGCTCAGCCCTACAATGTGCAGAGCCTTCACAATAGTTCCTGACATCCTCCCCAAAACACTGCACTCAGATTTTATCATCTGTAACAACCATTGCTTGGTCCTGTGCCATCTCTCCCGTGCCCTCTGCCCTGAGATCAGTGCAGGTCACAGGCCATGACAGGGACATCACCCACCCACACCTCCATGTGCACGCAGAGCCAAGCACGGAGAGGGGCTGCTCTGGAGCTGCAGGAGTGGAATGGGACGTGTGGAAGACGTTTCCTGTTTACCCAGTCTTTGGAGTCCTCAGTAGTAGCTGTTGCAGCGGGAAGTGGTCAGCAGGGGCCATATGAATGGGTGTTTTTAAATTTGAAATCCTGACACTTCATCTTGCAGAGCCGCCACTGTCCCCCTCCTCGGGGGAAGACCTGGGTGCCAGCCAAGGCTCAGCTCTGGTGTGCGAGAAGGAGGGAGGGAGGAAGGCAGAGGGTGATGGTGCTGCACACCCAGCCATGCTGGCCATGCCCACAGCCCTGCCTGCACCTCCCATTGTCCCCCAGCCTCCTGCTGGCACCTCCATTGAGGCTCCAGCTCCCTGGCAGCTCCCCAGCCCATCCTGAGGTGACCTTTCAGGTAGCCCACGGTGGCAGGTGGCAGTGGGACCCACCAGAGCACAGCATGCAGATGGACAGGCAGCCCCAAGCTGGGACACGTGCTTTTCCAAAGGCTTTTCCAAAGGCCATGAGTCCCCTCTGCCACTGACCAGCTCTGCAGCATTCAGGACCTGTCAGGCGTGAATTCTGAGTAGGAGGATGGAGGGGGCTTTAGCCCCTCATTAGCACAGGCCAATTAGTATGGCATGCTACTCTCCTGTCAGCTGATGTGGCTGCTGTTGAATACACCCTGCCCATGCTGATCCCTTAACGCTGGGGCTGTGTGTAGTTTATAATCAGTTTTCATCCAAGGTTTTGCTGCAGGAACTTTTATATGGTCTTTTTTTTTCCCCTTTCTGAGTCTCAACTGCTCCTGAGAAACCAAGTCCTGCCTGGTGTGTTTTATTGGCCTTTTTGGGCTGCTCTGTGCCAGCACGTGCTGCTCACTGTGATGCTGCAGAGTCAGGACCAGGGCACGATCCCCAGCAGCCACATTTCACTGTGATTTTTACATTCCCTGTGGTCCCACCATCCCCTGCATCCCAGTCAACTCATCCCCTCACTGCTGTATCTTGTGAGGCATCTGGTCTGGCATGCCCAGATCACTCGGGGTCCTGGGGACTCAGTGGCACCTCTAAACCTACTTGGCCACTGTCCAGCCTGTCCTTGAGGTGAGGATGAGGGGCAGACAAGAGGCAGCAGCCCTGGGCAGAGTCCAGCCCACAGATTCCAATGTGCCTCCCGCACATGGGGCAGGACTGAGGAGTTTTGAGGGTGCCCTGGGAATACCCGACAGTGCAGCCGTAATTAATCAAGTTCAGAGATTGAATTCTTCATTAGTGCTTCTCGCTGCACGGGGAGAGCCCTGGGAGTCTGTCAGGCAACCACAGCCTGCCTGGGAAACACATTTGTCTTCTCGTGGTGAAAACTTTCTATGAAAAGGAATTTCATCCAGGTTTTGCAGAGAATGCTGTAGATTTCAGAGAAATCAGAAGTCAGGAAAGAAGTTCCTTGAAACTGTCAAAGCCTCCCAGCTCCAAAGTTAAGTTTTGAACTTTAGAGCCCTGAAATGTGAATGATTAGTTGGAATTGTATTTTTCCCACTCAGATTTCCCTAAAGGTTCAAAAAAACATTATTGTTAAATGAACCTTCACTAGTGCAGTATCTGGGTAGGCTGTGAATCTGGGCACACAATGGCTGATTTGGGATGGGGCTGTGCTGTGGGGTGATGATTTGAGAGGACCAACAGGCTTCTGTTTGCAGGGGGCTTTTGGGTCCCTCTGCAGTCCCATGTCCAGTGAGACCCTACTCTCAGTCACAAAGAAACCACTGGGGAAGGCTCTTTTGGCAGAGCACTTTGGGGCAATATTTGTTCCCTCAGCTCTTTGATTATTAGTCTTTTAATTTAAAAAAAAATACAAAGAGAAGTTAAAAATAATGGTAAAGAAAAGATGCTTTGGGACAGCTGCCTCTGCTGAGTCTTTCTCGGTTTCCAGCTTGCCCAAGGATCTTTGTGTCTCTAGGTTTTATCTCCCAGTAAATGCTTATTTTATCTCTGACAGTGAGAGTCAGAGACTCCTCATTTTCAACACTTGGGAAGCACCATGCAACATCCTCCAGGGATGGCTGGATCTGCCTCTCACACTGCCAGGCCCAGAGGCTGCTGATGCTGTTGATTTTCTGAGTCTCTTCCCCAGGGCAAAGACTTTCTTTTTGTGCAGATCTCTCAGTCCTCATCAAGGTCTCTACTTTTGCAATAAAGACATTTTTAAAGTTCTTCTGACATCCATAAGGCCTCCTCTCCCCCCTGCATTGGTACTAGTAGCTGTTCATTAGCACCAAAAGCTAATTGCTAACAATTTGTTGCTTAGATATTTGACATCATGTTGCTCAAGTCGGGATTGTGATGACAGAAAGCTGGAAGTTGACTTCTGTGATGCTGTCTTTAAGTAGTGCTTCTTACAGAAGATTGGCAGGTTCTTCCAGGACATGTCCAACATGGAAATAAGCCAAAGCAAAGGCTCCATGTGGGACACAGCCCGTGGCCAGGGAAATATTTCTGTTGCAAGCAATGCCTGAGCACACACTTAAAGCCCTGCACGTGCTCCGGTGCTGTGTCAGAGGTGTGGGGGAGTTCGTGTCATCTACATCAGCCTGTCCAGGGCCATAAATCAACTCCAGCAAAATTAGGAATGGCAACAAAAAATCAGCCAGACCTCACTGTGAAGCACCTCGTACATCTGTGCTTTCCTGAGTCAGAGTCACCCCAAAACTGCTGAAGCACCAACACCTGTACCCCCAGCTGTATGATGGGAGTAAAACCATGGTGGGCAGCTCTGGTAGACCAAGGTGGGCAGTTCCTGTAAGACCAAGGTGGGCAGCTCCCATGCAGGTGGGCTGAACAACACTCCAGCCCTTGCTGTGCCTCATCTGAGCCACCCTGAGGGCTCAGCCTCCCCTCTCACTCTTGACAAAGAGTTCAAGGAAAGCCTGATAAGCGAAGGGGAGAAAGTGAGGGAGACAGGGAGCAGAGACTAAATATTGTGTAATTTGGTGTCTTGCACTCAGGCAGCAAACCCTGGGCTGGGGGACAAGCTCCCACATTGCCCTGCTCTGCAGCAGAGTGGTCTGGGCTACCACTGGGACCCCCAAGGTCAGGGTCGTGGCCGTGCCTTGCTGCTGCTGTTGTGATAACATCGAGGACAGAGATGGGAAAGAGCCCAGAGCCCCCCTTTTGCTAAGCCAGCGTGGTAAAGGGCTCCTTTATCTGCCCTTTAGTGTGAGATAAGGTTTCAGTGTTGTCCTGCTGGAGCAGCTTGTATCGCTCACAGATACCTCCCCTTGCTGCAGAAAGGTATCAGGCACTCAGAAAATATTTGAACAGAACCATATCTTGGAGAAACCTGTGTGCAATGGAAAGACACACAGGATGGATTAGATCTGCACTGGGGGGATTCAGTGCCTCCTGGCCACACAAGGACAAAGCACATTTCCTCAGCCAGCAGGACTGCAGGGGCCTCTCTTGTTGCAAATCCCCATGGAGAAGAATATTCATAAGACCAAATAGGGACCCAAGTTCCTGGGCTTCTTGCTGGGCTGGGAAACCTGCCCATTCCACTCCAAACTCCCTCAGGTATGAGGAGATGCACACCCTGCACATCCCTGGTGTCTGCCTTGGAACCAGATTTCAACACCACAGAAAGATGGGAATTCATTTTCCATTGCCAAAGCTTCACTCAGTTAATTCAGCTGCCCCTTTCTTGCACCAGGAGCATCTCTGCAAATGGAGGCTTTTATAATCATTCTTTTGTTTTTACTGTTCTATGACAATAGAGTCTAAATCCTAAATCCAGAACTTTGCTTTCAGTAAAGATCCAAAATACACATTTTGAATTCTCTTCACAAAGTAACAACAAATGATCAGTCAAGGACTGACACAGACCTGCCATTTATTTCATAGGATCATGGAATGGCTTGGGTTGGAAGGGAGCTTAAAGATCATCCTGTTACATTATCCTAGCTACTCCAAGCCCTGTCCAACCTGGCCTTGGACACTTCCAGGGATGGGGCAGCCACAGCTTCTCTGGGCAACCTGTGC
>JAWWEE010000036.1:2852242-2896697 GCA_035221455.1 Xenops minutus | reverse complement strand
CCAGCACGGCCGGGGCGGGGCCGGGCCGGGCCGGGAGAGCGGCGGGGGCGGGCACGGGCCGGGCCGGGCCGGGAGAGCACCGCCCAGCGGGCCGGGCCGTCCTGACATCACCGGCACCGGCACCGGCACCGGCACCGGCACCGATCCGCACAGGGACAGGGATCCACACAGGACCCGCACAGGGATCCGCACAGGGATCCGCACAGGGACAGGGATCCACCCAGGACCCGCACAGGGATCCGCACAGGGACAGGGACACTGGCAGGGACAGGGATCCACACAGGATCCGCACATGGATCTGCACATGGACACGGATCCGCACAGGGACAGGGAGAGGGACAGGGATCCGCATACGGACCCGCACACGGACACGGACCCGCACACGGATCCGCACAGGGACAGGGACACGGGCAGGGACAGGGATCCACACAGGATCCGCACGTGGATCTGCACAGGGACAGGGACAGGGATCCACACAGGATCCGCACACGGACCCGCACACGGACCCGCACACGCACACAGACCCGCACACGGACACGGACCCGCTGGCCCCCGGGAGCGCGGCGGGATCTCCGGGCGGCTCCGGCGGGCAGAGAGGGAAGGGACGGGAGGGCGAGCAGGGACAGCGGCGTGGTCACTATAGATGTGCGGGGCGTGTGGCCCCTGCCCCTGTCCCTGGGGATGTGGTCCCTGCAGCGATGGGCAGGGATGTGGTCGCTATGGGTGTGTCTGAGCGCTGTACCTATCCATGGGAATGTGGTCCCTGAAGGGATGTGGTCCCTATAGGTGTGTGTGACCACATCCCTGTCCCTGGGGATGTGGTCCCTGCAGGGATCTAGTCCCTAAAGGTGTGTGTAGCTACTGTCCCTGCCCCTGGGGATGTGGTCCCTGCAGGGATGGGCAGGGATGTGGTCCCTATAGGTATGTGTGGGGTGTGGTCCCTGTCCCTGGGGATGTGGTGCCCTGAGGTGTGTGTAGCCACTGTCCCTGCCCCTGGGGATGTGGTCCCTGCAGGGATGTGGTCCCACTGGATCAGCTGTCAGTACAGTCCCTGTGGAGGTCCATGGACAGCAGCCCCTCATGGGCTCAGAGGGACCACGATGGCTGTAGGTTTGCAGTCTGTATGGTCCCTCATAGTGTGTGCACTGGATATTGCTCCTAAAAAGGTTTATAGATTGGTGTGTGGGAAATGTGGTCCCTATGGATGTTTGAGGGCTCCACAGACCCAGTAGGTGTGAGTGTCAGGGATGCCCTGGATATGTGATATGTTCCCTGTCAGTGAGCGTGGGAGGTACAATCCTCATGAATGTGTATGAGCAGAGCTTATAAATGGGCACAAATTGTTTGGTTGGGGGACCCTAGAGACACGTGCAGCCTCCTGGGGTTGATGGAGTCCCGATGTCAGGCCCACTCAGCTCAGGGGCAGAGCTCCCTCACCTCTCCAGAATCAGAATCACAGCATATCCCAAGTCAGAAGGAACCCACAAGGATCATCAAAGCCAACTCCTGACCCTGCACAGGACACCCCAAGAATCCCACCATGTGCCTCCAGGAGGCTCCTGTCCCAGGGCAGCACAACCTGCTGCTGGACAGATGTTGCCCCCAGGGCTGTCAGGCCCCACGAGGGCCATGCTGTACCCCCTGCACAGGGACAGCTCCCAGGTGCCACAGGGATTGCTGTCCCATTGGCACCTCGCTGAGCCCAGCTGAGTCCCAGCTCCCTGCTGCAAGGACTCAGGGTGGAGAAGGTGGCACCCCCCACCCCAGCCTGTCTGAGACACTCCCCACGCCAAACTGGTTCCCCTCCAGGGCAGCTCTGGGTGCTGCAGGGATGGGCTGGCAATGCCCTGGGCTGGCCATGCCCAGTGTCCCAGGCACAGCCACCACACATTTGTTTAAGGCAGTTTTGAGCAGGATTCCTTCAGGCACAGAAGGTTTCACTGCTGTGAGCCACAGCCACCAAGCCAGCGTTTCCTCAAAGTCCTGGTGCTTCCCCCGTGTCCCACTGCAAACTAAACTAAAGCCTTTACAAACATTTCCTGAAGACATACAAGGTGCTGCCAGCTGGAAGGGCACACAGAGGACAGCAAGGAATCACAGCAAAGGGAGCACAAGAAGATGGGAACTGCAGTGATGCCCTGTAGCTGCAGGCAAGCAGTTTTTAGGAGAGTGGGGAATGTGGGGTAGGGGAAGTGGAATGGAATGGGAGAACCAGCCCTAAGAAATCCCCTACATCTCACCCTGTGAATTATTTCCTCAAGCTACCAAGATAGCTCATTTTATAACTCTCTTAGGAGACCCCTAAGAGTTTGGCCAAGAAAGTTTTATCTCTGCCATCTAAAGCTGCTCAGATGCTGGGGGACACCAGGAGAAATCAGGTGACCACTTCATTCCTCAAGAAGACCCACTCTTCCATGGCCCAAGGAGTACTGGTTTAAGGGAAGTGCCCGGGTCTCCCTGGTAAATCCACACCAAGGTGTCCCCAGGCCTGACCCCAAACACGAACTGAGGTCTAGGGCCTGTGTGGGCATGTGGGCACCCAGATGGCAGTCTGAGCTGGTTTAATGCATGTACCCTTCTCTGCCCTGAACATCATGAGCCCAGCTCATCTGTCCTCCCCTTGCTCTCATTATGGGTGACCTCCAAAACCTGACATCAAAGCTCATAAAGCAGATGAGACCAACGTTGGGAGGTCATTTCCAAACACTGTGGGCCTCCTGGCATTACTTCATCAAATTCACCACAGAAAGCACCTTCAGCCCCGAGTTACCTTGAAACTCTGTCCCTGCTTCTCCAAGGCAGGTGCTTTACAAAGTGTGGGAAGCATCAGAGTGGAACAATCTGTGTCCTTCCCTCGCTGGTTGGTCCATCACACCAATACAGGACCCAAGGTCTCTGAGCAGCTTTGTTCAGGGGAGGGGAGAAAACCCAACACCCTCTCCCAGGTGGGCAAGGCCACTGCCAAAGGAAGTGCTCAGGGACAAGATCCAGAGTTTTTGAGAGGTACAGAACAGACACTCCTCTGTCCTTATGCCAAAAGTTACAAGGGCACAGAAAAACCCTAGTGGAACTATATCCCCAGGGAACAGCACTAAATGTTAAGCATTGTGCCCCACAGAATATTTGGGGTCTGAGACTTGCCTTTCCTTAGTGTGCCTGCACTGGCTGAGACTCGAACTCCACATGCTCCTGTGATACCACCCTGGCTTTGTCACACCGAGGTAATGCTGAAACACCCAGATGGCTCTGCCTCCTGCAGCTCAATTTATCAGCACCAACAAGCTAAAGAAGGACAGAGTCTCCCTGGATAGCCAGTATAATCCCATTGCCTTGCCAAGAGCCAAAATAGGGGATAGAAAGAGCTAAAGCAGATGTGAAAAGAAGGAAACGGTCCCCGAGGAGCAAGGTTGGATTTCTGGGACTTTCCTGGGATTTGAAGCCGCGTTGCTGGCTGTGGAAGGAAAGGACGAGATGTTTGCAGAGGAAATGCCTGTGCTGCACATGCACATCCAACCCTGCCCGGGGAGGCTCACTGTGGTGACAGCTCTGCTCCCCAACTTCAGTCCCACCTGGAAGTCACTCCAAAATCTCCAGCATTTTCTCTTTTATCTCCCATCCCATCCTCCCCAGGTTGCTTTTGGCAGCGTGACTGTTTCAGGGCTGTTTTCTTGTTTATCTTCTTTGCTGGGTGCTTTCATCTCTGTGCCGGAGCTGCCGCGGCTTCAGGCAGCGAGGGGAAGTGCAGGCTCAGAAACTCCTGCTCCATCCAATTCCCGCAGAGTCCTTCCCCTTTAGCCCCTTTCCTGCCACCCCTTGTCGGCCTCTGATGACTTTGTGAGGAGTTTATAATGAGTCTGATGTGCTCAAAAGCTGATTCTTCCTCGTCAAGGGATTAAATTGTGACTGTGAATCTTCATTAAAATGAGCCCAGCACTTCGGACCTAATTTTTCTTCTAAAATTAATGTAGCTACAAAAATCTAATAATAGGAGTTTGGGGGGTTATTTCTATGGAGCTGGATTATTTCTTGCTTGACTAGTAATGGCTGGATCCCGAGTTTGTTACAAGAAGTCTGTTCTCTCCCAGGTACAAGACAGGCAGTGAATGGAAAGCAGGCAGGGAAATGTGAGGGGAACAAAGGCAATGAGAGCGGGCACAGACACAGCAGGGCTCACACACAGCAGGATGGGCAGTGCCAGATGTGATCAGCTTCTCATGCAGCTTCCTGAGCAGCTGCCTTCAAATAAAGGACAAGAAACTACTCCAGAACAGGGACATTTCCTCAGCTTTTAGTGGCTGGTCGATTCTCTGGCGCCTGAGAGAATTCTGTGCTTTTGTACAGTTTGAGGAGCTGTGATGATCTTGCCCCACGGGAACAAGCAGTTTTTGTCTCACTCCTCTGATCCCTTCCCACGGTGACAGTGGCTGTCTCCACTCGTGCTGCAGCTCTGGAGTGTCTCTGATTTCAGGGCATTCTCTGCCCTCGAGCTGCTGTTCTGTCTCAGGGAAGGGACTAGGGGAGGAGGTGCCAGGCCATTAACAGATGTGTGTGCACAGCTTTCCAGACAACCTTCCTTTCCAGACAACCTCCCCACCTGGGGACCAAGGTGCCACCAATCTGGGGAGCCAAGGTCCCTGGATGGTGCAGTGACCTCGCTGATGTGTCACCAGGCAGAGCCTTGGCCAGGCAGTCCCTCAGTGCACTCCCCTGACTGGGCCATGTGGGTCATGTGTAAAGAGAAGACAAAGAAACTTCTACAGCAAACTATTAATCCCTCATTATTTATCCAGGTCTGCTTACAGAGAAGGCTTCAGCAAGTACTTTTACCTCTGCACTTCTACAAGTCCCAAGGTCCTGTTGTCAGAGGAATGGTGTCTTCTCCTGGCAAAACCTGAGCAGCCAGACCCACAGAGTTCCTCCAGCAATGCTCTGTGCTCGATAGGGGGGCAGTGCTGTTGCCTGCATGGCTCACACGTTGGTTTTCTACTGCTTTTCCTTTTCCTCCTGGTTTGAACTCCTCTAAAATGTACTTCCACAGCAAACAGTGCCATGGGGGTAGGAGACACTTTTCTTCTTCCTCCATATGTGGAAGATCTCCAGAAAGGCAGCTCTAAGGTCACTCCTGTGGCTCCTTCTGAGCTGACAGAGAACTTCTTCACCCCAAAAAAATTTACCCATTAGCGTCTGTACACTTTGTGGGATCTTGTGATGCCATAGCATAGAGTCATGGAATGGTTTGGGTTGGAAGAGACCTTAAAGCTTGTCTTATTCCATCCCCCTGCCATGGGCAGGGACACCTTCCATTATCCTGGGTTGCTCCAAGCCTGGTCCAAACTTGCCTTGGATACTTCCAGGGATGGGGCAGCCACAGCTTCTCTGGGCAACCTGTGCCAGGGCCTGCCCACCCTCACAGGGAAGGATTTCTTCTTAGTACCTAATCTAATTCTCTCCTCTTTCATTCTCTCTTGTCCTATCACTCCATGCCCTTACAAAAGTGATGACTTCTGGGCTACTCCATCCTCCACCAAAGTCCTGAGGGCTAAGAACCCTCCTCCTCCTCCTCCTCCCAGCCTGCAGCCCACAATCTCATTCCCAGTATCTCTTACCAGTCATTGCAGACAACAATAATTGACATTTTATATCTGCCCAGTTGCAGAACAAAGCACCTAAAATCGATTAAAAGTTTTAAAAGGAAATAAATACTTTGTGTATGGAAAAATGCATTCCAAGGGCCAGTTCTGATCTCATTGTGTGGAACTAAGTCCAGAGCAGGTCTCCATGGAGAAGACCTGAAGAATGGACAGGACGTTACACTAATGGTGTTCCACAGAAATGATTAAGCCAAATAACATGAGCTGAATAGAGCTCAATGTCCTATTTTTAAAATTAGTAAGGTGTGTAGTAGATAACAGTCTCCCTGGTAGTGGATCTAATACCTTGGCTTAAAAGTCCTACCCAGGAAACTTTCGTGGCTTTTCTGCTGACTTCACTGGATTTCAGCAACATAATAGAGAAGTGGAATTCAGCCGAAAAGTCAGACAGTGAATGCAGAAGTCAGGACTTAGGAAAAAGATGCAAAAAAAGAACTGTTGATACGTCTCTTCTCTGACACGTCGCAGAGTATCAAAATGGCCCCTGCCTTTATTTTGTTTAATCACTTATCTCCATGGAGGGAAGAGGAAATTCCCAAGAACGCATGATCGTTAAAAATATTAGCCAGGGCCTGGTGATTATTTTTGGTAGCTAAAAACTTCCTGACTGAGGGGTTTGGGTTTGCATTGGACTTCAGTAAATGTTTTAGGATAACTTTCATAAATACCCATTATACTCAAACCAGTGGGCAGTTTACAATTCAGCTGGGAAGGGCGGGGATATGTTTCTCTTTCTTTTGTTCTGCCGTGCCGCATGCTAAAGTGCATAGAGCCACACTGAATTAGCATTTAGCTATTTTCTTGTATCCTTAAATAAAGGACTAGTTCACACAGTCAGAAATCTCTGTTTCCTTTCGGGCAGGAAAAAGGAAGTGAATGCAAGGGGCAGATTTGGAGTTTGCTTGCAAGAACAATTGAACTCCCATCCAGAGGGGAAGGGGATCTGCGTCAAGAGGAATTCACTTTTTTTTCCCCATTTTTTTTTTTTTTCTTCTGGAAGGGAAGAGAAAATGACCTTTAGTTTAAAAGCCTGAAAGAATAAAGGTCTGAGCCTTTAGAGCTGCCTGCACAAATATAGCCATAAAGGCTTTTTCCTGACAAAGGGCTCCCGTGGCTGCTCTCGCTGTCCTTCAGCAGCGGGACCCGACTGCGGACGCGGCTCCGGGTGCTCCCCTCTTACTTATCCAAGGTGAAGGGCGGCACCAAAACCTGTCAGCAGTTCCTGCCCAGGAGGGACAGTCCCTGGGTATTTTTGAAAAGTATTTACCATTTTTCTCTTTGTCCCTCCCCGGAGCTGCCAGGCTGGTGGGTCGGATGAGACGTGCTTTTCGTTCCCAAAGTCCTCCTTATAGCTGTGTATACAAGCATGCAGGGCATCAGCCTGTCCTCTTACGTGCCCAGGACCTCACACTGGCCCCATTTTGGACCTTTTTCAGTAAACCACAAAGCCTCTCCCAGCTTCTCTGGGAAGAGGATGTGAAGTGAGGCCTCAGGGGCTTGACCAAGTGTCAAAACATTATCTGTGTGGTCCCATCCAAACCATTTTAGTCCTCACCACTACTTTCCATTTCAGTGAGCCTTGAATTTCTCCAGAGTATTTTTCTCTGTATTTCTTTCTCCCTAGATTTCCAAGGCATCTCCAGAGCAGGGGGATACAGGGGTTGAACCTTGCTAGGATGCTTAAGCATCCTATCTCCAAGGGCATTAAGCACTTTAGGATGTTGAGCCCCAGTGCCAGTCAAGGGGAGTGCCCTCCCTGTGGTACCCAGCACTTCACCAAAGAAATCCTGGGAGAAGAGCATTAGTCTATGACCTGCTGCAGCCAAGGGACTCATCACCCTTCCCTCCTTCTCACACATCAATCAGACCTGTGCTGGACCCCTGGCAGAACTTGCATGGGGGATTTCTGCCACAAACCCAGAGCCCAGGCTGACAGCTCCCGTCCTACATCCTGCAGCGAGAGCATCGCTTTCCCAGGCCTGCTTCCCTGCAGGGCTGCAGGTAATAACCAGAGCCCCGAGGGAGCACAGGGGATCCAGCGACAGTTCGGGTTCCCACATACTCACACAAGTTCCTCGGAGCAGTTTTTCTCCCATCCAAGCCAAATATTTGCTCGGAACGTGGAGCCGCGGCTGGGCAATGTCAGCAGCAAATGTCAGCAAGCGTCAGCAGGAGAGAAACTAATTAGACAAAATGGGCCAAATTTCTCCTGGGAGGAGCTCCTCCGTGATCACTGCAGGAAGGATGAATGTGGCCTAATGGTTAAATTGATTATTTTGTGCACTCTTGTTGCCTCTATCCTGGTTTTATCTAGGCAGCCTCACTGCCTGCCCAGGGGCTCACCTGGCTCTGGTGAGCAGTGTGGGCAGGGACCATCCTGACAGCACATCACGGACACCTCCCAGCTGAGCTGGGGTGAAATCACCTCTCAGTGCTAAAGCTGTGGTTCCACAGATATATTTTGGCAGGCTTCCACTTTTCTTCTCCGAAGGTGTCCGTCCTCAGTGCGTGCAGCTGGAGGGATGTCCCCAGCCAGCACGCAGAGGGACAAAGAGGGACAAACACAATTGGTTCTGAACGGGTCATGCATCATCCCTACCAAGGTCAGATGTCTGCAGAGGCAGGCACTAGGCAAAGGTGCATGTGGAAACTGGGATGACTGGGATGACTCAGGGCATGAGGAAATGGTGTCACCTCCAGCCCTGGGCAGCAGCTCCGCTCCCTCACTCTGCCACTGCTGCCAGATCCAACATGCCATTTTACTCTTTACTGCCAAAACTTTTGGACCAAACTCCCCCAGCTGAAGCCTGAGTGAGGGTTCAGGTCCTACTTATGTGTTTGTTGGCATCAAGGGAGCCAAGCTGGGGAGTTCATCTCCATACCCATGTCCAGCCAGGCTGTGAGCAGAGCAGCAATGTGAGAGGAGTACAGAGAAGGGGAGGATTACAGTGCACCACAAACATGGGAATTTGCCTGCCCTGTGTTTTTTTATTCTTATTTCTGTTCCCCTTGGATTCCCAGCATGGAGCATGCATGGAGTGTACCTCCCACCTTGGTGCATAAAGGTAATTCATTAACCTGCAGGAATGAGGAGGCCTAAACTTTCCCCCAGACACTGGGACAGCAGCAATTTGTGATGCCTGTGTTGGGGACAGGCTCCAGAGCTGTGCCATCGATGCAGGGGATGTGTACACAGCTCCTCAGGAATGCACCCTCCAAGCAGGAGCCTGGAGGGTGGGAGGGCAGCAGAGGGACAAGGGAGAGACACAAAGTCCAGGAGAGCCCTGTTGATGTTGAAAGTCCTGTTGAGGCCTGTTGGATGTTGAGGGCTGGGTATCAGGAGGTGTTTTGTTCCCCTCACAGGAAGGACAGGTTTAGCAGAGTCACGGCACTGGGTTTGGGACTCCAAGACAGTCTGTGAGGACAGTTGTGGTGGGACCAGGTGGAATGCCCAGGTAGGGAAGATTGTGACAGGGTTCCGAGTGCTTGTGCAAGGCTAGGGACAGTGACAGAGCTGGATGTGCAATGAGTGGATACCTGAAGCTCACATCACCAGCAGGGCTGCCAAGTCCCCCATGGGGCTGGAGTGAGCTCATTCCCTCCCCAGCCCATGATTTGCCCATCAGAAGCTGCAGAATCAGTCCCAACCAGGGCTGAGCAGACATTGGAATTTCCACCCCAATCCAGGTGCCCAAGTGTCACTCAAGGGCCCCAACAAAGAGGATAAACTTGTCTAGCAGAAATGCTGGGACTGGCCCAACTTTGACTGAGCAGCAAAAGGGCATTTTCCCTTTCCTCCTGAGGGATCCAGGGCTTCAGGAGGCAGCTGGAGGCTGTGCCAGCCCAGCAGGGAGCCTTCAGCTGCTTTATTCATAGAAATCCAGCCTGCACACCAGCTCTGGAGCTGCTGCTTCCCTGGCAGCAGCCCAGAGAGGGTCTGTTCTCTGAGCAAAGGAGCAGGGCAGCACAGGCACCACGGCCAATGTCACAGCAGGAGCAATAACATCGGCATCAGCAGAGAAATGGAGTCATTGGACATTGGAGCAGGACCTTGTCACGTGCCCAGTTCCTCCTGCTGCACAAATGAACAGTTCACTTCGGATCGTCTTATTTTCCATAAACACGCCAGGTTTTTTAATCCTGGATTTGCAGGAGAGCGCTGCTGGGACATTGCTTTGAGCTCAAGTGTCAGCCTTAAACCTGAGCTTTACTGCGATTAGTCCCAGGTACAGAGTCAGCAACGCTCGGCAGGTTCTGTATGAGCACAAAAATTGGCTGGATCAGGATTCCTGTGGCACACAGTGAGCAAAATTACTGCTCTGTTACTTCTGAATTCCTTTTCTTTTTCTTTTCTTTTTTTTTTTCTTTCTGTTTGGATTTTGATTTCTTTTTCTATCGTAGGAAGCAGCTCAGAGATTGGTTGTGACATACCCTGAGCTAATTCTGTGGAAAGCCTGTTTTCAAAAGGAAACATTGGCCGTCTTACTCCCAGCTTTGATTTGCCTGTCCCTGCTCACTCGCCAGGGCTCGTTCTGTGCTGTTAATAAGAAAGTTTCTTTGCACAGAGCCAACCAGCAATTGTGCCCAAGTGATTTTGTTCAAGGAATAAAAAGCACATTCACTTTGTGTTTGAGATGACATTTATGTGATGGGGGAGTCTGAGAGCTCGGTGGGGAATATGGCAGAGAAAAAACATTCTTGTGAGGAGTTATTTCAAAAGAATAGAAACAAGAATCCAGGAGAGATAAGAAAACGAGTGTTTGCAGAATCTGGGAAAGCCTTGTGCAGAGGGACGGAGACAAAGTACGAGAATGCACTTTATTTGTGACAAGCTTTCCATCCTGGGCAGCCAAACAGGACATCCTGCTTCAGTTCTCCTTCCTCTCTTTAATTAGAGTTGCGTTCAGGACACTGCCATTAATGTCGTCTCAGCATTTCCATGACAAAACCCTGTTTTTGAGGGACTTTAGGAACTTGGCCCTAGAAAAACCTGTTATTAGTGTAGGACCACTCAGAGCAGAGACTGGGGCAGGTTTGCAGGCAGTTGCTGTGACATTTCCATCACAGAAAGCTGAGTGGACTCATCTGGGACATGGGAGCTGGGAAGGAGACTGAACCCCATCTCCATGTGTATTAGGGGTGCCCCAACCTATGCCCAAGCAAACATTGTCATTTTGGATCTCAAACATGTCACCTCTCTGACCTCCATTAAAAATCACACACTTCCAAATCTGTAAGTCACCATGGAAACCTCTGTGTTTTCAAATAATTTTTAAAAGAAAAGCAGACTCTCCAGCAATGGTGTTTTCACTACATGAAAGCAGGCCCTGGTAACAGCCCCTCTGGTTGAACTTGCCCCATAAATGAGACCCCTAAAATCCCTGTCACAGCAGCAGAGCAGGTCCTCATGGTGTAGCATACCCTGCCCACCCCAGCCTGGGACAACAGCAAAGCAAACAGGACCCAACACAATTGTAAAAGCATTAAAAGGGGCTGAAACCACAGTGGGCAGCACTGGCAGAGAACCTGGCTGACAAGTGAGCTATAAAACACCCCTGTTTGAAAGAAGTTGAAATGCACCTTAAACACCAGGACAGCCTGGGAGAGTTAAACCAGCTCTAGTGATAAACCAGATTCCTGTCGTGCTTGTGATGCTGTATAAACCCCTTCCTTCAGCTCTCCATGGCAAGACCTGGGGTTTGTGCACTGGCTGTGAGCACATGGGCAGGAGAAATCCTCATTACGGGCACCAAGGGCCCCGTGACACCAGGCAGATTGTGTGTGGCTGAAACAAGGGCAGCACAAGAGCAGGAGAAGCCACAGCTCAGTCCAGCCAACGCCCCTGGGGCTGGTTTTGGCTCAAGAAGTGCTAAATATTATTAGCAAAAAGAAAACACTTTTTTTTTTTTTTCCCATGGTGGAAAAATTAGTCCTTCCCCCTGAAAACATTAGTGTGATACTTCCACTCCTAAAGGGAGAGAAAACAGATTCCTTTGTTCCTATTGCAGCCCCAGGTGCATCGCTGGCATCCAGAGTGGAGTGGGCTCTGGAAGAAGCTGTAAAGCAAAACTTCATCACAGGATACTCCAAAGCAGACAGGGTTAAGCTAAACATCCCTTAACCACTACTCTTTCACTTCCCAATTGAGGGAAGAGGATACAATGGTCCTGCACCCTGTACTGAGGCTGTGCTGGGGAAACTGAAGGCTGTGCTGGGGGATCCCTCCCTGTGCAGCCATCCCTGGGTCCCCACTTAGGGCCAGGTTGGCTGCAGGAGTGGGGCTGTGTTTCTCTGCCAGCTTCCTGCAGCTCGGTGGCACGGCCAGGCTGGTGCATCTCCTGTCCCAGGCTCCCCTGCCCACCAGCTGGGGGACCATGTGCAATTCCCTGCCTTTTCCCATCCTCGCTGCTGCCCCACAGCTTTCCTGAGGAGCCGAGTCAGAGAAGTGATCTGATTTAAATGAACTAACAGAGTGAGAAAACAGTGGAAAGCAGCTGGGTTGGGGGTTTCCAAGCTGTCTTTCCCACCCACTGGAGCAATCCGTTTTGGGTGAAAAGGCACTGATGCTCCATTGCCACCCTGGCTGATGAGCTGCTCCGTGTTGGAGAAGCCCACCTGGCTTCTGGACTTTGGCGGAGGAGATTTAGGATGTGCTGGCACAGGGACCCACGGGGAAGGTGCTGGGCACCACTGGGAAGGCTGGTGGGCTCCATCCCCCTTCCCAAACCCACCAAACCACAGCCAGGCAAGGCAGGGCAGGAAGGGAGCCGGCGGAGATGAGTGTTTCCTGACTCTCCGCAGCGAAACAGAAAAGTGCTGTCACTCAGCGGCCCCTGCAAGTGCAGCAGCAAGATAACTCCAGACACAGCCACCATCACTTCCCCCCTTTGTCCCTGGCTTTTTTCAGGCCTTCCTGAGCAGAAACGTCCCATCTCCAAAGGAATGTCATTGCTGCTGGACACCCACGAAATGCCGAGGGGCCACGCTGCCCACGGCTCGCTGCAGGCACAGCTGGAGTGGGTGCTCCAGGCACCCTGGCGTGGGAGGAATTGGCAGCCCCGGGCTGGGAGCTGCCACAGGAACCTGTGGAGGGTGTACAAGGCAACCTGACATGGTGGGATTGAAGTGCCACGTCCCGCAGTTTCCTGGTCTGACTCATTCCTGAGTGCAGGACATGAAAGGCTGTCGGGAGCTCACGGAAAGCAACACCACTCAGGAACGCAGGGCAACCCCAGAGCCACAGCAAGCAGCAAGCAGTGTTGTGTCCTACACATTCCTTAGGCTCCTGGGGCAGCACAGTTCCCCTCCAGCCTCAGTAGATGCCCCAGCCCATACCAGGAGGATGCTCCAAGGACATCTCCTAGCTGTGTCAGTCCCTGCTACTTGCCTGTCCCTGTCCTGGTGCCCACTGAGCTAGCCTGGGGTGAGCCCCAGGCACTGCTGTCCCTGGCAGGGGACACACATCCCTGCAAAAACTCCATAGGAACCCTTTGGATCTGAAAGGAGGGAGCACTCCATCCCTTAAATGAGGTTGCATTTTCCTCAGGCTTCTCCTCAAAGAGGGCTCTGGGTTTGGCCCTTTGGATGTCATCACCCTATGGTGGTTGTAGAGGAGCAGCCTCACAGCAGATGCTTTCACTCCACAGCAGTGTGGGACAAGGGGGGTCTCAACAGAAACAAGGGGGTGATGGGACACCCCCAGAGAGGGTTCTTGGACAGCACATCATCAGTGTCCCCAGAGCCAAGGCTGGAATGCAGCGAGGCTGTTTTATTATCTCCTCCCCCACCTCTCAAGGACAAAATAATCTAACAGTTGTAGAAACACATTTTTCACCAAGGGATTCTTCATTAGTGCTCGTTTCCTCTCCCAGCTCGTTTCCTGGAAGCAGTCTGTGCTGATGGAGGTGGGCAGGAGCTGCCACGGGATGCAGGGGCTGTGTGTGTGCGTGCGGGTGCACACACATTCCTTCCACGCTCCATGGCCCAGGGTTACAGCCACGCTGGGGACACTGCACTGCTGCTGACCACCAGCTCTCCGTGCTTGCAAACACAGGCAGATAGTGACAGGATGAGGGGGAATGGTATTAAACTGAAAGAGGAGAGATTTAGGTTAGATATTAGGAAGAAATTCTTCTCTGAGAGAGTGGGGAGGCCCTGGCACAGGTTGCCCAGAGAAGCTGTGGCTGCCCCATCCCTGGAAGTGTCCAAGGACAGGTTGGACAGAGCTTCTGGTCTAGTGGAAGGTGTCCCTGCCCATGGCAGGGGGAATGAAACTTCAAGGTCCCTTCCAACCCAAAACATTTCCATGATTCCAAGCAGCTTGCAGACAGGTCCTGGTGTTCCCAGCCCAGAGCCCACCTGCTGTGGGAGCAGAGCATGCACAGGCACAGCATGGACAGCCAGTGGTTCCCGCTGTAAAACCTTCCTCACGAGTGTTTACAGGTCAGTGATAAATATTTGCTCCTGGCTGCAGTTTTCCCAGGAAAGGTTTCAGCCCACAAGCAATAGCTCACTGAGCCAGTTCTTCCCTGGCTGTTTACTTTTGGAGTTCCCCAGATTTAAACACAGCTTTATTTCTCGAGCAACTGGAACGCAACATCTATTATCTCCGTTGATTACAATAAACCAGTTACGGCAACCAAACGACAAAAAAATGATCCCGTAACTGGTGCCACTGCCCAGACACTGAACTGGCGAGCGAGGGTGTCCCTGCAGCCCCCTGTGCCCTCAGTGGCAGCCAGCCTGCCCCAGGGAGGGAGGGGGCTGGCAGCCAGAGGAAAAGGATATGGTGCTTCTGGAAGCCACGGCCGTTTGAAGGCTGCGAAGGGAAACAGGCCAGAGGGTTATCCAATCTCTCGGAGCAGACATTTCCGCCTGGCACGCCCCAGCGGTGCAGTCACTCCGCTTCATTAATAAATCACTAATCCCGCCTGCTGCGGCTGCCTTGGGGAGGAAACGGGAGCTGGGGCCGGCAGTGGGGCGCGTGTGCCCGTGTGTGCACGGGGAGGGCTGCAGGTCACAGCCAGGAGCCCCACAAAGGTTCTTGCTGGGGAGGCACAGCCCTTCCCAGCTCACCTGGATCTGGCCACGAGTAAAGGATGCTAAGGGGCACCTTGGCCATGGCTTCCATGTGGTCGGGATGACCCAGGACCACAAGCACATGTGGCAACCTGGAGATGGGCAGAAACCTTCCTTCTGCCTACTGTCACAAGCTCCATTCCGCCTTCCCAGCTGCCTCTCTGTATTTATAGAAAGGCAAAGCTTTCTGCAGGCTCTGAGGTTCTCCAGGACACTATTTCAGCCCCCAACAATGGGAGCAGCATTGTTTCCCCGGGAACACAAACACGGTTTACACAAGGGCCACTTGGCATTTTGGTGGATGATCAGCAGGCGAAGGCAGGGCTTTCCAGGCTGCAGACCTGGAGAGGCCACGGCTTGCCTGGACCTGAGCAGCCAGAGGACAGGCTGGTGCATCCACAGTAAGCAATTCAGAGCTGGGAACCAGAAATCCAGCCCTGGCACTTCCCTCTGCAGCATCCTGGGGGCAGCAGGGATTTCAGGCACCCGTCACACGGGAAGGCATCCTGGATCAAAACCTGCAGCTGTTTAATCCTTGCAGATTAAACACTGCTATAACAGCACAGATGTTTGAGCATAGATAACACAGGGTGTCCTGCTGGACACAGCCACATGCTGCTCCTCATCATGGCACTGTGGCCACTGGCTCCATGAAAGATCCTTATCCCTGGCCCTTCTCCTTTGGCATGCACTGCAGGGAGTCATTCTGCACTGCACAGGCTGTCTGGATCAGCCCATCACCCCTGTGATGAGCTGGGGCACCCAGGACCCCCTGGCAGATGCAGGGCACAGCATGGGGTGAGGGACCACCTCGTGCACCCACCCTGGAGTCAGCATCAGTGGGACATACATTGGAGCAACACAAGCAATGGGCAATGCTATCTGCTTGGATGCATCCTAACCCATTCCCTGGTGGCACCCACCGTGCCCTGACCCCAGCAGAGTTGGAAACAGGTGATGGCAGACCCTGTGGCACCCAAATGTCTCCCCTGGGGCCTGAGGACTCCCCTCAAAGACACCTCAGCTAAAGCAGGAGGACCAGGGACACCCAGCGTGTGGCTGCTCAAGACCCAGCCTCCGGCAGCGTGATGCAACGAGCCCCATCCCCACACCTCCCTGGGACATGAAACGCTAAATGAAACAAATTCCTGCCACCAGCACCGTTTCCTGTTTTCCTACTACAACAGATCACGCTTCCCCACAGTCCTTGACCCTGGGGACTGTGCTAGAAAGGATGCAACAACCCGTCCCTCCAGCCCAAGGGCTGCCCCGAGAGCTCTGAGCCCACGGCCGGTCTGCGTGTCCATCTGTGCAGACACAATGGTCACACGGTGCCTCCAGAGCCAGCACAGCTGCCAGGGCCTCGGGGGACAGGATCTGATAGCCGGGGGCAAAGCAGAGCCCCAGAACAAAGCAAAGCCGAGACTTTGATTCAAGCCCTTTTTTTCCCCTCTCCGAGCAAGACAACAGGGTTGTTTTCTCACTTGCACTTCCCCACGACTTCAGGTCCATCTCTTCCTTGGGCCCTGCAAACAGAACCAGCTAGACCAAAGCTCAGGGGTCTTGCTTTTCCTGCATACCTTTAAGGACATCCTCCACTGAGGCCTCAAAATCCCTTTCTAGCACATATTCCTCCATGGCACAGGCAAGAAGGCTTGGCTTCTCAAAATGTTGACCAGGGGAAGGTGGGATTTTGGTGAGAGCAGAGGAAAGCAGATCCCCCCACATTCCCTGTCCCAGGCTGCACAAACCATCATGGACATCCATTTAAGGAAACAGCCCAGCCAGGGCAGGTTGGTGCCTTTCACCCCCTGTGAAGTGGCACCACCTCTGATCTCCGACAGGAAATGATGCTGCTCTAACTTTTCAAGATTTCAAAGTGTAAAGTGAACACTGATCAACCCAAAATGATGGGTGTTTTGCTGTCTTTATCTTAGGTTGACGTGGCATTTCAGCTCCAGTTTTGTTTCATTTTCCTTCTAGTATGGGAGTGTCAAGAGCCAGAAATCGCCCCACAGACAATTCAAAGCCAGGTCTCCCCCAGCAGCTCCACCACAGGAAACCCCCTATGCACACATTACTGCAGTGAGGACAAGAAACATGAGCAGGACTCTGGGGAGGGTGGAAATACAAGTACAAGGGCAGTGGGTACCACTTCACCAGTATCGGGCAGACTCAACACTTGTGACCCTTCTTGCAAAGGGGGCCTGGGACAACCATTTATTTTGGGGCTGAAGGGCAGCTTTGCAAGCTCAGACCTCCTTTTCCCCCAGCAGAGCTCAGCCAGACCACCCAGCATCACCAGACTGTCCCTCAGAGGCATCATCAAAAGCTCTGCAAAAGGGCTCAGCTCCCCCAAAGTAGATGTTGAGGACACGGTGACACACAAATGCTCCGGCCAGCGCTCTGAGCCATCCTCTGGCCACATCTGGCTGAGCCCTTTGCCCAGCACGGGTCGGGGGAGCTCACCCCTGCTCCCAACTGTGCAATCACAGCCAGATGAAAGTCTCCCTCTCCCCGCACCAGGCTCACAGCTCCAGTTACAACACACTTAATCCTGGAGCCAGTTTGACATTGCAGCTCCGGGCTGATTGCGTGACCCAGTTGTGAGACAGCGAGGCCCCGCTGAGCTCAGAAATGTTAAATACATTGTAATTGGACCCCCAGTGCCTCCACTTTTCTTCCGATGAAGAGGCCCTGGTAAGTGAATTTTCCAGCGTGTTCCTGTGCCGTGGCCCTGGAGTGCAGCTGATGCTCAACCCACCCCTGACTGAAGATTTGGAAGCTCTTCCCCATCTGTGGGGTGGTCTGGGTTGGCCACATCAATTGCAAAGCGAAGGAAACCAAATCCACCCGTTCCTGGTTTATCCCAGTAGGAAACGGGAGTGGGGCTAGATAAGGAGTGAACTCCCCAGGGAAGGGAAGGGAATGCTGTGCACTCCCTGTTCCTACTTTTGCTCTTATTTTGCTGCACCTTTAATATCAAATCTTCCCCACGATGCTGCCAGCGTGCAGGACCTGGTGTCTCCACTGCCATGGGGCAAAGCTCCCAGGTGCTATTTTGGTATGAAAAGTAGCACTTCCCCCAGCCTTAAAACCCTTTTGCTTTTTTCCAGTGCAGGTGAGTGCTTCTCTCACAGCTGCCGTCTTCTCCAGAGGGGGTTTGAAGACCATTGTCACAAAATCAGCAAACTGGGGCAAAAGGCTCTGACAGACACACAGACAAAGGAAACAGATGCAAAGGGAGCTCTGTGACAGCCTTACTTTGCTACCAAACGCTCCCGAACACTGTGAGGACAAACCCAGCAGGAGAGTGAAACACCTTCTCCACCTCTCAGGCACTTTAAAAAAAGCCAGTTTGTTCTCCTGAAGTTTCCAGACTCACAGCCAGCAGGTCGAGCCCTTCAGAGAAAGAGCCAGACAGAAGCTGCTCACTGGTCTGCTGGGGCACAGCTGGGGGGACACCCAGTCCAGTGGGCAATGGGGAGCACCCACGTGGGAAGGAGACAGGCTCCAGGCATGTTACAGCATGGCTGTTTTGGGCTCAGATCTGGTAGCTGTCCATGCAAGGATAGTTTTGATGCTTCTGAAAATCCTGGAGCATCTTCCCATGGCTGTGAGGTGTGTGGGACCTGAGCCAGCCCCCAGTCTCTGCATCAATGGGAGAGCTCGTGGCTCCATCGTGGCTGCTCCTCTCTGGCCATGGGAGGGTAGGACACATCCCAGAGCTGGGCTCAGCAGAGAAGGGCTGCCTTGACATGATACCCAAGGCACTTCAGGGAGGGAGATGCTCTCGTTGTTTGCCTTCCTTTGAAGTAAAAGCCCTTGAAAAGGAAGGAACGCCAGAGCCTTCTCCAAACACACTTAATTAATCCAACTTGTCACATTAACAACATCAAAACAGGGCAACTGCAGGAGAGTCTGGGCCTCATCTCACACTCACCAAGCCAAGAGGGCTCCAAATTACTTCTCCCAGAGCTGGGCCGGTTAGCTGAGGAGCGAAAACTCATGCAGGATGCAAAGGACTCAGAGCACCAGTTGTGCTTTAATGGCATTTGTACAGCATTGTGAACAGCAGAGTCAGGTCCCCACTAACCATGTGAGGAGCCCAATGGCACAGAGTGTTCTCTGCTGTTCTGCTTCCTCCAGCTGGGAGGTTTGGTCCGCCCTCAGTATATCCACATCCATGAATCTGTATGAGCTGTAAGGGGGCAGTGTAAGGACCCCTGTTGAGGTATCTGTACCCCCAGGCCATGCTGCTGTCCTGCCATGCACTACTGCAGGCAGCAGCCGGGTAGAGGGGTGGCTGTCACTGAGTGGGGCTGAGCCCCCTGCCCTGGCGCCCAAGCCCCCAGACCCTCACTGCCTCCCTGCCAGTGGCTGACCCCAGCTGATAACCTTGGATAGCTCCCTCTGACCTGGAGGAGCTGGGAAAGGGAAAGACTTGACTTTTAACCCCCTGCTATGCTTCATCCTCCTCCTAAACGAGCTGAACTCCCCCCTGCTGCCTCCTCTCCACCCTGAACCCATCCATCTTCCAGCTGCCGGAGGGGCTGCTGGAGCTGGAGGCCTCCAGGTCTTCCCACGATCCCATCTTGAGGTGGAAAGAGCTTCACTTACAACCACAGCCTCAGCTGAACCCACAGTTCCCTCCTCGCCCTTCTTCCATCACCAGAGGGTGATGGGACCCCAGCAGCAGGTCCTTGGAGAGGCTCCATCACTCAAGGGGGTCTGGGGGGCTCAGAACAGCTTTGAGAGGGCTGCTCAGTGATTAAACCACAGACCTTGGCCAAGCCACCAAGTGAGACAGACCCTGACCCCTTCCCCTCACAGCCTGTCTAAAAGGAGCCCCACACCCAGCCAGGACCTGGCGATAAACTCAGGGCTTTGATGTGGAGGGGAAAGGGAGACATCCAGTGCAGCCTCTTATCTCCCTTTTCTTCTGCCCCTGCTGCGAGTGAGTGGTGCAGGAACACACTCTCCCAAAGGCATCCCTGGCAAGGAGGGGCTGGGCAGAGCCTGGGAACCCCAAGAGCCACGGGACAAGGGGGCTGTGGCTGCATCCCAAGGCACGGTGTGATAGCTGAGAGCCACCCACCCATCACTGCAGGTCAGGCACATCCCCAGGGACACACAGGCTGATCAGAGGAGACTCCAAGTGACTCTGTGGGGTCTTGATCCCCCTGCCTCCTTCTGCCCTCCTCTGGTGTCCGTGGGAGGTTTTCCTTGGATCATTCTCGTCGCTGGCTAAAGGCAGTTTGTTCACGTGGAGGCAGAGCTTTAACAAGCCCCCAGCGTGGCAGGGATAATTGCCTTGTGCTCCAGGAACTGCCCTCATTATTTGTTATTAATACTGCACGGGGTGTTCCCTGCCCAAAAGAAATCCCAGCCCTGATCCTGCCAGGCTCTCCATGGGAGTCGTGAAAAAGGATTTGCAGCATCTGGGACTAAATATAGACCGTGATGCGCAGAGGAGGAGGAGGAGCAGGAGGAAGCAAGGCCAGGAGTTGGGAAGTGGATGGACACGCGTGTGATCCCTCGGGCAGAGTGGGAGTTGCCTGTACATTTCTGCCTGTGCCTGCCTGCCCTGTCTCCCAGCTTAGGAAGGAGAAGCACACCCCACTGTGGCTGCTCGTGCACTTGGAAGGGTGGTTGGCATCTGAGAGCTCCCTGATGGAGGGATCATCTCAGCTCCTGCTGCCATCCATCAGGGGGTCCCCAGGACTTCCCAGCTGGAAAACACTGAAGTGAGGAATGAGGGGCTTGTGTTTCACATGGCATTGCTCTCCAAAGGGAGAGGTGGCAGGGAGGAGGAAAGGGGGAGCTGTTAGTGGAGGAGTTTCCCTCCTTCAGCCTGTCTGCTTTGGAGAGGCAAAGATTGTGGAAAGAGTGCTCTGGTGCCAAAAAAAGTCAGTGTATCCCATTGCCCCTCCGGACAGTGCAGGCAGAGATGGCTCTTCAGGGAGTGCCCTTCTGCCACTGCTGCACAGCTGGGTCCCCACCTCAGGGCCACACACCACAACATCTGGAAGCAAAAGGCAGCAAGGAGAGTTCTGGGGGTCCAGAGGTTTGGGTCTGTGTTGGGTTTTGTTGGGGGGGGGGAGCTGTTGGGGTTTTTTTTGACAGGGTTTTAAACCTCAAAACATTTCAGGAAACTTTCGAGGAGAAACTGTATAACGCAAGGAGGAGCAGCATCTCCAGGCGACAGGAAGGTGGAGTGGGAGAGCCATGCTAGCAGGAGCTGAACAGTTTAAGAGCTGAGGTTTCTTTGATTTTACAAATAAGAGGTTCAAAGTTTGAAAATGTGTGAAGCTGTCTGCTGGCATGGGTCAAACTGAGGCAGCAGCTTCACAGGGAAAGGGGAGGGAGGGTGCATGCAATAAAAGCATTGAAATACTTTGCACCAAGGCTTGCCAACAACAAGTTTCGTTCTGGAGCTGCTAAATGTTTTGTTTCATCATTCTCAGATATGAAACGTGCTTTTAGTGAGCAGCATTTTTCCTGAGAAATTGGTCCCAGCCTCAAAAGGAAGAGAAAAAGCCTTTAAAGGACATTAAATGGCCCCCAAGAAAGAAAGGAAGGTTTTAATTCCATGTGCAGCACAGCATTTGCACAATGAACCAGAAAAGGAAACATGGCAGAGATTCTTTCCCTGGGTCTGAGCCTGTCTGACTTTGTCCTTGTGGTTTTTGATTCAGCTACAGAGCAGAAATATCCATTCCCCCCCCATATTTCTCTCTCTGAGCCCTCAAGTACAGCCTTGCCACAGACACTGGCATGGGAACCCAGAGCCTGGCAGTGCCCGTGGCGCTGCAGTGGGGTGTGATTCATTCCCTCTGGATGGTGATGGTTAAGATCCCTCCCCAAATCCCAGCTCTCAGCTGAGGTTATTTCTCTTCCAGGCTCAGCCATGTGTTTCTGTTTACTCGCTGTGTGTGCCAGCAGAGCCTCCGCGTCCACACACAGCATGTTTGCATATAAGCTGCAAATTTGAGTTTGATTTGGTGGGCTGGAGCCCTGGGGGCCTCTTGGATGCCTTTGAAATAGTTGCTGGGTCTGAGAGGTCTCTAATGCATGGGGATGTGTGGTCTAGGAGAGGTGCTGAATGGGGGGGGGAGAGTGTGGGAAGAAGACCAGGAGGAAAGAGAAAGGAAAAGGAAAGAAAAAGGATGGGGATAATGGAGAAATGATGGGAACAGCATCCAGCACAGTTCAGTGCAGAACCCATCTCCTGGTGGGGACATGGTCCCACGTGTGGCACAGCCAGTGCCCAGGTCACAGCACACACAGACCCATCTTTCCACATCCTTTCCCAAGGGATGTGCAGGGAGCTCAGCATCCCAACAGCGAAACTCCCTCCCTCAAGGCAGCAGAGACAAACCCATCTCTGGCCACCCAAGTCCAGCAGTGACCTCCTGGTCTCATCCTCCACCACAATGTGACGGCAGCTTTTGCAGATCCCCCCAGCCCATCCCTGTCCCCCCACTCTCCCCCAGAGCCGCGGGACCGCCGTGCCCTCGCATCCTCCAGCGCGCCCGTCTGAAACACCCAGCAGGAGGCTGGGAACGTTTGGCTGCTCTCCCAAGGAGATTTTCCTTCATAAAACACAAGGCAGGCGGGGGCTTTTCACATGCAGTGGGCACGGCTGAATCCCTTTTCTCGGCAGCCAGCGGGAGGAAAATGGAGGGGAGACAAGAGACGGGATGGCCACTGCCTTTGTTCAGTTTTTGAGGCAGAAAGAGGACATTATGGGGGGTTTAAAGATATGATGATGGGCCTGAATGTGGTGAAGGAGCAGCATGGGGTGGGAGTGCTTCGGGCTGCCACGACAGGAGAGGTTTGGTTGCCACTGCTGGTGGCTCTGGGCAGGGCCATGGCTCATGGTGGGCATCCATAGGGTTGGGATCTTCCTCTGGGCTTGTCCTGTTTCACTCACAGGTGGTGTTCAGGGGGAAAAAGCTTGCCCAGGGCAGCAGTGGAGTCGCCATCCCTGGAAGTGTTCAAAAGGAGTGTGGATGTGGCAGCTGGGGACACCAGTAAGTGAACATGGTGGTGCTGTGTTAATGGTTGGATTCAGTGATCTTTGGGGGCTTTTTCAACCTTAATAAACTTATTATTTAATAAATAAATAAATAAATAGATAGATAAACAAAGCCAACACTGTTTTGCTCCTTGGTGTTTCTGCACTGCCTCACCCCAAGAGGGTGAGGAGAGGGGACCCCACTCCTGATCCTGTTCCTTCTTCTGGCTTTGCCCCCCCCCAACCCTGAGGAGCTGGGGACAGTGGGGACAAGGACAAGGACAGGGACAAGGCCACAGCTGCCCTGAGGACCCATCAGGGAGCGGGTCCAGCCCGTCTGAGTGTCACTAGATGGCGGCTGCACCTCAGGAATGGCCACCAGGGCCAGCCTGGGGTGTCCTGTCCTCACATGATGACCTGGGGGACCTCCCAACCCCACAGGGCAGCTGGAAGGGTCCAGCACAGCCCCCCATGTCCCCCTTGGCACCCACATCCCCACAGGCATCAGTGGAGGCTGCCATGGCAGTGCAGGAGGAACCTCTTTGCTCAATGCAGCCTCACCTTCCAGGACAATTCCTGCTGGTCAGAACCTCAAGTTGCACCAGGGGAGGTTTAGGTTGGACATTAAGAAAAATTTCATCACTGAAAGGGTGGTCAGGTATTGGAACAGGCTGCCCAGGGAAGTGGTCAAGTCCCCATCAATTGAAGTGTTCAAAAAAGGTGTAGAGGTGGTGCTTAGACACTTGGTTTAGTGGTGGGTATGGCAGTACTGGCTTAATGGTTGGACTTGACGGTCTTAGAGGGCTTTTCCTGCAAAGCTTTACTTTCTGTCTCCCTTTTCTACCCTCAAATCTCAGTTTTTTGCAGCCCAAAAATGCTACTTTTGCCCCCAGGTTAAAAGAAGCACAAATTCATCAGAATCCCAGGGAATTCATCACCTCCACTTAGCAGCACATGCCACACTCATCTGCCATCCTCGGAGCTGCCTATTGTGTGTGTCAAAATTGTGAGCAAAATGCACTCAGTTGGAGAAAGACAGGCAGACAGGCTTTGAGGTAGGAGATGCTGGAAGCATTTTCCTGAGGGAGCCCAAAAACAGAACACCAGTATCTTCTGGGTCATGAGCAGACTCGCGTGGCAGGATAAAATACCTCCCTCCCCCTGCCAGACTGATGGATTTTGTAATTTACTGCATTTTAAACAGGCAAAGTGGAAAGTGAAGTCAGACTGCCTCAGAAAGCCTACCTGACGTAAACCTGAAGGGTGGTGTGAGGTTGTCCCACAGCTGCCAAGCTGGTCCCAGATGAATCAGGGCTGAACCTGTCTCTCCCCTGAGGTCTCCTTCCCTTTTTACCGGGTGTGGAGATAATTCCTGCACTCGGGTTTTCATGCCTCCTTAAAAAGGTTCTTTTGGCACATTTCTGACCTCTTCTGCTCTGGGTTCACAGGTCGAGATAGCCCCTCCTACATTAATTCCCCTGAAGAGCAGGCTCTGTGTCACTGAACCAGGATCATCCCTTCTATGCATTTCCCCCTGCACCTCCTGTGTCTTCTGGAAGTCTTTTTGAGCTGTCTACTGCAGCACAGCAGTGACAGTGAGACAGCTCAGCCTCCTGGCAGTGGTGTGAGCATGAAAGCCCACCAGCAGGATATCTGGCACATGTCCTACAACCATCAGCTCCTCAAAGCCCATCCAGGCTTCCCCCTGCCCAGCTCCTTCCTGCAGGGCTGCTCCAGAGCCACAGCTCAGCCAGACTGTGGCTGAGGTCAAAGAACTGCATCCTTCTCCTCTTCTCTTGAGGAAAAGCAGATGGAGAGATGGGAAAGATCTCATCTTGTGCCTAGACCACCCCAGGCTAAAGGGTGGGAACCTCCCACGGGTGGTCTGAAACACCCTGCAGCACCACAGAGAAAGCCCCTCACAGCACTGAACCCCCAAGTATGGGCAGATGCAGGTGGGGAGTGTTGGATGTGCATCCCACTGAGAGACAGACCGGGATCCCCATCCATGGAAAATCAGCAGTGATACCCTGGCAGGTACACAAGCCTCAAAAAATGGAAAGCAAACACCTCTCTCAGCAGCACACATCCCCCACTATGCCCCCAACAAGCTCCTGTGCTGCCCACTCTCAGACCCATGCCATGATGCCATGGTGTTTGTGTTCCCAGTACGGCCAGTTCCCTCCAGCACCTGGGCCCATCACTGGACAGACCTGCAGCTTTAAGGCACAGCCAGGCCGTGGAGCAAGTTGCTCTTCCCAGCCTCCACTGACCTGCCAGAGTCAACTTAGCTGAGAGTAATTAGTGTGGTTATCAAGGGAAGAGGTGGATTAATGTGGGAAAGTCATTGATGAAGGCAGAGAAGGGCAGATGCTTTCCTGGAGTCCCCAATCAATATAGACCTTGGAGGATGAATGAGGGCTTCAAAGAAAAGCATCAGTGAACAATTGGATGCTTTTAGCTCCCGGATGGCTGCTCTGCCTGAAGCAATGAGTGAAATATGGCACAGGGCACCCTGCACACTCTGCCAATTATCCCTCACTTGTGCCTCAGAAGGAGCCTCTGCCCACCAGGTGCCCGTGTAAGGGAGGAGGACATTGGTGGGGTGGGATGAAGATGAGCACCAAGGATGTGGAGGCGGCTGTGAATCTTTGAGTTGAAGTCCAAATTCCTGCCCCCTCTCAGCCCTCTGGCTCTGCCCCACACCTTCCCTTCTGGGCAGGGTGAGTGGACACCAGCAATGTGAGTGGGGCTGTTGGTGACCGCCAGCATTCAGGGCTCTCTGGGACAGCCACAGCCTTGAACATGTCCCACAGAAGGCAGTGGGCAAAAGAAAACCATCCTGGCAACCCCAGGTCCTCTCTCAGCGTCTGAGCAGCATCCAGCAGCACCAGCTCTCCTGCCCAGTGCCCCTGCCCTGTCCTGTGCCACGCAGCAGTGCCGGAGGGCTGTGCTACCAGTCACCACACAGTGTGCCAATGGCCTTGCCAGTGTTCACTCCCCCTGCTCCATTTTGCTTTTGCTTTATTGTGCAATGCAAGGATACAAAACGTGGGTCAGGAAGAGCTAGGAGGGGCAAATGGGAGGGAAGGGAAGGAAGGAGGGAGCTGCAAGGCCACAGGCTCTGCTGCAGCCCCTTGTCTGAGTGGGACAGGGATGGCAGGCTGGTGGCCACCATGGCTCCTGCCTACACTGGGTGCAAGATGCACATGGACAAGTCCCCATGCCCAGAGCTGGTCCCTTTCGAGGCAAAGCCTTGCTGGTCTCTGAACTGCAGAGATGCTTTTCATTGCACTGAAGGGGAAACTGAGGCACAGATTGGGAAGCAGCTCGCCCAGAGTCAGCAGCCTTGGCGGTACCTGCTGGCACATGGGTGCTGAGCCACACGGGTGGCTCCTGGCACACGGGCTATTGGCCACGGCCCTGAGTGCCCTCTGGGTGGCAGCCAGTGCCAGAAGGGCACAGCCACATGTGGCTGGTGGAGCCGGGTCCCTGTGTCCCACATCCCTGTCACAGGGAGCGTGGCTGAAGCATAGGAGGGGACAGAGCTGCCCTTGACCCCGGTGCCAGCCAGGCACTGCTGCCCGCTCAGGGCTCACCGTGTCCCTGCTCCGGCCGTGCCACCCGCCTGCAGCACCCCGCAGCTTTACTCGAAAGCCAAGCAGGGCGGGACAGCTCTGCAGAGAGGGAGAGAGAGAGAGGGAGCAAAACCAAAACAAATCGGAGCATGTTTCTTTTTGCACTCCCAGCCCAGCTCCCAGCTTCTCCTCTGTCATCCCCGCTGGAATGCGCCTCCAAATTCCTCGCTGGCTCTCTGCGTGCTGCTGCCGGCTTTGCCTCTGATTGTTTGCAGCGATTGCGCTTTTCCCACACTCCAGACCGTGGCTAGGAAGCACCGTGGCTCCGTGCCGGCTCCGGATCACCCCCAGCACAAGGAGCGAGCGCAGGCTGGGGCGAAGCGCAATTGCCGGAGCCGGCGGGGGCAGCGGGTGCTGCGTGACTTGGCCCTGAGTCACACCTGAGTCACACCTGAGCTCAGCCCCTCTGATCCCAGCCCAGCACAAGGTCCACAGCCGCCTCCCAGCCCTTCGCAACACCCCGGGGCTCACACGGGCTTGACCAAGCAGGGGCTGGGCAGATGTTGGGTGAGCGGGGTGGGAGGGGGAGATGCGGCTGCTGCCCTCTCCCGTATTCCTGATGGGGTGATTCCGATTCAATCTCCATTTCACAGTCCTGACAAAGCGCGGTCACAGTTTCAGATGTGCCCCTTCCCCCGTGTGGGGGCTGCAAACAGTGGGATTTCTTCATTTTGGGAAGACTTGTCCATCTGAGCACCCGGACTTTGCTCTCTGCAGCCCTTGGAGAGGGAGGTGGGTGGCTGCAGGGACATGTTTGCCTCCCACACTTTGTTTTTCCTAGCTGGGGCCACATCCCCCAGCCTGGTGTCACTTCCCTGCTCCACACACGCAGGGCAGCTGCCTTTTCCATATATCTGAACACACCCTCAATGCTCCAGTGCTGGGACATCACTAGCAGCAGGATGGCCCAAAAAATGGCTGAGGCCAGCTGTGGTTACACAGATCCCTTTGTCCATCCCAGCTCTGAACATCTAACACGTCTAATCTTGAATCCACCTACTCTCACCATGGCACCAGCTGAGCACCTGGCAGCTGCTTCCAACACCCCAAAATTCCCTTATCTGCATCATAAAGTGGGGAATAAGTCCTAAGGAGAGGTGTTATCTCCTGCAGACAGGTCAGGAAACACCTGGGAGTCAGTGGCCTGGGCTGACATGTTGAATCCAGGCTTCCCACAGCCGAGGCAGCCTCCGTTCCCTCCCATTAATGGACTGCATTTTACAGTGATTCCATAAACTAGTTAATCCTTATCTGCAATTTATAAAAGGATAAACTGCACATGATTAAGACCATATTGTGTAAGGCACCAGCTCCAACAAAACAGCATTGCAGCCTGCAGCTCCTCCAAAGAACCAGCACACGACCCCAGGTCCCTCAAGCCCTCCAGAACCAGAGAACAGGGGCTTTCCAGAGGTCACTCACAGCCCTGAGCACCCTCCAGCCTCCCATCTCCCAGCCCTGCTCTAATCTCAGGGCTCAGGACTCTGAGCATGAATAAACTCACCTGTTATTTGCAAACAATTCACCCGCAAGTACTCGACAAACAAAAACCTGTAATTAAGCAAATAGCACGAACCCTCTCCCTCATTGCACAGCGCTGCAAACTGGCTTCTGTTTGAACTGTTTTATTGCAAAGAGTTTTAAATCACTCTTTTTATTTGAGATGAGGTAAAGGCTAAACATATTAAAAAGAAAATTTAGGGAACGAATAGCTGGATGGTCTCCTGCCAGGACTCTATCACGGCTTTTCTCATAGGAAAGCCCCCTAAATCTGCTGAGAACCCACAGCATTGCCTTCTGTTCTGCTCCTATCACAAACCAAACACCGTGGAAGGTGAATGTAAACAGTTTCTTGAGCCCGATCAAATCGCCAGATGCCAAATTAGCGCACTCAGTTAAGCCCCGGCACTAATTGTGCCCTTTGTATGACGCTGGAGCAGGAGGTGGCACAGCACATCATCCCCCAGCCCCAGCACTCTGAGCGGGTTCTGCCCCCCCAAAAAAGCACTACACCCTGTGGATGACTGATGGGGCAGGGTCCCACAGGAGAGAAGCCTCCAGAGAGTGAATTCCCACCGTGGCACCCCCAGTTTGGGGACAGGGAAGAGCCACTGCAGACTTCCCCTGGAGCAGCTCCTCACAGCAGCACCTTCCCCCTCAGTTCTTCAGTCCTGGCTCCTCCAGCAAGGTCTGTTTTCTTTGGGCACCAGGACTTCTTCTGGGGCACCAGCCAGTGGGGAGCCCCTCTCTTCCAGCCTGTCCCTGTCACAGTCCTGCTGGCTCCGATGCTACGGTCCCAACCTTTTGGAACTCAGTGTTCCCCTGCTGCCGAGCACGGACAAACTCACTGCATGTGCTGGCACGTGTGGCTCAAACCCAGTGTCGCTGTCACCCCCGGGGGCTCTGGCAATCCTTATCACGCTTTCCTAGTCGCTCCCTCCTTCCCCACACAATGAAGGTCAGGGTGCAGAGAGACATTTGGTTTCTTGCCATCAAAACAGCCAGGTTTGGGATTTTTTTTCCTTCTTCCTGCCCATCAAATCCCATCAGCTCCCCATATCCAGCAGCTCCCGGTATCCAGCAGCTCCAAGGAGAGGTGGCTGACATGGTGTGTGGATGTTGGATGGGGCAGCCCTGAGCCAGCCCTGCAGTTGCTGCTCCATAGCAGAGCCCTGTGCTCTGCCCTGCAGGGATGGGATCCCTCTCGCAGCCTTCCACTCGGGAGAGCCAGGAAATGACCAAACTGGGAAATTAATGTAGTCAACAAGCATTTGCAGCTTTGCCTATTTTTTTACTGCTTAGAGTGGGGGGGTTTTTTAAAGGCTCAGTTTTTTTCCAAGTGTTGGAAAGCCTGCTCCAGAACAAACCTGCTGGGACAGCCAGGCCTCAGAGAGCAAGAGGGTTCTGGTGATTTTGAAATAAAACTATTTCTTCTGTTAGAAAAACAATCACTAGGCTGGCCAAAAACAAATACTCTTGAGTGTTTGCTTTTAACGCTTTCTGCACCAGCTGGGGCTTTTCATTGAATAGCAGCTTCTCACCTTGCAACACTCCTTAAATGGAGGGTGCTAGTTTTTCAATTGACTCGAAATCAAATAAAAAATGGTTTCACTGGTCCAAACAGAACACATTTTAATGCTTGGCTTTGTGAAGAGAAGCTTCCTCTGGCTGTGGGGGTTTTGCACAAGCTAGACTAGCTTCTTCCTTCCCCCAGGTCCCCCTTGGCCTCATCCCCAGCCCTCAAACCACCCCCAGACCCAGTGCAGCTCTGTCTACTCAGGACAGTGCAGGGCCAAATCCAGCCTCCTCTGACCCAGGAGTGACAGTCTCAGAGCTGTTTGCTGCCAGTAAATTTCGAGCATGTAGGCGGTGGAATAAGAGGTCAGAGAGGCACTCTTGGTGTCGCTGCTGGTGTCACCGCAGAGACACTGCGTGAGGAGCTCAGCCTTCTTATTAGACAGCAGAGCACCCACACGTGAGAAACTGCCCAAGTGATAAGTGTGTAGGAAACCAGGCGGGTTTCCTGTCTTGGCTCGGCTGCTCCTGGCACTGCCTCGAGCCATGAGCCCCAGCTGAGCCCCAGCTCCATCCATGCCAGCCCCTGTGCAGTGTGGCACCACAGTCCCATGGGCTCAGGGCAGCTCTGCCCTGCTGGGGGGCATTGCCAGCCACCCCCACCACAGTGCCCATGGCTGTGCAGCTCCACCAGGAATCACTGCAGTGTCACGTAAAGCTTTGCTGAGCTGTTTTTTTCCCCCTGTTGATATAAGTATGTTCTTGGCCAGTGCCCAGGGACAGGTTCTCCATGAAAAAGGGGATCCATCTGGCAGGAAGCACTTGACCTGAAGCTACCAGGATGGAGGCACAATCTTCCCTTGGAACTGAGGGATGGGGCATCTCCTTGACTTAGGCATAGTGAGAGGTGTGAAGGATCAGACTGGTGAAATTTATCATCCTGGTGGCACAGACCATCATCTCCACAAACTGCTAGTGGCACATGGTCCAGGCAGGGAACAGCTGTTGGCACCACATGCCTCAGGCTGGCTGTGATGGGGCATTCCCCAAGGTGTTCCCCCTCCTCAAGGCCACTCTGCCCCTTCCCACACCAGAGCTGGCTGGTGTCATGCCATCCCATGCCATCCCATGCTGTGCCATGCTGGCCAAGCCATGGGCAGTGAGGGGCCAGGGCTCTGTGGGGCCACCACTTGTCAGGACTCAGTGGGGGGACCTCAGGTGTTTGTGTTGGAAGCCATGGGCAGCTGGGGCTGGCAGTGCAGGGGCCAGGAGGGTGCAGAGCAGGGTGTCTGGGTTTTCAAATCCATTGGTTCACGGAGGAGCCAGCAAGGGAGGGGCAAGGAGCAGCCTGCCTTGTAATTGCATTAATTACCCAGGCTCGCTCCAAGCAGGATCCCACACTGAGCACTCTGCTGTACCATCCATGCTGAGGCAGGTGCCTCATCATCCCCTACAAGGCAGCTGTGCCTCCATCCCCTCCTGTCCCCATCATCCCAGCAGGAGCATCCAGCCAGGCCTGGACCATGCTCTCCTCCAAAGGTGGCTCCTACCCAGTCCCCCTGTCCCTGTCAGACATCAAGGGTCACATCTGGGGTCACCCTGGGTGTGCAGCCCTGGACGTGAGGACTTTTGGGAGAGATGCAGAGCAGTCACACCCTGCTTCCTTGCAGGCTGTTGGGACAGCAAGGCAAGGATCCTGGTGATGCTCAGGGAGGCCATCAGAGTCCCTGACTCGTGTCAATCAGCCGGGACGCTGCTGTGCTTTGCAGGACCAGGCAGGGTGGTGTGTGTGGGATCTGGCCCCGGGGCATTCGCTCAGCCCGTGTCCAAGTGACGCAATGGAAAGCGGCAAGCAGGAGCGTGCCTTGCCCCTACTTGCAGCTCTTCCAGCTCTAGGGCTCGATTTTGGAGATAAACGGCCTTGATGGGACGGCAGGACAAGTTCCAACACTGCTTCCCAGTGTCTGCTGCCAGCTTCGGAGCGTGAGAAAATACCAGGCAGGGAGGGAAGGATCAGCATCGCACGGATGTTTAGAGATGATTGATATTTTTATGATGAAGTTGGGATTTTTGGGTTCCTTCATCCCTCCACGTGGCAGGTTCCTAGGCTTGGGCTTGCACACACGTGTTTGGCACCCTGCTGCCCACGGCCGCTCAGTGACATGCCAAGGGATGGGCTGCACCCCAGCTTCTCACCCCTGCACCCACAGCTGGGTGCAGGCACCCACTGAGACCATGCACAGCTTCACACATGGCTCGGCAGCCCCGTCCCTGTCCCCACTCAGCTCCAGTGCACCTGGCTGAGCCCTCAGGCTGGTTAGCATGGACCCTCATAACTAGTGGGTCTGAAAGTAAATCAAACAAAACACCAAAATCACAAGACCTCCATAGGTGTCAATCCATCCTCATGGCCAGAGACACCTCTGGGTGTCTATCGTGGGTGTCTATCCATGTGCTGCTTCCCTGCCGTCTATCCATATCCATGGACAGGGATCCTGCTGCTGCTTCCCTGCCCACAGTGCAGCCGGCTCTGGGACTGGCCACAGGATAGGGCTCTGGTTAAAGAAGCAGCACAGACAACTTACTGCTACTCAAATGGGCAGTGAAATAACCCTTCCACGCAGCTCCAGGTGACAATGCCATGGGAATCAGAGGTCCCAGGGCAGCCCCTCTCCTCCCACTTGCTTTGGCTGTCTGATTTACAGCAGCTCTAGCACCAACTGAGAGAATAAATCCTGGGGGACCAATTCTCCTGGCCACCTGGGAAGGACCAGACTTTCCCCAAGATATTCTAGGACATGGCATTCTGCTCCTTCCACCAGTGCTCACTTCATACCGCCAGGAAGACCCAAACCAGTGCAGGGAACACAGCTCTTCCTTCCCAGCAGGTTGCAGAACATGTCCAGGCATAAACCACCTCCTGCTGCAGACGAGGAGCCACCGTGTGCTCTAGGGATGCTGGCTCCGTGCAGGGCATCTGATGTGGACAGGAGCTCCAGGACAGGTCCCCAGTGGAGCCCTGTGCCCTTCTGGGTCCCACTGGAGAGGGGAAACTACAGAAAGCAAGGTTAGCTCTCTGGGAAAGCTCCCTGCCTGCTGTGCTGCACATTCCTCGAGATTGTCCGGAGGAATTCAGCCTGATTATCATTAGAATGAAAGCCAAAGTTGCCCAGCTCTCCCTGGCTCCCTGCTCTCAGGTTCCCAGCATGGGTCCAGCTTAGGGACCTGCTCTGGGATGCAGCTGGGAGCTCTGCCTTGTGCAGGAACTTGCTGTGGGACAGGCAGGGCTGCAGTCAGACATCCTTGGCTGCTGTGAGCCACAATTCCAGCAATGCCATTTTGTCAGATCCCAGGCCCTCCAAAGTCAGCCCCACTCCTACTCTCTGTTACCTGACTGACCACCACCACATGAAATTCAGGAAAAGAGAGGTGTGAAAAGGCATGTGCTCCAGAAGGATACAGTCTCCATCATCCTGGATCACCTTGTCAGTGCTTCCACAGGGACACTAGTTAGGAACTTCTGACTGGAGGGGGTCTGATCCTTCCCAGACCTATGAGCCTTCCCCAAGTGAGGCTGCAATGGCAAAAAGGGAGCTTTTCCTAAATAAAGATGAGGCTGAGCCACAGACAGCAGGAACTGAACTAAAAAGACAGTCTGCTTCAAAGTTGGTGTCCAGAGAAGCTGCCCTGGGCAAGGAGAGCCTTCCAAACAGGCACTCCCAGCCCAGCAGTGCCCCCAGCAATCCTTCCACACCACCTGCGGATGCTTCAGAAAAGGGGGAGGTAAATCCACCTGGGTAACTGGGTGTTCTATTAATTAATTTGGAACCTGCACGTGGTTTCCATCATTATTTATGTCTGAGTGTGCAAAAAAAACAACAACCACGCATCTTGGAAGCCGGGCACGAGCTTTTTTCGCCCCCGGCTCTCCCAGCAAATGCGCATTTCCGACGGGTCCCGGGGGTTCGCTCCTGCCTCCTTATCGGAGCCGGGACGCGTGTGGTTTTTTGATCCGGAATTGTGGCCCCGGGCGCTCCACCTGCCAGCTCCCCTCTGCCACTCCCCGGGGAGGAGGAGGAGGCTCCACACCGTGGGATTTTCATCCTGCAGAGCATCGGGGAAACGGCTGTGCCCGGGCACGTCCCCGCAGCAGGCAGTGCTTGGCTCCCCCGGGCACTGGGATGTGCAGCTCCCTGGCCATGAGCTCAGCCCGGCCACTGATCCCAAATGAGTCCTTTCCTCTTGTTCTTCTCAAGTTGGGACCTTGAGGGATCGGGGTTCTGCGTGGAGGTGGTGGAGAGAAGCCCAAATTGGTGGGTTCTGCCCCAAGGTGGAACTCAGAGCTTAGGCAGGTCAGTCCCTTACACTGCCCTCAAACATCTGCACAGCCATGCTTTAACCCTGCTCTGGTCCCTCTCCATCCCTCTCCATCCCTTGTTCCCTTGCAGGCCCAAAAGATTTCCATGAGGGATATTTCCCTGCAAAGACCTGGAACCAGGCTGGAGAAGAGGAAATATTTATACCCAACTGTTAAACCAACAATTTTCAGAGAACTGATTTACAGGTCCCAGAGTGCAGCAGCCTGTCCACATCCCTGTGACTCAGTGGTGCCAGCAGTGCCCAGCCCTACAGCTGGGGAGCTTGGCAGGTCCCCCCTGTCCCTGCCCCCACTGTGCTGTCCCAGGGCAAAGGTGCCCATCACGCAGCACCTGATGTGAGTACTCCTGGAAAACCCCAGCCAGCCGTGCCAGGACAAGCAGAGGGGACACTGATAACTTCCCTGCTCTGCTCCATGAAAGGGCTTGATGCCACCCTGGATGAAATAGGGAGCGGTGTGAGGCTGGGCTGGAGGTGTCCAAACTGGGGCAATATCTTGGAACAAAAGGTTGGGAGTTTAGTAGTACACCAGGAAAACAACTCACTGGAAACCTGCCACTGTTCCTAAATAAATATGGGACGAGCCTTGACAAGTCCAGCTCACAGCTCCGATGATACAACCATTCTTCCCCTTGCCCTTTCAAAAGCCGGAGTATTTACAGAGAGCATCCTCCAGAGCACATCTCCAGGATCAGGGATTGTGCCAGGCAGGCAGCTGCTCCACTAGCCAGGGACAGTGGCTTTGTCCTGGTGACTGGCTATGGCTCATCCTGGCAAAGCCACACTTGTGGCCTGACTCCTTGGCACAGCCCCTCTGCCCATCCCTCATTCCCCTGTGCTGGGCACTAAGCACGTCACTGTGAGGTGGGAAAGTGGTACCCTGGAGACGTGTGAGGTGACCCTTTTCTAGGAAATATCTGTACTAACACCCCCAGGGAAGCTCAGGGAAAGAGGAAATCCAGGCTCCAGAGCATGCTTAGCCCCTATGAGTGGTGACTGACAGCTGTCAATCAAAAAATGACCCAAAGGGGGCTGGGAATGGCAGTTTGGGTGCATCTGGCCTCCGATGGGGGCCCGAGCCAAACATCTGCCTGCCAAGCTCCTGATAAAAAATGGTGTTTTCATAAAACTGAGATTTGGGGGGGAGGGTGTGTGGGGGTTGACATTTCCAACAAAACTCTTCTCTAGTGCCGGAACAGCAATCATTTTTATCACTTTTTGGCAGCCAACCAGATTTACAATGGCCTTTCACTGAAGAAACAGAGCTTCTGTTTGTTTTCGGGACATCCACATTCCCAGGGTTTGACAGAAATGACTATTTCCCTCCCCCTTTTCTTCCAAATGTTGACACAGGAGTGAAACACTGCCTTTGCTGCCAGGTCACCGGCCAAGTTGGGAAAGGGAAATGTGCTTTGCTGGAGGAGAGTCTGGGATATGCCCCTGGGGTGCTCCACCCAACCAGGATTGCTCTGAGCTTGGAGCAGCAGCTCTGGCCCTGCTGCACCAGCAACACAACCCATGAAGTCCCAGGGGGATTTGCAGGGATCCTCTTGGTGGTCACAGATTTGGACCAGGCTTTGTGGAGACGCCTCAGCCATCTCAGTCTCCACATCCTGAGGTACCACCACTGCCCAGGCTGGCACAAGGCACAGATCCGTTGGGAAAGGGGGTTCCTGGGGGACAAGGGATAAGGAAGGCATGGCCCAGGATGCCTGGGTTTGAGGAACCCGAGCACTGAGCCATGCCCAGACCCTTCTGTGCCCTAGAACCAACCTGCAGACGACCTCAGTAATACCCGTGGGTGAAAGACTCAGGTCTGGGTTTTAATGCACGCACTTTAGGCAGTTTTTCCCCCACACTCTGCTCACCCCTCAAGCTCTGCAGCAGCCTTTCCAGGGAGCCTTTGGGGCTGCTCATGGCCCTGATCCCTGTCCTACCCCCCAAGAGCATAGGTCTGTCCTTCGCTGGCAGCAGCCCAGACAGGAGCTGTGCTGGGTGATGGGAAAGAAGAGGTGTGTGCACCTGCCCCTGGCCCCGAGAGGGAAAAGCAGGGGTAGACTGGGAGAACAGCATCCTCTGTCTGGGAGGGAAGAGGCTGGAGAAGGGCAAGCTGGGGGATGTGTTGTGAACTCATCTCTTGGTCCTTGGGTGAGGGCATGAGGACAAGCCACTGGATGCTCATGTGACACCCTCCCTGCACCGAGGCTGAATCCAGCTGTGAGACAGGTGCTGGTGGGAGGCTGTGGGCTGCCCCAGCATGTCCCTGCACACATGCCTGTGTCTGTGTCTCCCTCTTCAAGAAACTGGGAGCAGCACCAGCCTCCCCATTTCCTGCCCGCAGCTGGGTGCTTGCAACCCCAGGAATGGGGGGAGAACATCCCACTGCCCACCAGCTGGCCAAGAACAGCAGTTTGCTGCTGCCAGTGCTGTGGGCAGAGGTGCCAGACCCATACAAGGATCAATCTGCAGCCTGGGGATGCAGGGCTGGTGGCTGGTCCCCAGTGGGGCTGTGGGTTTGCACCTTGACTCTTGGGGATGGTGGTTGCAGACCCAGGCCAGAGCATCAGGGAGCTCCCAGGACTCTGCCAGCCATGGCAAAGCCCCAGTGCTTGGGAAGCTGGAAGCACCCTTCCTCTGGGAAACACCAGTGCCAGATTCCCAGGGAACTTGAAACAAAGCAAATCCAGTCCAAGACACGCATCTCCAAGCTCTGTAGCTGGAGGGCACCGGGGGGAGCTCAGGGGGGAACAAGATGAGGGGAATCAAAACTCTTTTTTGCAGCCAAGTGCGCGTTTTCCCAAATCCTTTGCGGCGGTTGCATCAGAGGCTGTAATTACCCAGACTTGCCCTCTCTGTCTGCACGAGGCTGCCGGGCTGGATGCTGCCCCACACTTTGAAGTCACTCTTTGCAGCAGAGTGAAGGTTCATTAACTCTTTTGGGGTGAGCAGGGAGACCTCCCTCATCTCCTGGATGGTGAGCAGTGGGAGCACCTGCAGCACTGTGCTCAGAGCTCGGCCTCCACCACTGTGGCCACGAGTTGATGTGCTGCACATCGGTGCCAAACACCCAGTCTTCCCACAGCTGTGCTTCCATAGGACCATCCCACCGTGGTCCTGTCCTGCTGCTGGCCTGGGAGAAGTTATCCCAGCGAGGACAGCAGCCAGTATCCCACTGCCTTTGGAAATGGTGGCCAGCGGCATGGCTGGGTCCAACACAGCGTGCCCGGAGGTGTCAGCAGATGGCAATGTTTCTGTGCTCTGCTTATCTCTGCTGGTGGCTGCTTTTCAGCCCACAACCCACTCCCAAACCCCAGCAGTATCAGCAGGACCCTCCCATGGAGTCCAACCAGCACTGAACCTCCAAAGTCCAGAGCACAAAGGCTCAATGATGGTAACATGCCCAAACATCTCCAGCTTCCTGCTAGCAGGATCTCCCAGCCTTTCTCCTCCATCCATGCCCAGGACACAGTCATCTCATCCCCTCTGTTGTGGCGTTGCTGTTTCTGGTCTCAGCCCTGGCCAGGAACGGCAGAGGCAATGACAAAAATAGCCAACAAACCATTTAATGAAGCTTTTACAGACGCTTGGGTGTGGCGTGACTTTTGGGCAAGAGATCAGGGGTTGGCTTTTTCCATCTGGCACTGCTCCCCTGCACTGGCTCGGTTTGGCTCGGCTCGGCTCAGCTTGGCCGCTCCAGGAGCAATAAAGCAAGCAAGCAGAGGCTGGGAACAGAGGAGGAGGTGGAAGAAGACTGTTCCGGTGGTGGCCTTAGTTAAATGTCAGCCAAAACATCCCTGTGGGGAGTTCTGCAATGCCAGGTGTGAAGGGCAACAGGTCAGGGCTCGGGGCTTCCCGTCCTTCTCACCCTTCCCTGGCCAAAGCCAGCCCTGCTTGGAGCTGCCGCAGCCCAGCCCAGCCCAGCCCTTTCCAGCCTCGCTCGCAGCAGCACATTTCGATTTCCCAGACTTCCTCTTTCGGGTGAGATTTATGAAGGTCTGATCACAGCAATTAGGAACCGGGAATGACCCAGGGAGGCTGCCCCGGGGGGTAAAAATAGCCCTGGATGTGACTCATCGGCTGTGGTGTGGAGCCCCAAGGCTGTGGACACGCTCCAGGCTGGGGATGCTGCCACACAGCCCTGTGTCACCCACACTGTACCATCCCAGCCTGCAGATATGTCAGGAACCTGCTCCCTCCCACCAGATTAGCCCTGTGGGAAGGTGCTGGGCGCATCGAGCTGTGCCCAGATGGCACAGTTTGCATCTTGGGGTGCTCCAGTTGTGACCCAGCTCCCTGGAGCTGATGCCCCATTGCAGATCTCCACTTGTCCCATGGAGCTGAGCCCTGGCCACATCACTGCACCCAGCTTTGGACAGCACATGGCAGGCTCTGCCCAGGGGTGCCCATGGATGGAGGATGCTGTCCAAGGAGCCTCACACCCTGCTAGGGGTGAAGAAGAAGCCAGGTTGGATGTTGGGAACATTTAGGGATTACGTTTTACCTCCTAATGATAAATGCCTGCACCCCAGCAGCCCTGTCCCTCCCTGCCTGCAGGCTGGGACTGGAGGGGGGCCAGACCCTTCATGTCGGTACTGCACGTCCCTGCCACGTCTCTGTGCCGTTCCCTTTCCCTGTCTGATCCCATCAGGCACCGACCTTCACTGATGCGAAGCCCCGAGCGGTCGGGCACACTCGACCAAGTTGTGTGTCAACTCAGCCGGGCAGAAGTGTCTGTTGAGGGTGTGTGTTACCGCAGGGTAATGTGTGCTTCCTCCAGGCAAGCTAAAAATAGATGGCAGAGCTCAAAGAGCAAGGTGCTGGGTGCATCTCTGCAGTGCAGGGCACAGGGAAGGAGGATCTGCGCAGATATTGCAAGAACAGCTTAATTCAATGCACCCCGCGCTCCAGTTTCGGGACTCCCTTTTGTTTTCACAAGAGATTTGCACTTGAAAAGCCACTGTCAAATTTGCATGCACAAACATGTAGTCAGGCCAGAAACAGGAATGGTGCCCTCTGCTTTCCAGAGCTATCCCACTGCCTGTTGCACACCCGGCTTGCACACCCACGGAGCAGCTCCCAAGCTGGCCCAGAGCTCTTGGTGAAGGCCATATGGCACATCCACTGTGAGCACTGTGTGCTGAACCCACATCCCATCACGGAGCACACAGCACTGCCCTGCCTGGTGATTAATGACCCTCTGCTGAGATTTCCCAGAAGGAAACAAGCGTCTTTCCATTGGAAGGAGCTCGTTTCTAATGACACGGCCCTGACAGCTCACGCCATCCATCGCCAAAGGGGCTTTGACCATGACCTCCCACTCTGGAGGCTGACTTTGCATTCCTGATTTAGGAAAAGCAGCCATGCCAGTTCCTCCAGCCGCCAGCCCTGTGGTGTCCCAGGACCACTGTGGAATTGGGAGCAGCTCGGTGCACAGCACCCTGGAGCAGAACAGAGCTGATCCCTCTCACTCCTTTGATACCAGCAGCCCTCCTTCATGGTGCTGTTCCCTCGCGTGGCTACACGTCCCCAGACGAGCCACCGAGCACTCGGAGCAGCAGGAGCAGTGCTGGTGCCAACTTGTATTTAAAGCTGAATCCTCGGCGGCTTAAGGGACCTGTGTGGTCCGAGCATCACTTCAATCCACCCCTGTGGGAGCTCGCTCCCAGCACACGAGGCTGCACGGGGCGGGCAGTGCCGTGCCAGAGCCCACGGGGAGCGGTGCTGGAGGTGCTGAAAGGAACCAGCTTTAGGGCCCTTTGCCTGGCCAGGGTGTCCCCATACCCGTAGTTTGCACTCCTGCAGCATGGAGCTGGTTTTGCATCATCACAGCGCCATGTCAGAGGGCAAGCAGGGGAAACCACAACCCTGGCCATCCTCAGACCATCCCACTGTCTCGGCTGCCACCCCTCGGGCTGGGCACATCCAGCCTCCTGCACAGGGAACATTTGGTCCAAGTCCTTTTGGTCAAGCAGAGAAAGCTCGCCAAAGCTGGAGAGGATTCATGCCAAGAGCTGATCCTCTCCCAGTCGCTGCTGGAAGGGTTATCAGGACAGGAGTGAAATCTGGAGCAGAGCCGAGGTGGGAGAGGTGTGGGAACTCAGACAAGGCAGGGTTATTTCCCCTGCGCCGCAGAGAAGCGAGGCAGGAAAGACACACAAATAGACATAATTGAGGCTAAATGTCTTAGGTTTTTGAATCAACATGCACCACTGAGAGCACAATCAAAGGCTCTTCAGTAATTTATTGACTTACCCTGAAGTAAAATTATCTTCATGTATTTATCACATCCACACCCACACCCACCCCTTCCTATTAAGTAACTGAGTCCTTCCAGACTGCTCAGCTCCCCAGTGCCATGCACTGGTGGGAGGATGGGATGTGGAACAGGGAGCTTCATGCAGGAACCAGTCAGATGCACATCAGCACCCACAAGGATGCACGTTTGCTGCCTGCTCACTGCTTCAGGTCAGTGGGCATGGCCAGATCCTCCTGCTCCTAAATTCAGACCAGATCCAAACACAGCTCCAGAGACGTTCCCAGATGGGTTGGTGGTTCTGCAAGAGCCATGGGAATGGGGGACAGGGAGATTCCTGACTCTGGTGTGGGTGGACTAGCAGCACCATCACATCCATCACACCCTCCATACCCAGTCCAGGAGTGCAGAGACTCCTGCAGAGCAAAAGGGGATGGTACAAACCACTGGGGTTTTGCCTTCACCACCCCACAATGCTCCCTGTTGTGGTGCTCCAGGGGGTTGTGTTTCCCCTCACTGCCCAAGCTCAGCTGAGCCCAAGCAAACAGTGCCAGTGTGACTCTTCCCACTGCCGGGCCAGCCCAAGTGACATCCAAGTGACATCTCAGCCTCCTCTTTCCAGGATGAAAGGGGAAGGCAGCGCAAGAGGCACAGTCACCAGGCCCTGAGGTCAGGCTCAGTTTCAAAAGGCACGTGCAGGTTTTGCACGCTTGCAAAACTTCCCCATCCCTCCTCTTACGAAAGACCCTCCACTTGCACAACAGTGGGGCTTTGGGAGCACGTGACATAAACAAATGGTAAAGGAAAATCCACTTCAGGTATTAGGCTTGCAGTGGGGGTGAGTGCTGGGCTCTGATTCCCCCACCATGCCAGAAGTGAGGGCAGCTTGTGCCTCAGTTTCCCCCTCAGCTCAGGCTCTGGCTGTGCTCCTGCTCCCACGCTGGCATCCAACCCTGGCCTGGGGGCTCGGATAAACCCTCCCTCCTCACCCCACACTGCAGCTTCAAAACGCTGATTTTTATTACTGACAAATGAGGCAGTGGGTTGTAGGAAGCTGATCCTGACCCCGCATCCCTGGATAGCACCAATTGTAGTTGTGGGCAGCTGGGAACTCCCTCGGGATGCAGGCGAGCCCATCACTAAGGCTCTGCTCTGTGGGTGCCTCCCAATCCACTGTAGCAGGTGGGCAGACACTCCTTTATCTGGCACAGCCACAGTCCTACTCTCAGAGAATCTCCACAAATACAGGAAAAGCCTTGCTGTGGTCTTGGCCAACTCAGCCAAAACCAGCAGGGCCTGTGAGGAGGAGGAAAAACACAAGAAGACATCCAAAGCCATAACCAAACAGGAACATATGTTTGCAAACTGGGTCCAGCTCCCGCACAAGGAAGATGAATCATCAGGAGATGAATCTTCTCCAGTGGGAAACCCCAGGGCTGGGCACAGTCCTCCCACGGGGATTCACCACATCCCAGGGTGTTGATGGGGGGGGCAAAAGCAGTTTTACAGCCCAAGGACTCACCCCTGTGCACCAAGGACAAAATGTGTGGTAATGCTAAGCCAGAGGGATGCTCCAAAAGAGCACAGAGGCCATGCAGCCCCCAGCTGCTTCTGAGCATGGAGAGAGGTGCAGGGTCCAGCCTGACACATAAACACTGAGTAACCACACACACACAAAACCCCCAGGCTGGGAATTGGGGTGTTTTCCCCCTGCTTTGCCCCAGCCCTATCGCCCAGAGCCAGCATGGGAAACTGTGAGTGCAAGGGAGAAAGATAGTGCCCAGGGGGAGATATCAGCTGTGCTTCCTGAGCGCTGCACAGAGCCCTCCACCCCGGCCAGCAAGGGGAAACTGCAGCTCATGGGCCCCAGAGCCTACAGCTCATCTTCCCTGGTACCAATTAGCCTGATTTAGCACCAGAATTTCATGCAGTGATAGAAGTGGAGAGTCCCATCCCGCTTGGAGCAAAGCCTGGTCTGTGCATGGACATGGAGATACTTCTCCCAGGCTGGTGTTAACCCCAAAGAGGAGCAGTGTTGGTGGCACCATTTTATTTTGGTTTCAGGCAAATCTCAAGGCTGGTCCTGAGTGGAGAGTGTTGGTCAGCCGGTGCTGTGACAAATCTGGGAGTCAGAGCAGCCCCAGGGCTTCCCTCCAAGCCATGTTTGGATGTGCCCATAACCACGCTGCTCATGGGACCACAAAGCAGAGCAGTTCAGGAGCCACCAAACCTCTGCCAGACACTGTAATCATCTGGTGCAGATGCCTCACATCTCACAGGAGCAAGAGTTTGGCCCCAGAGTCCCCAGAAGTCTCACATTTTAGGCAAAGCAATGCCCGAATCTCTCTGTTCTGTGGGCACAGGTGAGTGTGCAAGGACAGGTGAGTGTGCAAGGACAGGTGAGTGTGCAAGGACGGGTGAGTGTGCAAGAACAGGTGAGTGTGCAAGGACAGGTGAGTGTGCAAGGACAGGTGAGTGTGCAAGGACGGGTGAGTGTGCACACCTCGGGACATTGCTGGCAGCAGGCAGGAGGTCAGTGCCTGGGTTTGAGCCCTGCCCTGTGCAGGATGTGAAGTTGAGGAGCCGGGAAGGGGCAGGGGACGGATGTTGGCGTCGTCCCCAGTGACAAACCCGACTCTGGGAACAATCACCAGCCTCTCGGGTCGGGCTGCCATGAATTATGGACACCTCCTGTGGCTGACACGCCGGTCCCTGTGGCAGAAGGCACTGCTTGGGTTCAGCCCCCTCATCTGCCTCTCCAGGGCTCCCCGGGGATGGCCAGCCCTGGGAACCAGCACTTCACATCCCAGGATGGGACCCACAGCCTGTGCTCCGCCCTGGCAGCCCCACTGCCATGCCCTGTGGTGAAGCACAGCACCCACACTGTACTGCAGAGCCATCCCAGAGCTGCTCGTGCTCCCACTGGAGCCCACAGGAGTCCTGCAGCTGGGAAAGGGCAATCAGCCCCATAAATCCATCACCCTTTTACCGGGAGAGCGTCTGGGAAAGAGATGTCATTTTTAAAGCCACTGGAGTGCTGGGCTCAGCTGGGGGGATGTGTGGGGCAAGATGACAACACAGCTGCATGAGGACTCCCAAAACTCCGACAACAGAACAGCACAGCCCTATCCCTGCATGCAGGATTCCTCCCTGCTGTGCAGGATTCCTCCCTATCCCAGGGCCAGGGCATCCCACAGGTCTCAGCATGGCTATTCCTGTGCTGGCTTAGGGCAGGATAAATCCTGGGACTGGAGAGCCCTACTCAAGGCAGCTGGGGACAATCCCTCGGCGAGGAAGATGTGTGGGGGCAGGAAAACACAAGGCAGGGAAATGTGGCAGCACTGGGAAAAGTCAGTTCTTTTTTTTTTTTTCCCTTTTATTATTGTTGGGGGTTTTGTTGTTTTTTTTTTTTTTTTTTTTTTAAAGGTGCCTGGGAAAGGAAGCGATTGTTTGGAGCAGATCTTGATGGCTCCAGGCCCCTCATTGGGGAGATAACCAGGCGCAGCCCCTCTGCGGCAACGAGCCCCAGCCCAGCCCCGGTGGGAAATGTCCCACTGCAGCTGGCCAGCTGTGAGGGGACCAAAACCCACCCCACCACCTCCCTCTGAGCCAGAGGGACTCAGGGAGAAGGTGTGGGGGGCAGTGGGGTCCCCCAGCAATGCCACCCCCACAGCTGCTGTCCCTGGAGTGTCTCCAGGCCACGTCCCCACCTCAGCCCTGTCTGCCTGGGGCTATTTTGGGGGTAAGCAGGAATTAGGCAGCTTTAGCTCCTTTCTGATGTCGTTGCCAAAAATCTTGGCTAAGCGTATGTAATTAGGGGCTCCGTCATCTTTGGAGCTGTTACCCCCCTGCCTGGCGCTGATTTGCAATATCCATGTCTTAAACATCAGCAGCCTGGACCTCTCCTCCGCTTCCCACCATCTCTCATGGCTTGGGCTGGAGATTAGGAAACAAGAGAGGGGTTTGGGGCCTCACTGTCAGCCGGGAGATAGGGCCGGGTTTGCTCTGAGGAGGGAATTATTCTGGGTATGAATTATGTCATTTTCCTCTCCGGAAGCAGCGCATGCTCCCGGGTGTCACAGCTGGCGGGGTGGAAGGGGAGGCTCCCTGCCCGGCACGTCCCAGCTCCCCGACTTCTCCGGGTCCCCACACTATGAGGAGAACAACGGGAGCAGCCAGAGGGTGAAGGAAAATGAGCAGTGGCTTCTCCTGCCTCTCCCGTCTCCCCTCCATCCCAGCTGCTCGCTGCCTGGGAAGGATGCGGCCGCAGTTGTGCTGGTGCTGTGCGGGCTCAGCTGTGCCTGGGGCACGGGAGATGTGGGGTGGATCAAAGGCACCCGAGCCCCTCTCCCAGCCCCCCGGGGAGCCCTCGCCAGGGTCTGGGCTCTGAGGCACGTGGAGCATCCCAGGAATCAGAGCAAAT
>JAWWEE010000036.1:2751756-2852142 GCA_035221455.1 Xenops minutus | reverse complement strand
GGGATGGCATGGCATGGCATGGGATGGCATGGCATGGCATGGCATGGCATGGCATGGCATGGCATGGCATGGCATGGGGTGGCATGGGATGGCATGGGATGGGATGGCATGGGATGGGATGGCATGGCATGACATGGCATAGGATGGCATGGCATGGCATGGGAGCATCCACCCTGCAGTGAACCCAGCCAGTTTGGGGTGCAGCACTCCGCACCCTCACCAGCACCCTGCAAACCCCACCGGGCGCTGCCAAGGAGCGACCAGCAGCCCCCAGCCTCGCACCTCATCCCAGCCCTTGGTGCTGCTGTGAAAGGGAGCATTTAGGGCCACGCTGGCACCCTTGGCAGGCGCTGGGACGGGCGGCCAGGCCAGCTGCTGCCGCTGGCGCCAGAGCCGTCGGCGCGGGCTGCGGGGCAGGTGGACGGCTGGCTCGGCCGCCTCGCTCCCCACAAAGGCGCCCCTTTCTCCGGGCAGAATGGGATCTGAATGAATCCGCCTGATTTATTTGGCGTTGTTTCCTCAAACGGTTTCTCCCCCGCGAGCGTGTCCGTGCTGCCTCTCCCCCTCCTGCCGCTGGCACAGCGCTGGTGCTCGTGGAGTGGCGGTGGATGAGGGTCTCTCCGGAGCACATGGCTCTCTGGGACCCCCCCTGCAGATGCCTGGGGGACACACTGGCATTTTTGGGGAGAGGCCAAGTGCAAGGGCAAATGGTTTGCCAGAGCCCAAGGAAGACAGTGAGTGTGCAAGGAGTGAACTGCTTGTGGGACTTGCTCCAGAGGCTCAGGGTTACCCCAAAGTGCTTCAGAAACTTGCTATGACCTCCTCATATCCTCCCTGTGTGCCATGCCCAGGGCTGGGTGTGCAGAGAGAGAGGCACAGCAAAGCCCTGCTCCATCCCTGTGGGATCACATCCTGCCCACCCAGCACCCTGACCCCAGCAGCACCCAGAGGCCTCGGGCTCTGCAGAAGAGCTGGGGCCCAGACTTGAAAAGGGCTGTATGCTTTCCCTTCCTGGTGTTCTCCCAGCACAATATCAATTAAAAACCGCTCTGCTTAAGGATGCAAATACTGCCTGGCATGCTGATGCAGACCGAGGGAGTCGCCCCGTCTCACTCAGCGAGAGCCCAGATCTGCTCATTTCACTATCTCACCCCGTCAGAAATCTTAATTAAATTCTGCCTTTGATTTGGGTGTGCTCCTGCACCCCGCACAGCTCCTGCCAGGGCGTGCAAGCCTCCCCCAGCACCCACTCCCTCCTCCTGCTCGGGGGAGCACCCCAGACCTACAGATGTGGGGGTGGTGGCAGGAGAAACCCCACTGGGTCAGTGGGTCCCTGTGCCCATGTGAAAAATAGTGACAATCTCTGTCAGCTGTTGAGGGCTGGGGACTAGGGGGGGTCTGGTGGATGTGCCTTTTCCTTCACGGGTTTTCCACTTGCGTTGGCATCCACCTGGCCGGCTGCATGTGGCTGCCTGTCCATGCTTAAAAATTTAAAGAAAAAAAAAAAAGAGAGAAATAATCAGCTCCAAGAAGTTGCCTGGACTCGGTGCTGCTGTTTGCACAGCCTGATGACACATGAAAACCCACCCAACACTTATCAGAGACACCTTCCCCTCTGCCAGCATCCCCCCAACCCGCCTGACTTTTACCAGGGCAGCCCCCCTGCTCGAGGCACGCTGCCTGCAGGGCCGGAGGGAGAAGCGGGGCGGGTGCCTGACAGCTCGCAGATGGGGCACAGCAGCAAAGTAGGACAGCTTGGGGAGGCAGCTCTGGCTCTGCAGCCCCATTGTCCCCTTTTCTCCGCGGAGCCCCGGCGCGGGAGGACGCGCGGTGCTCAGCATCACGCCGGCGGGTTTCCATGGCATCTCCCTGCCAACCCCAGCCTGCTCCCTGAGCATCACCGGCTCGGCACGGAGCTGCAGGATGAGCAGCCGTTGGGGAAGGAAGCGGCCAGGAGGAATTCATTGACCTGGAGTCAGCTGCTCCAAGGATGTGCTTCACCTGCCCGGTTGCAATCTGGGACTTTCCTACCTGGCTAACTTGGACCAAGCACAGGATCAGCTCGTTTGCTGCTAATTTGCTATTTTGTTCCTGCTGCTATGGCAAATATTTGTGTGTGGTATGTGTGGAGAAGTTCCTCCTTTGTTCCGCAGCCTCTCCCTTTGCCAGTCCCTGCAGCAAAGGCAGTCTGGGCTGACTGTTGATGCAAAGTGGTTTGGCAAGGAAGATCCTGTCTTTTCCCAAAATCTCCATCAGTGATGGCACAAGGCTCCACTTCCCACTTCTTCCCCTCTGCACAGGCCAAGGGAAGGGCCTGAGTGGGGAAGTGAAAAGTCTGCTCTGTAGGAATTCACAGCCAAGTTTGCAAAAGATTTCAGGCATGCATTTCTGCAGACTCCACTGTAGCAGAGCCAGAGGAGCTCCTGCTTTCCAAGGCATGGGAACAAATAGTTCAAAGACTGCACTGGAAGCCTTGATGACTTGAGAAACCCCTGAGTCTCAGCTCAGGGCACCTGGGCTTGCTGGAGACACTGCCCTGTCCCAAGGACTTGTCCCTCTTGCAGCCAGTGTGCTGAAAGCAAAGACTTCATGGAAAATCAGAGGCTTTTAGTGGATGCTGAGCTGCCCCACAGCTCCTGGGGTCACCCCCAGCCACGGGCAGTGCCTGCTGTGGTGGAGGGAGGGGTTGGAGGGATGACAGGATTGGCTGGGAGCATTTGCACACCCTAGTCCACCCTGTGCTCCTCACAGAGCTCCGAAACGAGGGCAAGCACCATGCCAAATCCAGCCCTGGAGACAGAAACCGAAATTCATTTGCTTTGTTAATTACCTAATTACACACGAGATAAACAACAGAGAGCATCTCCAGGGCCTTTCAGTGTGTTGGATATCAGACACCTCCAGCCCCAAGCCCACCCATGCCACAACAGATCGATTTTGGGGTGCCTTGTGCAAGGGGCACTGCTGCTGAGCTGGGCAGCCCTCCAGCTCAGCTTCCAACCAGCTCTCACCCGCCAGAGCCCAGAGAGGAATTTGGCCTCCAGTGCCTCCAGTTCCCACCACTGCAGCCATGTTCGCCTCATGGAACTAAGGCTGTGAGCTTTACAAACACCCACCTCCCCAGATCGGGGACATGTGGATCCAGGGAGTTTGGGATGCACCACCCCAGCGCCACAGGTGCTTCCACATCCACCTGCCGCCCCATCCTGGGGCGCCGAGACACAGCAAAGGGCGGCTTCTTCCCCGCACCCTCCCGCTGCAGGGATGTGCCCGGGCATATCCCCATCGCCGAAATACAGCCACCCAAAACTCGTTCTCCTGGAGTTCAAATGTGCAGAGATGTCCCGGGGCGCACGGAGAGGGGACTGTGCTGCCTGTGTGGACACGTCGCCCACACGTGGGGTCTTTGTGCCTCCATCAGGAGTGCTAGAAACCCTCGTGAGTTGGAAAGGAAGGATCCCAGCTGAGCTGATCCCAGACCCCCCCAGCACGGCCAGGCCTCCCCATCCTGCCAGAAACACCCCACGCTGCCCACAGAGGTGCGTGGGCAGGGGGTGTTTGGTGCCGGAGGTCCCCAAGCCGGGCTGAGCACCACATTTCCGCAGACAGGCTGGTTTCGTGGTGTGGGCAGGGCTCCAGCTGGGGCCCAGCCAAAACCAACCCATTCGTTACAGTCCGGATCTCAGCCTGGGCTTTACAGCACCCGCAGTCTCAGAGCAGAGGGGAGGGTGCCCAGGCCTGGCTGACCCACATCTCCTGCCCTCCCCAACCACACATGGCCTGTGTCCCTCTGGACCCAACTCTGCCAGCAGTGCTACAGCTCTGGTGGGAGAACAGAGGGTGGGGTTGCACTGATTTAGCCACGGGAGACAATTCCCTGCTCCTAACAGCCGGGCTGCTCCCAGGAAAGCTTCATGGTGGAGGCACAGTGGGTGCTCCTGCTCCCATGTGGACCCTCAGGAGTCAAACCCCAGCCCAGCATGGTGGTGGCTAGGAGAGAACAGAAAAGGTTCAGGCTGGAGTGGGGGGGATAAGGAGCAGGGAAAGACATCTCAGAACTTCCCTCCACTGGGATCCTTATGGTTAACACTAAACCTCTTTGGCAGAGACGTGCCTGTTGCTCAAGCGGCTCCCCGGCCGTGCGGAGGCTCCGGAGGGCGTGCAGCAAGGCAGCTTGAATTACCCCGCCGGCCTCTCCATAGCCAAGACTTTGGAAAGACTCCCCGGAGCCTGGGGAGGGTCTCTGCCAGGTCTGACCTCACGTCGGTGACACTCCGGAGCGCCGGCGCCCTCCGTTTGGGGCTGCCGCAGAAAGCCCCGCACCCGCCAGCCCGGAGAGGGACGGGGATGCGGTGATGGGGATGCGGTGATGGGGATGTGGTGATGGGGATGCAGAGATGGGGATGCGGTGATGGGGATGCGGTGATGGGGATGCGGTGACGGGGATGCAGAGATGGGGATGCGGTGATGCGGATGCGGTGACGGGGATGCGGTGATGGGGAGCGGCAGAACCGGCGGCTGCGGAGGCACGAGCAGCTCCCGGCTCGCTGCCCCGGTGCTGGGATGGCTCCAGCTGGAGCGTGAGCAGCTCGGCTCCCCGTGGCCACGCCGGCGTGCGGGCAGCCGGCCCCGGGGAAGGGAGCGCGCTCCGGCCGGGAGCGGGGAGAATGCGGCACAGCTGGGCGCAGCGGTGGGGCTGGGGATGGAGGCACCAGCACCGCAGCTGCCGTCCCACAGAGCAGGGCTGCTGGAATGGCTCGGCTCCCTCACTTTTTCTCACTGCCACTCCGGATTTTGTGCATGGAAAGGCAAGGAGCGCGCCCCAAAAGTTTAATTTCCTCCTCCCCCCCCGCCTCCGCCTTCTCGCAGCAGCGCGAGTTGAATTTAATGTTGTTAGTCAGGCAGTGCCTGGCTGGCTGTGCCGCTCTGCAAGCTGATGGGGAAACCAATTGAGGGCAAAATTGCTGCAAACAATTGTCCTTTTGTCCCTTTCCCTGGGGTCTGTCTGCCAAGGTTAGTGGAGCTGAATAAAACTCACTTGAGCTGCAACTCACACAACATACCAAGGGCTCCTTTCGGGGCTCAGCGGGGCGAGAGGAGGGGGAGCGTGGAGGAAGGGAGGATGGGGATGGAGAGGGGAGGACACTCCACTGGGCACTTGGGACAGGGAGCATCCTCCTGGCCCCAGCTCGGTCCCAGCAGTCCACGGCCCACCACCAGCAGTGACTGAGTCTCTGGGACTGGGGCTGCACCGGGGCCAAGCTGTGACTCTGCTCACCCTCTCAGCACCCCAAAACAGTCAGTGCTGCCTGCCTGGGGAGACTGGTGGGGCTCCTGTCCCATCAATCCCTGCCCAGTGCCAACCCAAGAGCAGTTTGGCCAGTGCCCCCTTTGCACTAAGGAATGAATCATCCCTCCATGCCCATGTAAAACACACGGAAACTGATGCCTCCTCCGAATAAATAATAGCACACTTGTTTGATTTCCTGAGCACAATAATTAAAAGCCTGAGGGCAGGAGGCATTGTCTGAGCGCCCCTGGGACCCAGCTCCCTCAGCTGACTCTTTACATTCCCCCAGTTATTCTTTGCATCCTTTTTTTAGCTTCTCCGTTGGCGAATGAAAAATAAAAGCACTTTTTTTCCATCAATCTGGCTTTGTTACTGGAAGCTGATGCCTGAAAAGAACTTCTGTGGGGTTTTTTTTTCATGAGTAATGAGCACCTCTGTTCTCGCTGCCCGAACATGTATGTGTTTTCCCATGGGGATGCCCCTCGCTTCCTCTCCCCCCACTCCTGCAAGTTTGTCCCAGGAGATTACTTCTGCTATCTGTGTGATGTGTTAGGGCACAGCTGGAGCCACTTTTCCCTTTCCCTACCATGTCACTTGTCTTTAGGTATTTCCTCACCTGGCAGGTGGTGCAGCATGACCCTGGTGGGATGGTACCAGCAGGCTTGAGGCCCTGGTGATGGGCTGCTGGACTTCTGTGCTAGTGGATCTGTCCCAGCCCCATGGGATACAGCCAGGGAAAAGATGGCTCTCAGGAGGGCAGGAGCAGAGGCTCAACCTCACCAGCATCTGACCCATCTCTTGGTGCTCCTCTGCAGTGGTCACCCTGCAGTCAGAGGGGCTGTGGGTGACACAGCCACCTCTGGGCTGTGGTGGGAAGCTGAAATGTGCAAGAATAATAAAGCAAAATGACACCAAAGCAGGGCTGGCTGCTTCCCTATTATCATTCCTGGGTTTGTTTGCAAAGCTGCACTGGGCAAAATCCAATTTCTGGGACTGTCTGGGAGCTGGTTTTCTAGGAACCAGCTGTGGGAAGGACGAGGGACAGGCAGGCTGGTGGCGGCTGTGCTGCCCCGACTGGAGTGTTTCCCTGCCAACATGGAGCAGGTTTCAGTTCCTCCTGGGATCGGCTGCTCCAGGCAGAGTGGGGCTGTTCCCCACCTGTCTGTGCTAGCAGACCTGGGAATGGCACATTCCCACCCCGGGGATGGGGTCCCATGGGGAGAAGGGGCTGGATCAAGAGGGGAGCAGGGCTGCTCCAGCTCCTAGGTTGAGCATTCCCACAGGAGACACCACTTGGGTATTTTTATTCCCCCCTGGAGGCCCCGATTTGCCAACGGGTGTGAAATCTCTCGCCTGCCTGTGAAGAGCAGCTGGGATGGCCACCCCCCACTCTGTCTCCCTGGTGCCTCAGCATCCACATCCCTGTGGTTACCAACTCTGGTCTGACTACCCCTGGGACACCCACGAGCCAGAGGAGACCAAGTCCTCATGCCAGAACGGTGCTCAGATCTGTACACCCAGTCACCCCCCAAAATCCTGCGGCATCCCCAGGACACGCTGCTAAGAGGAGGCAACATCAGGGCAGCAGCACCAGGAAGGGTCAGGGTGTCCCATCACCTGGCCACAATTTTAGAGAAGTTTTGTCTTTTCATTTTTAGCTTTGCTGATGAGGAAAACCAACAAACACCCCCAAAGGAGCTGTGGGGAGGGGAAAATGCCTGAAAATGAATCAGCCAAACCCAGACACCGCAGTTTGCAGCCCGTAGTGCTGGGAAGAGCTCAGCATGTGCTGCCCCATCAGCTCCAACATGGCAATTAGGTGCATCTGCCAGGAAAACACCCCTAAAACACCAGCTGAGGGAGGGTTAACTGGGCACAGGGTTTGGTGCTTGGTTTGGTGGGGTGGAAACCAGAGGGACCTGTGGCGACCAGGGGCAGAATGATACCTAAGCAGATGTTTGCCAGAGCTGCCCAATTTGGCCAGAGAGCCATGCTCCAATCAGCCCAGATGAGATTCTGATCCAGAGTGGTTTTAGTTTACAGTTGTGAAAAGAAAGGAAAGAAAAAACCCCACTTTTTTTTTATCCCTTTTTGGCAAGTTTTGTTCTGTAAAACCTCTGAGTGCTGTAGTATTGTTGTATCTTTCCAACCCAGAGGCTGCCTGGTGATTCGAACCATCAATGAAAGCTGCTGCCCCGGCCACAGCAAAATGAGGCGCTTTCAGCAGCCTGAACGTGTCGTTGGGAAGTTGCCATCAAACGCTGGTTAAAAAAACACAGCAGAAAAAAAACCCCAAAACAAAGGCAAGAGTACAAACAGGCAGGGCTTGGGATCAGACCGAAGGCAAAAAAAAGAGGAGAGTTATGAACTATATTTACTCTGCCCAAGATCCTTCGCTGCCTTCGCTTCTGTCTGTGGTTATTTATTCACCAAGGGCCAAATCGCAGGAAGCGCTCGGAGCCGGCAGCTCCCGGCCAGTCACCGGAGCCACTGCAGCTGCCACAGCAATCCTGCCTCCTGCATCCCTTGGGGACCCTCTCCCAGCACGACCCGACACCAGAACCGTGACTGGAGAGCACGGCGTGCCCAGGGACTGCAGCTCGGCAAGGTCCACGGCAGTTCCCCACCTCCAAGGGTGGCTCCCACCACCAGCAGCATTTCGGTGGAGCACGCTGGGTGTTGGATGATGAGAAACTGCTCCGACACAAGACCATGAGCCCAAATTTGTGTCCAACGTGTCCAGCCAGAGGAGGTGGAGAAAGATTATTTGGGCACCCAGAAAACGAGTCCAACCCATTTGAATTTTGCAAGGCAAGTGTAGAGGAGCTCAGACCCATCACGCCAGCCCAGACCCCTGCTCAAACAGCATGGCCAGGCTACTCCCAGAAGCAAGATGAGAGCAAAGACTCTCAATGTGGTTATCTCCACATTACTTTTATTTTTATTTTTAATATTTTATTTTCATGCTGAAATGCCTCCTACCCAGGCATAGGGACTTCCTAGGGAGCCCCAGGTGGGTCCCTGACCATGCTTTCACCCCGTTCAGGGACAGCAGGTGGGGAATGACTTCAAATGCAAAATCTCCCTTGTTTTCAGATGCTTTTTATACCTCAATCAGGCCAGCAGTGAAAGCGTGGGCAGCCCTGCTGAGAACTTCACACCCAGCTGTACAGCCCTCTGCAACCACCACCAGCATCACCAGCACCACCAGCAGCCCTGCAAAGCCCCAGAACTGGGCAGTGGGACTGGCCAGAGGCTGCAGGAAGGCTCCCCTTTGACTCCCTGCTGCTTTCCAGGAGGATCAGCCTCAGCGAGGGGTTTTTGCCAGTGGGGAGCCCTGTGGCCGTCAGGGCTCAGCACTCCCACGTGTCTCCTCGCAGGGTTATTTTTCTAACATTTCTCTTTTTTTTTCCCACTCATCCGGTATAGTTGTTGTGACACTGCAGTCAGCAAATATCATTGAACAGTAGGAAACGTGAGGTTTTACTGCTTCAGTGAGATTTGGCTGATTAAAAGAGGAAGAGAGAAACCCTCTTTGAGAGGGTGCGAGGCTCTTGTGTGCCCCGCACCCCTCACTGCCTGGACCCTCAGATCTGGGTCTGGCCCACCTGCAGCCGAATTTGGGGTTGGGGGGACTCACTCACAGACATCCTGGGGTGTCAATGCCTTCCCTTCATCCCAACCCTGGGGTGGAAGGCAGGATGGGATCCCCTCAGTGCCACCAAGACCTGGGTTGGGTGCTGCGCTTGGGACCCCCAAAGTCTGGATAGACCCCATGAGCTTTCTCTCTGTGGTGCTGGTGGCCATCCCCAGCACAGCCCAGGGAGCCATTTGCTGCTCCTTTATCTGATGGGACATTTTGAGGGAACAATGTCCCCCAGGGCAGAGCTGGGGTGGACAATGGGCGCGGGGCGGCTCTGCGGCCGGGCTGCGGGACCCCGGGCGCCCTGGCCCGCAGGAAATCCTTTTATTTTTCACTTGTGCACTGAAACAAACACAAGCTCCTGTTTATTTCCTGGTCGATTGTATTTTGGAGGATGGAGGTGGCTTCCCCACGCCGTCAAGCTTAACTCCTCCAGCGCCGGCTGGGACTGTTCCCCCCTCTTCAAGCGAGGTTGCCCCTCCTGCGGTGGTCCCCATGAGGTGGGACCCCCCCTTCCCTCTGCCTCCACTAATTTATGTATAATTTGAAAACCTGGGGGTCATAAGTAACACGTGCTGGTGTGGGAAGTGTGGGAAGAGGGAAGCCAGCCATGGCCGAGGCTGGGGAGTCTGGAGCAATGTCAGGAGGGGACGGGATGGAACTGCTGCTGGAGGAGTGGTGCAATATCCCTGGGGCTGCTCCGCTCTGACAGCTCAAAGCTGCCACTGCCATCATCCCATGGGATGTCCCGCTCTGGGGCCCTGATGTGGCTCAGCACAGAGCTGCTGGGCAGCATCTGTCCCTCCTCCCTCCATCCCTCCATCCACCCATGCCATCCCCAAGCCCAGACGAGCACCATCCCTCGGGTCAGGGGCTCGCATTGCCCCTCGCCCTTGGCTGCCAAGTCTTCTGCTGCGAGGGAGAGGCTCCCACGGTGAGCCGAAGGTCTGCCGACCTCCAGCTTTTCTCACAGCTTCCCCATCACATCCTCTCCCGCTCCCACGTCTGCTGTTCACAGGCACTGCTCTCTTGGCTCCCGGCCCCGGGGCCTGTGCCTGGGTGGAAACAGCATCCAGATGGAGCTATTTTTTCACATTTTTTGGGGGGGAGGGGAGGAAGGTTTGGGAAAAAGCTGCCGGGACCAGGAGAGCAGAGGGAAGGAGCGGATTTGCAAAGGGGATGGTTAGCACAGCCCCGTTTCTTTGGGGTGCGCCTGGGAATGGAGGGCTTGGCAGGGAGAATGAAGCATGGAGCATCCCAGCAGGGCAGTGTCCTGGCTGACAGTGAAATCCAGCCCCTGTCCCAGGAGTTAAATCGTTTAATTCCTGCCCTGGATGCCTTTAGAGGGGCAGCACAGTCCAGATCACACCTCTCTCAGCAGGAGCAGCTGCCTGGACAGCGAGTTCAGTGCCCCAGGCAGAGCCCAAACTCATCTCTCACTCATCCAGAGCCTGGAGGGGGAGGAAAAGTTCCCCCCTCCACCCCTCCAGCCTTAAACCACATCCATAGCAAACTTTTGAAACCCCATCATTGTGCGAGAGGATAAACATTTATTGAATATTTCCTGTTTGGCACAAATTCTCTGTGAGTCCTCTACAGTCTTTTTTTTTTCCTTCTCGTGTCTTTAAACGAGAATTATTTGAGTTGAATGTAAAGGAAAAGTCTCCCCCGAGCGTGGAGCCCCTGGGAGCGGGGAGCGAAGGAAAGCCCACGTGTGTGCCATGCCTGCTTGCTGTTAGCTATTAATTTCTGTCTCCCGAGGTCTGACATGAGCAATGCATTATGCAAAGGTTGTGGGAATATTTCAGACGCTGCATCCCGGGAGAACTACAATTTCAGTTTTACAGGGTTTAGGGTATTTTTTTTTCCCCCTGTTTCTTTCAAATGTGTTATTTCACTGAGATGTAATAGTGGTTATGGCTTACACAGCAGAGGGAAGGACAAGCTGGGTCTGGCTGGATCTGGCTCCTTGTGTCTCCAGAGCCCTCCGAGGTGGGCACTCATCAGATGGAGGAGCAGTGGTCAGGCCCCACTTCGCAGGGGGTACAGAAAAAATCTGTGGGGCTGGAGAGGGGCTGAAAGTGGGGCTGGAGAGGGGCTGAAAGTGGGGCTGTGAGCCCTGGGCAGCCTGTGCTGAGGCACAAGCTGGGGTGGGAAGCTGGTGGAGCATCAGGGAAGGCAATGCCAAGGGACACACTGGGTTTTGGGCCAACACCTGACATACCCTGGGATGGGGAAAGCCTTTCAAAACATGAGCTTTTCCAGCGGATAAGTCTTGCAACAGGCACCAGCTCCTGGGACTCTTCTGCTCACCACTGCTCCTTGGCGTGTGCCACCACAGCACCTCTGGGACTGGAGCTGGAGAAGGTGGGGGTATCTGGGGGCACCATGTCCTGTGCCACTGGGAGCCCAGAGGGAGAGGGGGTGCTCAGGTTGGCATGAAGCTGAACAGGGCTTGGCCTGGGGCAGTCTAATTCTGGCCTAGGCACAATCCAAAGGGATTTATTTTTAGGCTCCAGGCTATCGCTGCTTTGGGGAATTGAATGGAAAAGTATATTTAGCTTCTTTGGTGATATGCTTAGAAAAATAAGCTCCTGTCACTGCTGTGGGTGGTGATTTGTGCCAGCCCTGCCCTTGCCAGCACCGCCAAGCCCCCGGACAGCCAAGCAAAGCCAGGAGGCATCGCCCACCTCATGGATAGTTCTTGTGACCCCCCCGCCTTGGGCAGCACAGAGATGGGAGATGGTTTGTGGGCTTCCTTCTTTTTTGTTTCTCAAAAGCATCTTGCCATCCATCCCACAGATATTGCCCTGGCTGTGCAAAGGCAGGTGTTGGAGGGCAGCACCAGGCAACCTCCATGTCTCCCACATCTGTTGTGCCCATGGGAAATCCCACCCGGCATCCCACGCAGGGATGGACATCCCCACGTGTTGGACACAGTCACGTAGGTCCTGATGATGGGGCCTGGTTTGTGTTGTGCCCGTGGGAAGTGCTGAGGTCTCTCTGGTGTGAAAGACACACACAAACACATGGGAGGGAGGCGGTATTTCCTCCCTGAAATGCAGGTGAAAGCCAGAAGGGCAGCACATTATGGAGCCTTTCACACTATAAATACACAAGATACACAGGAACCCAGGGCCCGTGGCTATTTTTGCCTGCAGGAAGCAGGGATGAGAAGCAGAGCATCCCTCCCTCCCCAGCACGTTGCTGGCAGTGGGACGTGCCCAGGGCCAGGGCTGCTGGGCTGGGGCTCTGGAGAAGGTTCCATGGCCCCTCTGGCAGGCTGCTGCAAGCATCTCATCTCCAGGGGATGGGAATGGCTGGGATAGAGCCTGTGCCTGGGTAACCCCAGGGTCACTGAACCCCACAATGGCTCATGCTCCCCAACACAGTCTGGTTTGGGGTCTAATGGAATAGACATGTTGCCTTCTCCAGGACTGAAATCAGCTCTGTATTCCCAGGGGATCTCTGCTGACTGATGTCCCACTCCTCTTGTACACAGGAAACAGCATCGTCTTTGCTGGCACGAGATCAGGCCCGTGAAGCACAGCCAGTGTGAGAGGCAACACAGGGGCTGCCTTCTCCTCTGGTGGGTTGTCACACAGCTCTCTCCATCCACACTCATCTGTCCCGACTGCCTCCTTGCTCAGCTGCCTCTTGGCTGGTATCACTTCCCTGGAAGAAGCCAAAAGCAAGAATTGCACGAAACCCACGATGGCAAATCCCCAGCAGCAGCATCACTAATTGCACAGATGTTATCACCCCCTCAGCAGTGCCTGTCTGTCTCTGCATCCTCTCACCTCTAGCAAATGGGACCCAGAAACATTCCTTGATCCAAAAAAAACTCGAGGCAGAGTCCTGTCTCTGCCAGATACTCACTTGGTGCCTACATGTGTGTGTGTTGCACATCTGTGTGTGTGGGTTTGAGTGTGTTTGTGTGTATGTGTCCTTGCAGAAAGCACATTTTGCAACAGACAAACAGGACTGAAATATTTCAAGAATGCCTCTTAAATCAAGTAATCTTGGGGAATTTGACAACCAAGGTCACCAATAACGTTTAGTTCTTGTTTGCTCAGTGTGCAGCCAGGGCTGGGCTCTGCCTGGGCAGGATCCTATGGCTGAGGAGGGTGCCTGGCCCCCAGAGCCCCAAGGAAAGTTGTATGTCTTGGGATCTATGTCCAAGAGCAGAAGTAGCTTCAGGACATGGCTGGAACCTGGAGTTTCCACCTCAGGAGGAGCCCTGCCTGGGGAGCACCTCTCCTCTGAGTCCTGGCATGACCTGCTGGGGCACGCTCTGGCTCCAGCGTTCACCAAAAGAAAAGAAGCAGGAAGAAAAAAAAGTCAGCTCCTCGTGATGCAGCCCTATAATTACCTGTTATTCTCATATCGAGGTAATTAACAATTAGGCAGCTGTCTGAATCACATGCAGAGGAACAATTATTTTGTTATTAATGGATTCTATTTAACAGGTCCTATTTTCCCAGATGTTTGTTGGGGTTTTTTTCTCCTTGTGCTCTCATGAATTATCCTCGCAATTAAACCTGCACCAGAAAGAGGGAGGAGTAGTCCTAATATTTACTGAACCTTGCAAAGCATCACATTTCTCAGCTTATGAACCTGTCACAAGTCATCGGGGGGCTCTGGCAGTGATGGGGAGCCCGTAACCCAACACCCTGTGCTGTCACCTGCGCAGACCCGCTGGCTCTGCCCTGCTGCTGCCGGGAGCTTATTCATTTCACGGGCACCACTGCAGATAAAAGCCATTATTTACAGTCAGTTACATATTTCCGTTGGCAAACCTCCTCCCTCAAGAGCAGGTTTGAAAACATCCCGCTCAGCAAACTGAAGCCACACAGACTAAAACCAAAGCATTCCTGTGGGGGGGGAGGGTCCCCCCGTGCCCACCCCTTGTCCTAGTGGGGCACAGTGGGGCTGTGCTGGGTGTCACTGCAGTTTGGGGTGTGGAGACAGCCCAGCTGAGTCCCTCATCTTCATATTCCCTAAAGGCACTTTGCAGGAGACACCCTGGGCTCTCCCCAGGGAGGGCTTTGGGGTGGGATGAGCTCCCCTTCCCCAAGAGCTGTATGTTGCTCCCACAACATCGTGCCTGTGCAGAGAGACATGTTAATACCCCCTGAACACTTAGGACAGCCCAAGTCCAACCTTTGAGTCATCTCCCATGGGTACAGGGGTGGTTTTGGCTGCACTGCCCAGGACTCTGCAGGGAGAGGGACCTGCTGGGCTGTCCAGGGCACCCTGGGTGGGCAGCAGGGGTCAGAGTGGAGGGCAGCAGGAACATGGGGCTAATTGCTCTCCAGGGAAAATTTAATTTTGATTTTTCCACCTTTTGAGTTTGGCTCATGCTCCAAAGCAGAAGACTTTGACTCTCTCCCAAACCCCTGAGTTTAGGGTTTCTTCGGAGAGGGGAAAGTTTTTGGAGTTGTTTCCTCAGTTCACGAGTACGGACCAGTCCAGCTCTGGAGTCTTGTGTTTTCAACAGCCAGCCAAGGCTGAGCCCTCGCAGCCACCCTGCACAGGGCCAGGCACCTGCTCCTCTCCCATTTGTTTTTTCCAGGCACGGAGTTAGGGATTTCAGTGGAAAACAGGAACTTTGCCGGACAGCAGCTGCTCCAAGGCGGTGAATCAGCTCGTCCCGCTGACGCCCAGTGAAGCTGTGCCAGCCCAATATGTGGCTCCCATGCCCAGCGCCCACTCGTTTGGGGTCCCGCTGTGGCAGCAGTGCCCCCAGCCCTGCTGGCAGCCCCAGCAGCTCAGGGACTTGGCTGGTGGCTGCGACCACCCATGTGGCAGCAGGGACGGGTCTGTGGCTGGTGCCTCGGCCCCACCACCTGCACAGAGGTCAGTGGCCACGACCAGGCACGGACAGCTAATGCCTTTTGTCCCATCCTGACTTTTCCCCTCCCAGCAGGATTAGGATGGGATGACCGAGCAAGGAGGCCCCTAATCCCATTATAGATCCTGGTGCAGCCCTGTCGGGCAGCCCTGGGAACCAGCCCCGGCACTGGGAAGGCTGTGGTTGAGGAAGCAGCCTGTGCTGCCACCATCCCACTCAGCCCCATCTCCAGCAGTTTTCCCCAAATCGCTCTACTCTGTGCTTGCAGAGCACTGAGCACAATGCCCTGGTATGCACAAGCAGCAGCACAGACATGGGCACCCCTGACCCCCACAGCCCCTGTCACCAGGGCTCAGCTCTCACATCCACACACCAGCAGTGTTTGGAGCAAGTGGTCCCAAGTCCTTTTGGCCCATTTGGCCCATTTGGCTCATTTCTCCACAGGGTTGCAGCTGAGCAGGCAGCAAACCTTCTCCCGCCTGGAGAGAGAGTTGTTTTTCTCCCCCAACAGCTGAGAGGAGCCGTGTTTGTCTTTCTGTCCTTTCCTGTTTACTGGCTGCCATCAGGACACGCTTTGATGTGTTTATGCTGCTGGATGTCCGTGGGAGCATCGTCCAGCGGGCTCCCACAGCTCCCTGTTCCATGGGGCAGAGCCACGGCTCCATCCACAGAGTCCTGGCAGAGCTCAGGTGCCACAGGGGCACGGCTGGGCCAGGTGCCACAGCAGGAGGGAGCAAGCACACCACCACCCTTGGCAGCTCCTACACTCCAAAGTCCAGGAGGCAGCACAAGCCCATGCCAGGAGTCGCTCCGACATGCACAGGCTCCTGCCAGGAGTGGGGAGCTGGTGGTGCCATGGGGGTCCCACCAGGCAGCATTACCATATGTTGGGACAGGGGGTCGACCATCCATCCCTTGTATCCAGGTGTGCTCAGATCCCCCCCTTGCACCCCTCGCTTCCTCCCTGGCTGTGAGTCTCCCCGCCCTGTGCAGGAGCTGCTGCATTTGAAAGGTCACTGGGCTTTGAAGTCACCGGCTCGGGGCGGCAGAGGAGGGATCACACCTTGCTGGCATCTCCTGGCCGGCCGGTTCCCAGCCCGCCACCCGTGCTGGCCCGTGCCACGGGGACAGAATGCTGCTGGGGGGTGGTACGGCACACAGCCTGGCCCGTGCCACCTGCCCTGTGCCATGGCAGCAGCGGGACCATCACTGTGTGTGGGGATGGGGCAGCAGCCGGGACCCCCAGAGCCCCCATCCCGCTGAGAGAGGCAGAGGGCAAGCAGCCCTCGCCAAGCAGGGGTGACCTCTCTCCATGCAGGGAACCCCACAGGGGGACAGAGGATTGTGGCATCACAGGGATTTGAGGGTTTTTTTTGTTATTTATTTTTCAGCCTAAATGTAAGGGAAAAAAAGTTGATCTAGGAAAGCCAGTAGATGCAATCTTTTCGGATGTCAGCAAAGCTTTTGATAGTCACTCAAAGTATTCTGTGTAGGGCCAGGAGTTGTATTCCACGATGGGTCCTTTCCAACTCAGCATATTCCATGATTCTATGGTTGTATGAAAACCCACCATGATTTTCCAGGAGAGAAATCACTCACCTGTACAGGTAGAGTTTGGGGAATTGACTCTGGGGCTCCTCCAAACCCTTTGGCACTGGCTGTGGCACCACCAAAGCCCCCCAGTGCAGCCAGTCTGGTGGGAGCCACCACGGCACAGGGCAGGGGATCCCCAGTGCCCTGCCATAAGGGGTGCACTGGGCATGATGGGGGTTTTCCTGGGGCTCCTGGGTGCACCCAAACCTGGTTCAAGGGAGTCCCACCTCCCTCCCTCCCTCCCTTCCTCCCTCCCAGGCGCAGAGCCCTGTGTGATGGGGCACCCCATGATAACTCAGGCATCCCCAGGAGGCAGCTGGTGTGCTCCAGCCTCTCCTCTCCAAGTGGAAACAGCGTCTTTGAGCTGATTTCTCCTGGTTCTCTTTCTTCTTCATGTGCCTGGCTTTGATTCGCGGCCGAGCCCTGTGATAATGTGGCTGCCTGGGAAGGAAGGGAGTAGAAGGAACTGGCTATTATGTTTGGCCCCTCTCCAGGAGGTGTTTTTACTGGGAGGCACCAAGGTCAGAGCTGGGTGGGAAGCATTCCCCAACAGCAGCCCTCACACATGTGCCCAGCCATGGAGGGGGGCACAGAGGAGCCCCCCCAGCACAGGGCTGCCATCCTGGGTGCCCACAGCCCAACACACCTTGCACCAGCACAGAAGGTGCACGGTCCCCTCTGCATGTTTTTCAGGGGGAAAGGGCTGCTTTGAAGCCACTCTGGAAAGTGAAACATCTCCAAACCTTCCTGTTTCCATGCGGAAGGAAAGAGGGGGCGGCGGGTGGGAGCGCCCGTGAGTGGAGCAACAGCAAAGGCTGGGGTGCCGAAAGTACTTTTTTTACCCTCTTTTTGTAATCGCTTAAGAATTCCAGCTGGCTTCATCCCGGCGCAGGAGCTCCCAAGCCCCGAATCCCAGAGCTGTGAGAACAGAGCTGGCACTGAACTGCCCCTGAAACTACCTGCTGGCATCGGTGGCATCTCAGGACCCTAAAAACCCTGGCCCCCAGGCCAGCGCTGCGAGAAGGGGCATGCCTGGGTCTCCGGGAGAGATGTCTCCCCAAAAACCTGCCCCAAACCCGCATGGAGCAAGTGTCCACATGGCATGACGCCTTTCTTGAGCGTGTGCCCTGGGAGAGGCAAATCCCAGCAGTGTGGAGCTGGGTGAAACTGCAGGGATGCCAGCGTGACTTGGATGAGCTTGGCACTGCGTGGCGGTCCAGAAATCCAGTATCAGGTTCATGCCCAGGCTTGTGCACAGGGATTCATGCTTGGGTTTTCACTGCTGTGAGCGATGATTTTCGATTATTTAATGTAGGTATCAGAAGAGGTTTAATCCTGGGCCCTCCATGCACTCCGGTGAGCAATTTATTTAGTGAGATGATGCAAAGTGCTTCAGGAGGAAGAGGAGGAATGGAATAAAAGGCAAAGAAACAGAGGGTTTTGAAAGAAGATACACGTGAAACAAAGGGTGCAAATGTCCTGCATGTCCTTAGGGCTTAGGCAAGGCTGGGCTGGGGTCTGCACTTGGAGAGAGTTGGGGTCACCACCTGCATCTCCCACTTGGGCAAGAGCTGGTGGGTGCAGAGCCATTCCCTTCCCTGAGCTGGGTGTCTGTGACACCCTAAGGAATCACCCTGGGCAGGGACAGGACACAGGGTCTGCAGCATCCAGGTGCAAGCGAGGACAAGGACAGCATGGAGGGAACGGGACATGCACCAAAGGATAGGGGAACTGCATCTCCATCAGCCCATGCAGGACAGGCTGGGCCTGGGGACAAGCACATTGTCACTCACAGCCCCATAAACCCCATGAACCTCTATTTACACAACAGAGAATGTTTCAGTTGTTTTATGGAGGTGGATATTACAAGCACAGGGGCTGGCTGGGCTGAGCAACGCCTGCCCAGCACCTGCTCTCCCCTCACAGCCCATAAAGATATTTTATTTTAAACGTGGCACAGATTTTACAGTGCAATAGAGCAGCAGCACCTTTCACCCAGGTACAAACGTTCTGTAAATCTGCTCCTCCGGGACGTCTCCCTGCCTGCCACTAATCCCTGGGTGAGAGTTCCTGAGCTGGCTTTACACACCGAGAAATGATGGCCAGGAGCAACCCTGCAATTAAAACCAGTTTCAGCAGCCCGTGAGGAGGAAAAGCCTGCGGGTGCCAAGCCTGGTGCAGCAGCCGTGCCAGGGCAGGGACACACATGGCACCAACTTCCACCCACAGCAGTGAGCACTGACTGTCCTCTGTGCCATCCCAATCGTGGACACTCTGATGGGACCAAATCCCACTGCACTGGCAGGAGGAAAGTCATCTTCCATGGGCACGTGCTGCCAGAGGCACTGCCATCACCCTGCCAGAGGGATGGCACAGTCACTGTGATTTATCTTATGGCCATCCAGGCACAGTCCTGCACTCAGCTATTTAAGAAAAATAAGATTGTTGCAAATCTAGCCTAATTTCCCTGGTGCCCCGGGGAATTTAATTTTTATCCCATTATGGAGCACCTTTGGGATAGTTTTACCTCACGGGCTCCAGAACCAGTGCATTTTTTTTCTGCTCAGACTTTCCAGGATGATCTACCCACTTTGATTCGTGCTTAATTACTAAAAATTAGGGTTTTTCAGAGGATGAGTGAGGGTGGGGGTGCATGTACCAGCGTGAGGAGGGCTAACCCCCCATGCTGCTCCAAAATCCAGGCGGCAGAGCAATGCCAAGCCAAGCACGGCAGGGAAAGCAGGAGAGATCCAGTTTGATGTCTGCCTTATCAGTCTTATTTTTATTGCACTGAAGGTATAAGAGCAAAATATTGATTGTGATGATAAAGAGATGAAAGTGTCAAGAAGGAATAGGCACACAAGTTACTCAGGCGATTGGAAGCCGCGTTGGTTGTATTTAACAGGCATTTGCCATTAAAAAAAAACGCCTGTTTTTATTTAAATAGCCTCGGGCAAATTTCTCACTAAACCAACTTTCCCACGCCAGCCCAGTGCTCTAACTCTGGTTTTTGGCAAATTTTTTCCTGAGCTGTCAAGGCAAAATATATATAAGAATGCTGGTCTCACTTAGGTTTTTTTCCAGCCCCTGGAGACATGAAAATAATTTACAGATGTGCATTACCTGTTTATATTTGTATTAAGTTTTGCTTAACGGACATAATTTTCTTAGCTTGCAGTAACAAAAAAATATTCCCAGAGTTTCACTCATTTAATTTTAACTTATTAAAACTTTTAAACATGTGTGGAGGTTTCATGTTTTTAAATCACTAATCACATGGACAGTTGCCAAGGTTTCTATTAAAGCCCTTTACAAACGCTATTTTTAAAAGGACCTAAAATCCCATTATTTTTAACCCCTGAAGACCACTCAGAATAAAAAGTTTCTTTGGATTTATGTCTTATCCACCTCTTATTGCAAAAAGATTTATGCTGAGCTCTGACTTCTGCCTTCCTCCCTTTTTTTACTTTTCTCGGTAGGAGTCTCTGGAGGAGGCATCTGGGAGAAGGAAACTTGAGGAGTTTCCCTGCGAGGATTTTTGCTCCAGATCACCCAGTACCAGGAGAAGGATGGAACCAGATTAAAGAGGGATATCTCACAGCAGCGCCTGCTTGGAGGAGTCATCCTCGTGCTGAGACGCTCACGGGGAAACACAGAGGACCTTTTTACCTCCCCCATGGCAAAGCCTTTCCCCGAGCAGAGCCCCAGCACTGCGGGGTCACAGAGCCCCCGGGTGATGGCAATAAATAGATGTATTTGACCTTCTGTGCTCAGGGGATGAGGCGACAGGGCTGCGCGGGTCTGTCTGTGTTTATCCACAACCGTGTCCCTGGAGACACAGACCCCTCCAACCACGCAGGAAAACCAGGCTCAGGGCTCACTCATGGCTTACCCACAAGCCCCAAGCCCATGGATGTCCAGCTCCCCACAAGCAGCTGGTGCCTGGGACACACAGTTATCCAGCATCACCTCCACCCAGTGCAGCCACTGCATCCCTCCACGCTGCGTGTCCACCAGCATCCCCAGCTCTCCAACCCCAGATGACACAGGCATGGCAGGGACCCACACAGCCTCATGTACCCCCAGGCATGCCCATGATAGTCTAGGGGGGCAGGGGGATCTCTCCCCAGTTTCAGGGATCAAGCCCAGAGCACAGCTGAACTGCACATGTGGTGCTTTCTGCACATGGGGAACAAGCCCGGGCAAAGCTACAGCCGGTATTTCCAGGCAGGTAGAGCTGAGATGCTCCCTGGGCTCTGCTGGGGAGGGAGAAAGGGAGAAGGTGGAGAAAGACAGTAAAGTTTCCATCTCCAAGGGTGCCCCAGGGGTGGAAACCCCATGTTGTCCTTGCAGCTGCCTTGTCTGCAGGTGAGGCTGAAAATGGATGGTGGCATGGTCACGGTGGCATAGCCATGGTGGAGGCAGGGGCCACATCCCACTGCCCAGCTGCTGCCACCCTACTCCTATCTGCAGGGAGAATAAAAGAGGGGGACATTCACTTCCTGGAAGTGTCCAAGGCCAGGGGGGATGGGGCTTGGAGCAACTTTGTCTAGCAGAAGGTGTCCTTGCCTATGGCAGGGAGTGGAACTGGGTGAGCTTTAAGGTCTGTTCCAGCCCAAACCATTCCATTATTCTATTATTCCCTGCCAAGGATAGAAAAAGGCAGCAGAAGAAGAGGCACTGTCCTTCGGCATCTCTTAATTGCTCTTGAAACAAGCTGATGGCCCAGCCTTGCCCCTTCTCCACCACAACAGAGTGAGCCAAGTTACATGTCTGGAGGGAGCCAAGTGGCATCTCCCTGGGACAATTTCAGGTTTCAAATAGGCCTGGAGCTCCCAGTGGCACCTGAACTCCAAGTGGCACTGTGATCCACACAGAACCCCCACTTCCCAGCCTGGATTCAGCCCAAAGTGGGGATCGCAGGAGGAGCAGGGAAGGAGGCACAGGAGTGAGGTACTGCTGCAGGGCTCGTGCCTTTGATCTGGTGAGCAGACTCTGCCCTTCAGTTTGTTTAATTGTTTCACACTTGCTCTGGAAATAGTTTACAACAGGAAGCAGTGGGATAACAGCGGGGCTGGCACGGGATGGGATGAGCCTGGGGGGCTGGCAGAGAGGTGCCCTGTGATGAGAGACACAGATGACCACCGTGTCACCTCCTTCCCGTTAACCCGTTGCTGACCCTCCTTCCTCTTCCTCTTTCCCAAGCTTTCAGCCAAAGGCTGGCAGCCATGCCTCCATGTCCCCATGTTTGGGAGTTGTAAAAGAACCATCTGATGGCCTCCAACAGCTCGGGGGGAGACCCAGAAGTCCAGTGGGATTTAGGTAGCCCTGTCCCTGGGACAGCTGGTACCCTGAATTCTCCACTCTCTGAGTTTTTGTTCCCCACCTTTGCAGGCACTATAGCCTCACCGAGCAGGGTTGACTTCCACAACCCTGTGAGGAAGCATCGCTCACACAGGCTGTTTGCATCGGTGGTGCTGTGTGGGTGCAGCCCTGAGCACCCTCCTGCAGCCACAGCTCACAGGTGATACCCACAAACACAGGGTTAAGGGCTTCAACCTGTCCTGGGCTCAGGGCCTGGCTGGATTTTGGGTGGGACATTCCCATGCTCCGGGACAGCTTGGTTTGCCATCTCAGCCATGGCACAGTGACAGCTGGGGCAGGAGCAGGGCTCTGGGGACATGGGGATGATGGCACAGGTCCTCCCCTGGCCCTGCTGCAAGGATGGGATGCTTGCACACATCTGGGGGCTGGTGGGGGCTGCCTCTGGCTTTGGCTTCCCTGCTTCTCCCAGTGTGTTTGTTTATTTGTGGATGCAGCGCATGGGGCTGGCCAGGCTCTGCCTGCGAGTTCAGGAGTTCACAGCACAAAACAAACAACATCCGACCCAGCTCCATGTGCTGCCTGCACGTATGGGGAAGGTGGGTGGGAAATGGCTCAGCGTACCTGTGTGCACCTGCGTCCTGGCATGGGTCAGAAGTTGAATCCCACCCCTTGCTTCCCGGTGAACCCTGTGACTCCCAGGGGATGCTCAGCCCAAGCTCTGGTCCCCCAGTACAACCACCCCATTCCCGTGTGTCCCAAGGTTTGTGTGCCCACAGCCCCTGCACAGACACGCTGTGGGAGCCTGGGCACTCCTGTGGTCACTGAGTGGGCCCCAGGGGCTGTGTAGGGGCTGGGGGTCTACACTTGGTGGGGAGCTGTGCAGGGGCTCCACCAGGGCCATGGGGGTCTGCTCGGGGGTTATGGGGAAGGCTGTTATCAAGGCTGGGGTGGGTGCTGAGCTGGAGGTGTGCAGGAGCCACACTGGGGATGTCCAGGGGCTGCACTGGGACTGTGTGGAAGCTGCTTGGAGAGGGTCGCCCGGAGGTGTCGGGGGCTGCCCGGAGGTGTCGGGGGCTGCCCGGAGCTGTCGGGGGCTGCCCGGAGCTGTCGGGGGCTGCGCTGGGGCTCTGCGAGGGCTGCGTGGGAGAGCTGTGCTGGAGCTGCACTGGGGATGGGGCGGCTGCACTGCGGGATTGAGGGGATTACAGGGGGGTTGCACCGGGCTTGTCCAGAGCTGCCCGACGTGGGGGCAGCACCGTGGGGGTGTCCGGTGGCGGTACCGGGGGTGTCTGGTGGCCGCCTGCGAGTGGCTGCACTGGAGGTGGCCGGCGACTGCACGGAGGGAAGGGGCTACTCTGGGGCTGCCCGTGGGCGCTGCGCGGACCCCTCCGCCCCTCTCCCGTCCCTCCGAGGGACCCTGTGCGGCGGGAAGGGGGGTCCCAGCGGCAGCCCCCGGGCTGGGCAGGGAGGAGCGTCTGGCCCGTCCCGTCCCATCCCCTCCCGTCCCGCCGCGCCCGTCCCGCCCCGCACCGTCCCGGCCCGCCCCCCGCCGTCCGGCCCGGCCCGCCGGGGCTCAGCAGCCGCGGGAGGCGCCGCGTTCGGACTCGCAGCGCTCGGGCAGGCTGTGTTTGGGGCTCCCGGCGGGGCGGCGCGGACCCGCACCAGGACCGACACCGGCACCGACACCGACAGCGGCACCGGCAGCGGCACCAGCAGCGGCTCGGCTCGGCCGAGACCCCGCGGATCTATGCGGCTGTGAGCGGCGGGAGCTGAGCGGGATGGAGCGGCTCCTGGCGCCCGGCCTCCTGGTGCTCCTGCTGCCCGCCCTGACGCGAGGTGAGCGCCGCCGCCGCCGCCTCCACGGGCCCCGCACCGCCCGCCCCGCACGCCGCAAGTTTGCCGAGAGCGGCTGCGGGAACGCCGGTCCCGGCGGGGCACGGCGGGCACCGGAGCGCGGCGCCGTCGGGGGGAGCTCCGCGCCGGGAGGTTCCCGTGGGAACCCGGCTCCGTGCGGCAGGACCGGAGCGCGGCGCCGTCGGGGGGCATGCGGGTCCTCGTGGGAACGGGGGGCTCGGGGCCAAGGGATGCGCGGGGACCGGGCACGGCGCTTGCGGGAGAACCGGAGCTCGGGGCAGCCGTGAGAAACGGGGCCGGGACCGTGTAGTGGGGAGCGGGGTGAGCCCCGTGGGGGCGGCCGGAGCTCGGGGGCCCCGTGAGAAACGGGGCCGGCACCGTGTAGGGGGGAGCGGGGTGAGCCCCGCGGGGGCGGCCGGGGCTCAGTGCCCCGGAGGAGGCGCTCGGGGCCGCCGGGACCAGGTGCTCGGTGCCCGGGGCTGCCGTCGTGGGGAGCGGGGCTCGGTACCGGGGGGCGCCGGGGAACCGGGGCTCGGCCCGGCGGAGGGGCGCGCAGGGTTGGGGCGCTCCTCTTGTTGTTCTGCGAGAGCTTTTGACCGTTTTGCAAATTTTTTTGTCTCGGTTTCCTGTTTCTTGAAAGTCAGTCGAGGCCCCCCGGCCCTCCCCACCCCCCCAGGAGCTCCCCCCTCTCGGGGCGGAACCCAGAGGTTCGCCGCAAAGCGCTGCGCGACCGTCGGGGCCGGGGAAAAGAGCCCCAAAAGAGGACGGGGGGTTCCGGGGCAGCCCATCCCGGGGGGCCGGAGCCCTGCGGTGTCCCCCACCTCTCGGGGCCGAGCTAGCAGCCTCCTCCGGAGAGCCCTAGTGAGGGTTTCGGGAGCGGGGCTGCCCTCACCCCACGGCGGGGCTGCGAGCCCTGGGAACCAAAGTTTGCCGAAAGTTGTGCCTGGCCGGAGTGGTCCCCAGCACGTCTCTGGAGAGGTCCCCAACACCCCGGTCCGGCCCCCGGGGGACACGTGGGGCTGGGGACGGAGCCCCCAGCGCGGTGTTCCCGGAGTGCGTGGGCTCGGCACCCACCCAGGGCAGAATTTGGGTTGCGGGGGTGGCAGTGCGAGGCTGAAATGGCTCGATGTGAAAGTGCCCCGGCTGCACACGCGTGTCACAGAACCAGCTACCGTGAAGAGCGAGCAGGGCGGAGAAGGGGAAGAGCGAGCCGGGGTGGAAATCGGAAGCGATTCTGGTACTTTCAGTGAGTTGCTGTGGTAACTCTGCAGAATTCGTCTCTGAGGGCCAGACAATGAAACCTGTGCTCACAGCAAGTTGTGACGGGCGACTCATTTGGTTACCGAGTTCATGGTAACTCATGGGCCCTGGGGCAGATGGTTTTTCCCAAATGGCATTTGTCACTCAAGGGCCTGATCTGGGGTTTCTCTCTGTCAGTCCTCCTGCTGGAGGAGCAGGCACAGCCTACCCTGAAGCCCACCCTCAGTTTATTTTTAGGCAAGCCTCTCGGAGTTGGGGCCACGCTGTCCCTGTCTGCCAGCAGAGAGCTGCATCCCCCCCTCCCCAGGCTGCACAGGGGCAGGGGGCTCTGGGGGTCTCAGTGAGCCTGTCCCCAGTCTGGGTGACACCAGGGGATGCAGCCCCCCTGCTGCCACCCGGGACCTGTGCTGTGGCTAACAATCTCCCTCTGTTTGCAGGTTTACGGTGCACGCAGCTTGCCGAATCCTGCCTCAACGGGGGCAAGTGTGAAACTTTTCCCAACGGGACGGAGGTGTGCCAGTAAGTATGGAGGAGCCAGAGGATTTTCATCTCCCCCGACCAAAGTATTGACATGCATGTTGACTTTGCTTTGAAGGCTCTGAATTTAATAGGGCAAGATGCGTTTTCTTTCCTTGAGTGGCAAGAATAACCTGCTTGTGTAGGAGTCACCACGAGTTTGGCAGGATCGGGCTTTGTTCCTAGCTGGGTGGAAAAACATGGGCAAAGGGCCATGTTTTGCTGGTGTTAACCTATGCAGACTGCCCTGCTGATGGAGCAGGAGGTAGGGCCAGCCTGCGGCGCGCGTTGGACCGTCGGGCGTGGAGGAAGGCTGTCTGTCTGTCTGTCTTCCAGCTACTCCCTCCTGGCCCTGAAGCATTGCCTTTCAGTCCCTTGCACCCTGGCAGTTCGTGAGGTGACCAGTACATCTCCAATAAACACTCAAGAGAGGTTTCATGGCGTGGCTCTGGCTGCTGGAGCTGACCCAATGATGTCCATGGGCCTGTGGGGCATCGCCAGGGGAGCGGGGCCACCTCCTCCTGCAGCCCTGCCAGTGCTGGTGCCAAGCTGTGGTCTAGCCTGGTGTTCCTGGCGGGACCTGGCACCCAGGCTGGGGCTTTCTCCAAGCTGATTGTGGGGAAACGGATGTGTAAAGCGTTGGGACTCTTTGAAGGACCAACCGACCCACCGCAGCGATGGCCGATTCACTCCAGGCTCCCAGGGAACAATAACCAAGAGAAATGAATAAGACTCCAGCTCCCTTTTTAAAACTATTCCATAAAAGAAATGTGAATGGGCAAGGCTCTGTTTTCCGGCCAGATTTCCCCTCTGCCTGTTGAACGTGGCCTGAGCTGAGAGCAGGCGGGGAGACGTTCCCACCCACCCCAAATTTCCAAATAGGAAGTCCTCGGCGGAGGAACCTGAAGGCATTTCCAATCCCAACCTGTTGAATGGCAGTTTCCCTTGACAATGTGTGTTGCTTTTTTGCAAATCCGCCTGGGTGCCGTTACTCTGCCCAGTAGCCGGGCACCTCCCACCCCCTTCTCCAAGCTGAGCCCCCCAACCCTTTGGTGCAAATAAATCAGCAAATCAATCAGGCACATGAGCAATTTAATGGACAAAGGCTGGGTCCCTTTGTGAGCCACTAATGAATGCACGCCACTTTTTTTTGCACAGAAGCCCTTACCAACGCTTGACGCTCTAAATCTTGTTTTCTTTCATTCAAAGAGCGACAGCTGGGATTCGGTCGAAATTCGGCAGCTATTGTTAAGGGAGGCAGATTAATGCTGTGTGACTAATCATGTATGGCTTCCCAGAATGCCCAACCCTCCACCCCCTCCCCAACCTTACACCCCTCCTTTTCCTTGTGGTCATTCTTTCCTTTTTTTCTTAAGTCTCTGCAACTCCTGATTTACATTTCATGTGCAGATGGTGATGGAATCTAATTAGATCTGATGTGTGCGAGCTCTATTTGGAGAAGCCTCCAAAGTAGGATTGGGGTGGGGGGTTTTTTAAGAGAAAAAGTTAACTTTATAGAACTTCTTGGTTGCTAGCTGTGAACAACTGCCTCTCTCTTGGCTGCAGACACCACCATGGCTTCATGTGTGTGTGAGAGTTGTTTTTGCAGGAGCCCAAGGTGTGTGTGCTCAGTGTGTTAAAGCTCTTGTCCCATGCAGGGCGATGGGGGCAGATATTAGAGGTACAGCCTGACTGAAGGAGGTGCAGCTTCCCAAGTTATCTGATAGCAACTCGCAAAACCCTGGTTTTTCACTTGTTTGAATATCTCTTTATGAGGAGTTTTGCTTCCAAGCTTCTTAAACAAAGCAGAGCCAAGAGCACAGATACCAGACGCAGAAAAGCTTGGCACTGCCCTTTGGCGCCTGCGTGAAATGCACCATTTTGGCTGCTGGCCACATCTCTGCTCGTCCTGGCACTTAACAAACTTTGGCCATAAAGCCCCATTGTGCTGCCCCCACAAATCCAATTAGAAAGTGGAGTGAAATAAATAGCGTATGAGGGAGACGCTACTCCAGTGGACGAGTGTCCCGGTGTTTGTGGCGGGACAGAGCTCGTTGGGTTACGTGAAGGCGACTCTGATAACTCCAGACCCGACTTATCAGCCCTGTTGCGGAAGGGGAGTCGGTGGTGCGAGACAAGGAGCTTTCTCTGCCTTTATTATTTTACAGGGGTAGTTTATAAAGCTCCAGGTGCCTTATCTTGCTTGTCCCTCTGCCAGGCAGTGCGGGGCACGCAGGGCTGTGACTGAATGGAGGGGACTGAGCATTGGAGTGACTGGAGGGCTCACGACAGAAGCGCCCTAATTAAGCTCCTTTGGAGCTGCTTTCCATCTTGGCAGGGTTATCCGGGTCTTTCAGTGCTGGAAGAGCAGCAGCAGAGTTTTGTGTGTCTTGCACAGACCCCAGCTGTAGGCACAGGATGTTTCTGTCCCAGAGCTGGAGCTTTAAAAGGTTCAGTCTGGAGCTGGTGGCTGCTGTGTGGTTTGACATGAGGTTTCGTGGCACTGGAGAGCTGTGGCATTCCAGAAAAGGCACTCACCTTTGGCTAAGGCATTTTCCCAGACAAAATGAGGAGGTTTTTCCAAGAGGTCATTTTGACTTCTAGTGATAGCTCTTCATTAGACTGTTGGATAACTCTAGTTTTGACTGGCATCCCTGCAAATGAGTCGGGCTGATTTTAGCTCGCTGTGCCATGTGACGTTTGTTCCCAGGACCTCCCTTGCTCTGCTAGTTAAAAGCAGATGGCATGAAAGAGGGCTGAGTTTCCAACCCCGCTGCACCAGCCTCTCACCATTAAAGTCAGAGGAGCTGTGCTTGGATTGTCATCCTCTTGCCCAGAGAAGCAAATGAGACGGCAAAGAGAAAGAATAAGTTAAATTAATCACTAGGCTTGTGCTGAAAAGGGGGAAAAGTTGGTTTGCTAAAGTACTTCCTCTGTTTATGAATCAGCACAGCCTTGTAGTTCAGCCAGGGCAATGGCTCCTGAGCTGGTGCCCCTTGTCACCACCAGTTTCCATGGGCAGCGGGCCAGAAACACGGGAAGAAATATTCAGAGGGGGCTCTGTAGTGGGAAGAGATGATTATTTTAGCTCAAAACTTTCAGGAGACAACCAGGAAGGCAAAGGAGTGATGTGAGCCCCACAAGTCTCTGTGCCCTTCAAGTTATTCAACTGCTCAGTCATTGTTATCTCATTGTAAAGGGCGGAAGTTTCCTTCTGGTTTGGTTTTTCTCATGTGCTTTAACCCAACGTTATTTCCATGAAATAATAACAAAGAAAAAATGCAGTCTCGGTGCTGGAGAGGAAGAGGGTGGAGTGTTGAACAATCAACCAGAGGAAGCTCTTAAAGAACTAGACGAGCAGTGATTCAGCCATGTTGAGAACTCTTGGTGGCTCTTTCAAGTCTGATCTCATTCTCGGAAAGAACAAGGTGGAAATGGGTAAGAGGGGAGATTAGAAACACAAAAGTGTCACCTGTTGTGAATTCCAGTGGAAGAGAAACTTAGCTGAGAAGCCCAGCTGGTGAGGTCATTGGGACAGCAGCAGGGGTTTTAGGTCTTTTCTAAAAGAATCTGTGTACATCTCTCCTCTCTGCAAGGTGTCTCAATGGTTTTCAGTTGTCTCAGGTGGTCCCACTCTCTCCTGTTCACTTGCCTTGGGATTTTATTGCTTGAGCTGAGGTTTTTTGCTTGATTTTTCTCATGGCTTGGATGCTTGTGATGGCCAGAGGGTTGTACTGTGTGGCCAGCATGGGTCCCATTCAAGAGGGGATGTCTCAGTAGGTCCCTCAGAAGTGGAGATGGGCAGGAGAGAGGGGGTCATGCCTGCTGAGATCAATTTGCTCAGGGGCTCTCCAGGATGCAGAGGGGTTGCAGCACTCACAGTTGCCATCATCACCTGTGATCAGAAGGACTATTTCGTGCTGTTCACTCACAGCTGTTAGTTGTGTGACCACACAGTGGCTTGGGTTGGAAGGTCACCTAGTCCAGCCCCCCTGCAATGAGCAGGGACATCTTTGATCTTCATGATCTCGTGGTGTGATGCCGTGCACAGGGTTCTGCTCCACGGGCAGCTTCTGCAGGTCGCTCGCTTTGTTGTGTGGGGTATGTTTTAATCCACCAAAATCTGTTCCATCTGAACTCACTGTCTTCCTCCCTGCTGGCAGCCACAACACGTCCATTTGCTCCAGCTGATTCTGCATACCTGGTCTCACCTCCAAGGCTGTTATGGTTTATTGTATGTAGCACGAGGGTGACACGTATAAGTCACTACAAGACCAGGCTATTCACCAATTAAGGGCTCGAACAACATAATCAGGAGGCAGTTAGCAAGTTTTAAAATAACATTGTTTGGAAATTAACCTGCTTTTTCCAGGCCTGGAGGTGTGGTGACCCTCGTTCTGCTCGTGTTGGTAGGTGTCCCAAGTGGTAACGGCGTGTGTACATGAGTGGAATGTGAAATTTATAGAGCATCAGTGTGTTTAACGAGGGAGTAGCCTCGGGGTGCAGTCAGGGAGAGCTGGTAAGCTCTGGATCTGGTTGGAGACTTCTCTGTGGTTAACAGGCTGCCAAACTCCAGGTGAAGGTTTTAGACCCTGTGCTGGGGTGCAGTGGAAGAGCCTCTGGGATATGACTTAAATCCCATTTGGAAAGCAGACCTGCAGTGGGGTCTCAGTTGAATCCTGCCTTCATCCCAGCAGGATTCCCATCCACCTGCTCCACTCAGGCTGTGTCCAGTCATCCCTGAAAACTGGGATGAGGCAGCACCATGGGGGCTGGGGCTGCTCACTCACTGCTCCCCAGGCTGGTCCTGGGCTATTCCTGCATGTGTTTGCTTTGCCATCCAAGGTCAGAAAGACCATCAGGTCAGAGAGGTGGTGGTTTGGGGTGATTCCAGATGCTTCCTGAGTGGTGTTTTCATCTCATTACATACCCTTGGCACACGGTGCTGAGCCCCAGTGCCTGAAGGATGGTGCTGCAGCCCCCCAGCCCAGCAGCTGTGCCCAAATCCCACCAGTTCCTGATGCTGTCTTGCTGCATGGTGCTCTTATAAGCCCAGGTTTGCTGTGGGGAGGAGGCATCCCAGCTTTTCCAGACTGTGGAAGGGCTCCATCCTGTGGTGCTGGGCTCCCTGGGGATGGCAGCAACAGATTGGTGTTCCTCCCATCTCAAAGACTGTTGGCCATGGGTGGTGTGTTGGGTGCTCACCAGCCCAGGGCTGTGCTTGCACTTCATTGTGGAGTAAAACTGCAGCTACTGGCATCAGCCAGTGGTCTGGAATAAGAATAGAAATGCTGCTCTGGTGTTGAGGGGGAATTTTGGATTCCTGGGTATCTGAATGTGGAGGCACCCAGGAGCAGAGAGGGGTGGGAGGGTCAGGCCCTGCCTTGGCACCCCTGGCATGTGCAGGGTCTGATTGTGGTCACAGAGCCAGAAGGACTGGGGAAGCCCAGTTGGATTTCACATCACAACTCCCTTTGCACGTCTATTGTGTGTGATGTTGGGAAGTCTTGGCAACACCCTGCTGGGTCTCAGTGACACCAGACCATGGCACCTCCCATCTGCCTTCCTGGAGAGCCCCAGGACAGTTAGAGATGCCCAGCTGGGAGCACCCCAGTGTTTAACATCTGGGCCTTGCTGGTAGAGCAGCTCAGTGCTGCTTCCAGCAGATCATCTGGCCAGGTGTGGTGGTGCCTGTTCACACCTGCACACCCTTGTGTGGACTCTGCCTTCCTTGAAGTGTGGCAGCATCTCTGTCTCCAGCTCTAGTGCTTATCCTGTGAGTCAGGTCCTCTCCTCTCACCCCCTCATGCTGGCAGGGGTCTGCCATATGGGATGGTATTGGGGTTTCCACATACCTCATGCAAGGTGTGCTTGGTGCCTCAGTTTCCCTCCATTTGCAGTTGGTTACCTGGACATCAAAACCTGTCTTGGTGCAAGAAGGAGCAGCACAACCTGCCAGCTGCATCCTGGTTCAGGGAGGTGAATTAGGTGATTACAGAATTGTAGAATGGTTTGGGTTGGAAGGGACCTTAAAGATCATCTCATTCCAACTCCCTGCCATGAGCAGGAACATCTTTCACTAGACCAGGTTGCTCTAAGCTCCATCCAACCTGCTCTTGAACACTTCCAGTGATGGGGTGTCCACAGCTTCTCTGGGCAACCTGCTGGTGATGGAGGTTCCCGTTGGCAAATGCAGTACTTGGTGTGAGAGATACAGGAATAAAGACTGTGTGAGGCATTGGGGATGGGGGAGAAGCGTTTGGCTGGGCTGTATGGGGAGCTCTGCCCCAAAACAGAATATTTGCAGTTGGAAGGGACTTACAATGATCATCAAGTCGAATTGATGGGGCAGCAATCATGCCCACCACCTCACACACAGTGGGGTTCATGCCGTGTCCAACACTGGTGTCTGTTTGGAATCACAGAATCACAGAACATCCTGGGTTGGAAGGGCCCCCACAAGGATCATCCAGTCCAACTCCTGGCCCTGCTCAGAGCAATCCCAAAATCCCACCATGTGCCCTGGGAGCAGGGTGCTGCTGAGAAGTGAGTGGTGCTCACTCGGGGTGTGCCTCCCTCACACAGCAGTAATTAATGTCTGCTTTAAGCTTTCACCCATCACGTCCTCTCCTTCCCCCCATGGCAGCCTGGAGTTAATATTGGAAAAGCCAGTTAAACAGTTAATGTTTAGGCCCTGGTTATTAGGCTCTTGCACATTTCCAGCAAAGGGAGCCGAGTTGCATTTTAATGGGAAACTTTCATGCTCAGTCAAGTTGCAAAAATTTATTTGCGCAGGAGTCATTTTCTTTTAACAAGTTTTCGCCCTAATTCCCTTCCCCAAAATCTGAATTTAATGGTATTTATATGGGAAATGGATTTATTAAGTTTTAATGATGCTATAACATCGCCCTTATTTAATAGAAGGGGCACCCTGCAGGCAAGTGGCCTGGTGCTGGTGGGCTGGGAGGGCTGGGTGCCAGAGGGGCACCCATGGGCTGGGGAGCCTGTTGCTTTGAGCTTGATCTAAAGGCAGTGTAGCTGAGAGTGGCAGAGCCAGGTTTGCTTGGACCTCCTGAGCTGTGCAGAATCAGTCCCTGGCTGTTGCAAGGGCTGAGCCTTGCGTCCTGCTGCTGATTCCTCCTCAGCATCTGTGGCTCCTGGTGTGATGTGGCACTACCTGTGTCCACCACAACTGTCCCCATGAGCAGTAAGGAAAGGAGCCTTTGGCACTGGGGCTCTTGGCTTTGTCAGCTGTTCTGTCCCCTGCCCCACTAGTGAAAGGACTGGTGTCAGTGGTGTGACAGGGACCCCAAGGACCACATGCATCACTGCCTGGGGGTTGAGCATTTGTGAGTGTCCAGTGGTTTATTTTAAGATGGAAATCTTAACATTGATGAGCAGCCATGGAGGAGATCGTGTCCCAGTGATCCCACCCCTCCAGTGCATCCTTGCGTGGAGGATCAGAAGGACACCCTCCCAAAGGCACTCAGGAGTGGTTAACCCACCGGATGGCTCCTCCTGAGCATGTGGAGGAATGTGGCTGTCAAGAGTGGGATGTGCCTCGCCATCAGCTCCCAGTTCCCACCCTCACACCCTCTGCCCATGGGCATCTGGAGCCCTGTGCACAGGCTTTGGGGCGGGCTGGGAGAGTGACCCCACGGGGGAGCAGCCCGGGAGGAGGGGGAGCCTCTGCCCGGCCCCCAGCCCCTATTAAAATGTTAGACACAGACCTCCAAGTCAAAAGGCAGGGCGACAGACGGCCCTTTCACAGGGCCTGCTGCTCCCCACAAAAGGGGGGTTTCCAGGGGAGGGGGGCAGGAATGCAGGCTGCGGCCGGAGGGCAGAGCCGCCACCATTGTCCCTGCTCCCTCGGCGAGGGCGTCATGTTGACACAGGGATTTCTGCCCGCCAAAGGTGTCGGAGGCAGAGCCTTCCCTCCCTGCCTCGCCGTTTCCTTGGTTAAACTCGGCAGCAGCAGAAATCCCAAGATACAGATCCCAGGAGCTGATACCCTTCTGCTCGGTGGTGCTTTACACCCCTCGGCACATGGTTTTCAAGTGGGCAAGGGTTTTGGGGCTAATAACTGGTTTTGGGAGCTTTGCAGCTTCGTGGCCATGAGCTTGGCGGGGAACTGGATCCATCACTGTCTGGCCATTGTCACCCCTGCCCACTCCCCATCCCACCGAAACATCCCTGGCAGGAATTGCTCTGGCTTTTGGTTGGCTTTGTGCCGCAGGGGCACCCGTGTGCTCTGCTAAACCCCCCTCTCCTCTTTGTTTATAAATATCGGAGCTAAATTTAGCTTGTTTAAACTTTTGGTGGCTGTTCAGATCCTAATCGTAGGGTTTATGTTCAGGATTAGAAGAGTGGGATGGTGGGGTCACGCGTGGGAGTTTTCCATATTTGGCTCTCGGGCTGCACGGTGTTTAGCCAAGGCTTGGTTTGAGGGGGGAAGGGGGAAAAAAGAGAGTTCATCACTGCTGGGAGAGGTGACACCAGAGCTGTGTGTGAGACAGAGCCCCGAGAGCACAGCACTGAGAATTCACCCTGCACGGGCAGCAAGTGTGGGCAGTGCTGGGTTCAGAGTGGGGAAAAACAGGCATTGACCCCAAAAGAGGTGGGGAAGGGAGAGTGGCCTCAGGCACCAACAGTGCTGGGCTGAGGGACAGCCTGGGGAGGTGGAAATTCCATGTCTCCCCCAAATTCTGAGTTTTCCTTCTGCTGGCTCAAAGAATGAAGCAGTGTTGAAGGTATAAAGTTTACAAATGAGAAATCAGAGCAGGGAGCAGTTGCAGGGAGTGCTCTCAGATGGCACATGTGCCAGGCAGCACTGCAGAGGAGGGTAAGAGTTGGGTGCCATACAGGTCTGATGGGCACACAGGGCACCGTGGGCACTTGTTGGAGGACCTGCCCCAGAAAAGTCACCCCTGTCCCATGGGTGGGTGATGGGATCATGTTCTGGCCTCAGCCCAGGCTGTGTTCCCTGGGGATCCTCTGCTGGAAGCACATCCTTCATGGTTGCCCCATAAATGGGCTCCCCCAAGAGAAGGAGCAGGAGCCAGGATGAGTGGAGTGAGCTGAGCTCCCACAAACAATGGGGCTGTGCAGCTTTACACCGGGAGAGGATATAAAAAACAGCAACTGGGGAAAACAAATATTTCATAGCAGCCATTGTTGAGGGTGGGAATGAAGCGAGTTTTGTCTTGGGCTCTTCCTTCGACATCTTTCATGTTTGTTGTGAATGAAGCTCCATTGAAAGGCAGCTCCTTCCCAGGTAGCCAGTTACCACCCAGTGAATAGCCTGGCCACTCTGCTTAGTAATGGGATTATATTGTTTTTCATTACAATGGGAACTTTGATTCCCAAACTATCCTGACTAATGTCTGCTTAAGAAACAAAGCCATTTTTTTCCCTCTCCCTTCATGCTTGTAGGAGGAACAGGGCTCTAGCACGTTTTTCCCCACTCCTGTCCATGAGCATATCCAGCTTTGGGAATTCCTTTAGTTTCTCTCCAGATGAAAGTCTGGATCTTAAAATCTCAATTAGATGGCTTGGGCTAGGTCAAAAATGAAATGGAACAAGAAAAAAAAACACATCAAAGACTTGGGATTGCAGTTTTCTTTTTTAATTAAACAAGAGTGGAGATCTGCTCCTGCTTTATTAACCTGATGTCACTTGGAGTAACCTGCTGCTTTGCCAACCACCTCCCTGTGTGAAACTCTGCTTTTTTCCCAGGCTGGTGTCCCAGAGTGTTTAATAAAGCAGGACTGGATAGAAGTGCTTAAAAAAACCACCAGTTTGGTCTCGTGCTGGGTTTTGGTGCTGGGAGCCACATCGTGGCTGCTGGAGGTTTCTGTGGGGCTGTGCTGGCACTGGGGAACTTTGGGGTGCATCACCCACTTGGAGTGCCCCCCATGGGTCTGCCTTCATGCCTTGGCTCTCCTGGGGGCTGTGGCAAAGCCTTTGGTTTCCTAATGACTGTGTATGCCAGAAACCACAGAGTGAAGCTGCAGGTGAGGCGTGGTGAGCCTCGCTGTGCCCACTGCTGCAGGGGGCTCGGGCAGACCCTCAGCCCCTGGCTGCCAGGGCAGAGGGGGCATCCACAGCCCCACACGCCCCAGGGGGGTCAGGGCAGCATCTAAAAATATGCTTTTGTCTCCCTACATCCATTTCATTCTGCTGGCTCCAGGTGTGCTGTGCCACCCGCCAGGAGCTGAGCGGGAGGTGGGAGCAGAGAGCAGGGTGCTGAGCTCTGCTTTTCCAGCAGTGCCATTTTCCAGACCTTGCCCTGGCTCCAGAGTACTCTCCTGTGCTCAGCAGGGTGTTTCCAGGGCAGGCTGGTGCTGCTGGGGAGCCCTCCTGTAGACAGCAGTACACACCTGTTGCTCCCTGCAGCATGGGAGGGGTTCTTGGGGAGCCAGTGGAATGAGAATGAATGGAATAGGATGGTGTAAGAAGCAGGTCTGTGCTCTCAGGGACATGGAGACATATCCCCAAGCACTGTCCCTTCCTCTGGTCGGATTGGAGCCGGGGGGAGAGCAGGGTTCCCTGGGCTGGCAAACATGTCTTACGGGGAAGGGTGTAACTTCAGGAGAAAGCTGGGGTGTTGCTCCCAGTCTGTGCCAGGCAGGAAGCCACTGGCACAACTGGAAGGGTGACTCCTGTGCGTGGCTGCCTGATGGAAAGCAGGCTTCCCTAGCAGCCAGGGTCTGCAGCTGCTGGGGTGCAGGGGAAGGTGTGGGGCAGGCAGCTGTGGTTCCTGCTGTCAGCCGGAGGGTGACGGTTACCCCGAGAGGTGTGGGGACAACGGGATGGGGTTGTGTCACCACTCTGCAGCTGGGAGCAGCCTGCAGTTTCTGTGGGCTGTCATGCAGCTAAGGGAGACTTTCCTGTGGGTTGTTTGTTCTTCCCTGTTGTTGCCAGCAAGTGTGAAATCTGAGTGTCCTGATCACGTTTGGCCACTTGGTTCACTCTGCTGGGTCTGGACCATGTTGGCACAGGTGTCTGCTGGTCACACAGCATGTTTGCTGGTGCAGAAGGCCATGGGGGTGTGATGGTCCTTCAGGGGGACCCTCTGCACCACACAAAGTCATGGTCGTGGTTCCTGAACCTTTTTTGCACCTGGGTGGCTCTGACAGGGACTCCAAACCTTCCCTGCACTGACAGGCTCATCTGAGGTGGTTGTTCCAAGGCATGTTCCAAGCAGAGAGGGGTGTCCCCCCAGCCCAGCCTGTCTAGGTGGGGGCTGCTCCCCATGGTAGGAAACCCCAACCCAGCACCTGGCTTTGCTGCTGCTGCATTAGCCTCAAGTACCCCCAGAAAGGGGCTGGAGTAAAGACCTGAGCCTGCTCAGCTTTCCCACGCTGCTCATACCTTGGGGAAAACAACTACAGCCGTTTATGCTTCCAGCAGATGAGGGTGAGGAAGAGGTTATGTGATAGCAGAGCAGATAAGAGGCAGCCTGGATACGGGGCCAGGGGCCCAAATGGGGCTCCTCACCAGCCCCCAGCCCCTTCCACCATGTGGGGCTGTCCCCTGAACCTGCCCCACCGTGGGATGGGGGGTGTGGGAAAGACTTTGCATGCCCAGTGGCCATGCTCCAGCTCACACCTGGTTTCCATTTCGCTTGATGGCTTATTTTGTGCGTTGTAAGCCTGAGGTGGGTTTTATCTTCAGCCCTGCCATGGTCCCAGGGTCCCTTGGGAGGACACACTGGGACTGGACAGGAGAGCAGTGGGTGCTGTGAGCAATGGGGGGCTGCAGGCTGAGCATGCAGAGGGCATCCCCCGTGCACCTCTGGAACACCCCCATGCCCCGGGCTGTGCCTGTGCAGGGCTGACACAGCCCAAATTTGAACAAAGCCCCCGTGCCGCCGTGGGGGAGCCGTGGTGGGGCAGGGTGGGCTGCAGGAGAGCCTGGGTGTCATCTGTGCCGGCCGTGGCAGATGGCAGCTTAGCACAGAAAGGAAAACATTAGTCTTGGGTCAGAGGTCACAGAAACATCTGCCTCGGGATGCTTTCAGTGCCCGCATTGCTGCGGAGGGACAAAACCTGTTGCTGGTGGGTCGGAGGAAAAGCTTTGCATGCTGCAAACAGGGAGGGAGCGAACAAAGGGCTGGTGGGAGCACACAGCCACACACAGGGAGCACCCAGGGGGATGGCTGTGGGATGGAGGGGACTGGGATGGGCACCCCAACCATGCCAGCACTGCAGAGGGGTGCTGGGTGACACCCTGGCTGGGCAGGGTACAGCAGAGCTGGGACAGTGGCGTGGCAGCAGAGCTCACAGACCCTGATACTCCTGCAACTCATTCATGCTTTTGATTATCCGATCTGCCCAGCTGTCCTGGAGCGTTGCTGGGATAGCTGCAGTGTTGGCCCACTGGTAACTCCTTAAGGATGTGCAGCAGACACAACAAATGCATGTGCTCGTGCTGAGCAGACCCAGATTTGGCCTGGGCTCGGTGCTGGGAGCAGGGTGGGAATTTGGGGCCGCTGTTCCTGTTCCCAGGCTGTCCGCCGGGACTTGCTGTCTGACCTTGGACAAGGCCTTCTCCATCACCCTTCACACTGGCCATGAATCATGCTGGAGATTTATGGGTCGGCAGCGTGGTGCATTATTAATCGCGCCTCCCCCTCACACGGGTGCTCACATGGAGGGGGAAGACACATCCCAGCCCGGTGTTGTGGGAATCCAGCCCCCAGCCTCTGCCTGACCCGCCCTGAAACCAAAAGCCATCAGGATGGATGGCAGCCCCAGACTTTCAGGGGGTGTAAATCAGTGTGTTCACCCCTGCGAGGAGCACGTGTGGCATCCCCATCCACAGGGATGGGCACTGCCTGCTGTCCCCTGTCCTGCCTGGTGCTTCTGTGATAACCTGGTCTCTTGGTAGAAAACACCCCTGAAGCGTAGAGTTGTGAGTCTGTCTGCCATAATGGTGCTGGGAGAGGGAGCATTGTGCATTGGAGCTGGGATGGGATGGGATGGGATGGGATGGATGGGATGGGATGGGATGGATGGGATGGGATGGGGTGGGATGCCGTCACCCTCCATCAGGGTGGGTCCGGCCGGAGTGTTTGATGCCTGTTCTTCAGCAGTTTGATGAGTCATTGGAAACAGTTCTCAGCTGTGCTCAGGGGATGGAGAGACACCGGTATTTTTAGCTGTTCCTGCCTGGTTTGGGAACAGGGTGTACGTCACACATGGAGCTGGGAGTGTGACCACACTGGCCTCTCTGGGGGTTTCACAGAGGCTCCACAGGACACCCCGGGGAGCTTGGCCACATTTCACCACCTCAAAGCCACTTTCTAATGGCCCTTCTGAGCTGTTTTGATCCTGGAGCACCCGCCCTGTCCTCTGCCAACACATATATCTATAATTAAAGCATAGCTTTAATGTCTCATATGCTAATTTCCATAAGCTGCTTGGGGTTTGGTTTGGGTAGCCCTCTCTTGGGAAATGCCCAAGGAAAAACCACAGGGTGATCTTCACCTGGCTGAGCCTGTGGGGACGTCGCATCCTCCATGTCTGCTCCCCTGGAAACCCTGACATCACCATATGTTTTTTACAGAAAATAAAGCTCAACATCCTGGGCTGAGCTTTAGGAGAGGTTTTCAGTCCCTGGAGAAATAGGTGAACACCTGATGAGGTTGCAGCACGGCTGGGAGCTGAACCTGGCTCTGCTGAATCCAGCCTTTCCAGACCTGGGAAAGTTGAAAAATAACTACATCTTGGACTGTCCTGATTCTTCACCTGGTTTTTGATCTCTTGCTTTGCATGCGAGACTTGTCTCCAGGCTTTCCTTTGCAGCCAGGACTCTCTAAAGCTGCTGTGGTCCTTGGCTTTGAAATGCAGCTCCAGAGTCTCTCTCTGTGAGTGAGCTCCAGGACCTGTGAGAGGAGGGAACAGCAGAACTCATCCCATGGCTTCATCCACAGCTGGGAACATGCTCTTCCCTGCCTGTCTCAGACTTGCTTTTGCAAACGTGGGCAGGAATAGCATCGTGCTGTGCAGGAGCACCTGCAGATGGTGTGGCAGCAGTGTGGAGGCTGCTGGGTGTGAGGGAGGAGGATGTCCTGGGTGCTGCCTTGGAAGAGAAACTGAGATGATTTAGAAACGTGGAAGGATTTGAGAGGGCTTCTCGAGCTGGGAACTGGTGTGTGCAGTGGGTATGTGAGGTTGGGATTGTGATTCAGGAATCACCAGGCATCCACAGAGGGTCTGTGTTGTGCAGCCCCAATGCAAACTCCTCTGTGACTGCTGGAGTTTAAGGGTGCCTGTGTTGTTCTCCTTTTTTTCTGAAGAGTTGCTGGAAATACTCCCTTTTCTGTGAGGAGAAATGTGGAGCATGAGCATTCCCCAGTCCTCCTGGTCGGTGTGTGCCCATTGCTCAGCTCAGCCCTCCCGTGCCGAACCCTTCCCTGCCGTCTGCTGCACCCTCCTCACTTCTGGAGCTGATTGCAGCCATAAATCAGCTCTTAACACAAACAAAGAGAAATTAATTAAAAACAATACACCAACTCTGTGAAATTTGAGGGGTTTCCTGAAGCAAAAGCCTGGAAATCACCTGGGCAGCCCTGCCAGGCGTGGGGCAGCCCCCAACCTGGGCACTGCCAGTGACCTCAACCCTCCTGCACCTTCAGGCAGGGGCTTCCCTTGCCCCTCCAATTGCTAATGAACCTCCTGGCTAATAACCATGCCCAGATTTGGGCTGGGCTCTGCTCTGGCATCCCATCCGTGAGCTCATGCCTGCGCTGAAATTGGAAACGGTCCGAACACTAATTGGGTGGGAGGGTGTTGGGCTGTGTGCCCCCTCCCTGACCTCACGGCGCAGGAACCCCAATCCCAGAGACAACCCTGCTGGCCATCTGCCTTGGCCTGGGATGCAGAGCATCACCTCCTGGTCCCAGAGCATCCCTGAGCATCATCTCCCACTCTGGCTGTCCACGACGGCGTTTCCCGCGCTGCCGTCGCAACTCTTTGTCCAGCATCAAATCTTGGGGTTTTTTTTTCTCTTTCCCTCCTTACTCAATTTTTTTTTTTGTTTTCCGCCTTTTCCTCCCATTGGAGAATCCCATGACGCTTCCCCTAGCCCGCCAGCCGCCGCGAGAGAGAGAGGATTGTTTTAAGAAAAAAAGCGTGTGTGGTGGTGCGGGGAGGCGGGAGAGCGGGGATTTTAACAGATGACTGCACACCCGAGCGGTTTGCCGGCGTCGTGCCTGTGCTGCCCGCCTGGGCCCCGCACAAAGAGCCCTTCTCAGGCATCCACAGCCCCAACCAACCCATTCCCCCATGCGGGGCCGTGGCTCAGCCACCCAGAAGCGCCGTGGCCCCACGGCCGTGGCGCCCTGGGCTCGAAGCCGCCGTCGAGCCGGGCATCGTCCGCAGGCGCCGGCAGCTGCTCTGCCTCATTAGGATGCACACCTGCTCCCCGCCGCCCTTTGTGTGCCGAGCAGATGCCCTGATTTATTATTATACACATTTTCTTTTTCATTTGGCCTGGATAATGCCGTCTCATTAACTCAAAATGTCTCCGAATCCTGACAAATTCTCACACAATCCCCCAACAATGAAATCAGAATTGGGTTAAAAAAAAAAAATAAAAGGAAAAGAAAAAAAAAAAAAGAAGAAGTAGGGGAAGAGGAGAAGGGGAGCAGGACTGAAATGTGGTCCTGCATGGCGCAGCAAAGCGTGGTGGCTCCGGGCTGGGGTGGCTGAGCATGGAGGTTTGCTGGCTGTGCGTCACTGGAGGAGTCCCACATTCGTGTTTTGGGGCTGGCGGGTCAGTGCTGTGCTCTGCAGGGTCCCCCAGGACCCCCCTGCTCACCCCCCCTGCCATGTGAGCCTTGGAGGCCATGCATGAGGCCGGGGACATTGTGTCCCACCAGCTCTGATGGCAACAGGTCTGAGCACATGGTGCCCTGAGCCCCAACCACCAAAGCACAGTGGGCACCACAGTCCCCCAGTGCCCAGGTGCTGTCACCTTCCCCACCCATCACCTACAGCAGGGGTTGCCATACCCCAACCTCATAGCCATGCATGCAGCATCCCAGATTTATTTCTGCTCTCAAGGCCTCTGGTAGAAGCCCGTGAGCTGGGCATGGTGTGCCCTGTGCTGCTGTGGTGGCATTGCCATCGCAGTGTGGGACAGCAGCATGCCACCACTGTCTCACTTCTTCCATGCCCTTCTTGCCGTGGCTGCTTGGCACAGCCCAGCCAGGGCAGAACATCCCCTTTGGAAGCAGTGTAAAGTGAGCAGGGCTTGTTGGGGACAAAACACGTGTCATAGCATGTTGCAGACGTGATAGAAGAGATGCCATGCAGGAGGGTTTGTGCCTCATTCCTGGGATCTTTTGGTGTCAGGTGCACAGCTTTGCTCCATCCTCCCTTTCCCGAGGGGCACCTTCCCCTCTGTGTGGTCCTGCCAGCCCCGCTGGGATGGCTGGTGGGATTTGCCAGTGGGGTAGGTCCCTGTTTCCAGCCCCAGTCGTGCACCAGGCAGTTGCTCCAGCCCTGTTGGCCAGCAGTGACAGATGGTGGAGCTGGTGGTGTCATCGAGGGGTCTTTTCTCAGGGTCCCCACCCAGAGGGATGGAGCAGCCAGGGCAACTCTTCCCTCCTTGCACAGGGTTTGGCTTCAGGGAGACTCTCAGATGACTGCAAGGAGCAGGAACATGTCCCACCTGTTGCCAGCCAATGCTGACTCTCTGTTTGATCGTGTTTGAGTGATTTATGATGGAGGGGGGATAAAAACGGGTGCAGGGATGTCCTCGTGCTGCCTGGTGCCACAGATTCACCTCTCCCTTGGGGTCTGTGGGTGCCCTGGGTTGGGTGTGGGTACGGGAATGCTCCTCCTGGTTACGCCATGTGTCCCTTGTGCCTCAGTTTCCTCTTCAGCGAGGAGAGGGGAGGCAGAGAAACCCCACTGTGATGAGACACAGGACGCCAGCACTGCAGCTGTGGTTGTGCAAGTCGGTGCAGGCCCCTCCATGGGGGACGCCTTTGTTCCCAGCACCTCTTTCATCTTCCTCTTCCCAGCCCAGAGCAGCCAGGGCAGAGCCCTGCCACTGCCAAACCCGACGTGCCGGGATGTGGTGCAGGGTTGGGCTGGTCCCGGGGCTCACCCGGGTGCCCCCCAGCCCCTCGAGGCCATCCCACTGACAGCGTGTCTCTGTCCCCCACCAGGTGTAGTGGTGCCTACGTGGGCGAGCGGTGCCAGCTGCCCAACCCCTGCCTGAGCTCCCCCTGCAAGAACGCCGGCACCTGCACCGCGGTGGTGCGCGGCGTCACCGTGGATTACACCTGTGCCTGCCGCCTGGGCTTCACCGACGAGCTCTGCCTGACACCCCGGGACAACGTCTGCCTCAGCAACCCCTGCCGGAACGGGGGCACCTGCGACCTGCTGACGCTCAGCGAGTACAAGTGCCGCTGCCCACCGGGGTGGTCAGGTGAGGGGTGTCACCGCACGGCGTGGGGACACGGCAGGCGGGAGAGGGATGGTTTGAAGTAGGGGCTCCTCCTGGAAAAGGCTCGTGGGTGGAGAGCTGCCTGTGATTTTGGCTTCCCACCGGTGCTGGGGGAGTGGGTCTGCAACTCAGGTGGCCCCTGAGTTGGGGTTTCGGAGGGTCCTGCGTGGTGTTTTCTGGAGGCTGAGGTGGGGGGAATTAGTTCCACCCGCTCCCAGATCCGGGTCTGCACCCCAGCACAGATCGCTGCCACCCAGAGCCTGAGCTGCAGTTTGCATCCTCACCACCCCTCCTTGCCTTCCCCAGGCAAAACCTGCCAGCAGGCCGACCCCTGTGCCTCCAACCCCTGTGCCAACGGGGGCCAGTGCGTGCCCTTCGAAGCCCACTACATCTGCCGCTGCACCGCCGGCTTCCACGGCGCCAACTGCAAGCAGGACGTCAACGAGTGCAACATCTCACCGCCCGTCTGCAAGAACGGGGGCAGCTGCACCAACGAGGTGGGCACCTACCAGTGCTCCTGCAAGCCAGCATACACCGGGCAGAACTGCGAGCACCTCTACGTGCCCTGCAACCCCTCGCCCTGCCAGAACGGGGGCACCTGCCGCCAGATCGGAGACACCACCTACGACTGCACCTGCCTGCCAGGTAGGGGCTGCCTCCGAGGGTGGGGAAAGGGGTTGGGGACCCTCCTGCAGCTCCTCTGTCCCCCTTAAGTGAGCAGTGCCCCATCTTCCCATGAGTTATGATTCTGGGAGGGACAAAACTGGGGTCTCGTTGTGCCACGCGCCTTTGGGAAGATGCTGGGCAGGGATGCCCGAGGAGGAGAGGTCATCTGGGGGCTTTTCATACTTGGTGCTTCACCAAAATAGCTCTTCTGAAACAACTGTTTGAGCAGAGGCCCCTGTGCGGATGCTCATATTCTAGAATAAGAGTGCCTTTTTCCGCTTGAGCTTAATCCACTTCCAGAGTGGAATAATTAGCCCGGAATAGCTATTTTGGAAAGTTTCCCGAGTGCAGATGGAGTTGGGGAAGGAAGACCCTCTCTGTGCTCGCTGCTGCTCCCTCTGGCAAGTGTCAGAGCAGCCCAGCAGGATTACAGCCTCTGGCATGAAGGGCTCTTGTGAGGGAGCCCGGTGGGGGCTGTCCTGTGAGCTCAGCACCCTGGGAGGGATGGTGGCAGCCTGGAAGGGAACTTGGCACCCTTCAAGTCGGAGGGAAGAACAGCAGCTGTGAAAGGGCCCCTGACCCCAGCAAGCCCTTTCACTTCTGCCCTCAGACAGTGGTTCACAGCACAGCCAGGGCAGGGAGCAGAAGGAGCTGAGCAACCCCACGGTCCGCCCATCCCTGGGTCAGCTGGAGAAACCAAGCAGTGGAGTTTCAGCCCAGACTGGGTTGTGTTTGCCAGGGCGAGTGCCATTTCTCACCCAAGCCAGCCACACTGGCCACCTGTGGCAGATGTGCAGAGGACACGTCCTCCCTCTCCCTGGGAAAGAAGCTGTGGGCAGCTGCCTGAGGAGTCTCTTGTGGGATTGCTTTGATCCTCTGGTCACCTGTAGCCCCGCAGGGACCAGGGCAGGGTGAGGGTACCTTCTGGTGCTCCAGCTACTCTCCCTGTAGCTCCTGCCCTGTCTCCAGTGGGGACACAGTATCAGGGTGGGGATGGGGTGTCCCAGACAGCACAGATGTACCCACATTCTGCTGGCAGCCCAGCCCAGTGCTGGGGGAAAATCCCTGTGAGCAGTTTGGAGGATCTTGTCTTGATCTCTGACACAGGCTCAGAGGTTCAGCCCCCTTCCTGAAGCTTTTGGCTGCAGTAACTCAGGAATCTCATTAACCAGCCAGAATACCCAGGGCCCTGCAGGATCTCCTGCACACCCATGCTGGAGCAAAGCTCCTGTCCTTAGGGGCAGTGAGGTGTGGGGCTGACCAGGCGGGCAGTGCCAGGAAGGAAGCCTTTCTTTCCAGGATGAGCTCCCAGGGGCAATGCTCTGTTGGAGCAGCATTGCTGCAGGGATGGGCAGGTGGAGGTGGCAGGAGGAGTTGTGCTGGCCCTGCCCTGCCTTTCTGCTGACGAGGCACTTTCCCTGAACAGCCCAGGGATGGGCACAGTGGGATGAGGCATAGCCCTGGGGGAGCATCCCTGCTCCTGGGAGGATCAGCTCCGTGGGCTGCTTCCAGGAGATTTGCATCCTGCATGAGCTGGTTCACCTCCCAGGGGGTGGGCATAGCCCCTGCTCTGGGGATCATGGGGGTCCCTCGGCACCTCCACCATCCCATATGGATCACTGCAGGAGCTGCACTGGCCACGGGCAGAGGCAGGAGGGATGGGGGGGCTGTTCCTCATGATAAGGGGTGATTGATATGCTGGTATGTGGTGCAGCAGACCCGGAACAATGACCCCTTTTCATTCCCGAAGAGGCCTGGCCATACCGGGTTTCTTCAAGTTAAACTAATCTCGGCTGCTTTATCGTGCCATCGCTGTAGAATGTAACCCTGAGTTTAAAGTAATTGCAGTGCTAATTACTCATTCGGATGGTTCAAAATGAGTTAATCCTGGTATATAGGACATTGCCAGTTAGTGCTGCTCAGTCTCAGCCCAGCTGCTTAAAAATGAGGTGTAAATCAATGTTATCTGCTCTGGGCTCCTACCAGCAATCATAAAAACCTGTGGCTGCTCCCTCAGTGATGGGGCTGAAGAGAGGAAAGCAGGGAAGGAAGGAGAGGAAAGTCCCCAGCTTGGCCAGGATCCATAGAGGATGAGTCTGGGCACCTGTTCCTTACCTGTGGAAGTGACATTTTGGGCTGCCTGCATGAGGAGCAGCCTGGTCTGGAGCTGCAGAATGTCCTGGGGAGTTTGGGGAGCTGCAATGGACACTGGCACTGTGGGGAACTGATGTGGGCTGGCATTGCCATCCCAAACCCCCAGCTCCTGGACAGCAGCTGGGTCAGGGGCCTTGGGGGCCGTACAGTAAATGCAGCATTTAACACAAATGTTGGTCAGAGAGGGATGGTTGCTTGGCAAATGCCCTGAGAAGGGCCTGGCTGCTTTGTTTCTGGTGCAGAGGCTGGAGGCAGCAGGGTTCCATGAGTGCTGTGCTACCAGGTGGTGGTGATAACAAACACGAGTAGCTGAGCTCCCCATGCAAGAGGTGGGCTGGGGTGAGCCCAGTGCCCTGTGGGGCATTGGCTCACCCTGGCAGGGACTTGGATCCCCCTCCAGGGCAAGCACTGCTGCTGAGGCCCTTTACAAGTGAAATTAAAAGATGGTGATTCAGCACTGGCTGCCCCCAGCCTTCATGGGAGCAGCCCTGGTTCATTCTGGCTGTGCTGTGGAGTCAGATCCTCTGCTGCTCAGAGCAAGTGTCTCCAGACCTGGGGACTCTGGCAGAACCAGCCCCTGGCAGAGGCGGGATAGGGATGGGGATGAAGCCAGACGGCTGCTTCAAAGCTGGGTTGAGAGCACCTGGCACACGGTCAGCACCTGATAATGAACAACCTGCCATTGGTGGGGTGGTGGGGGCTGAGCTGGTGGCATCACAGCAGACATCTCCTCTCTGCAGGGTTCAAGGGTCAGAACTGTGAGGAAAACATCAATGACTGTCCAGGCAACAACTGCAAGAACGGGGGTACTTGTGTGGATGGTGTCAACACCTACAACTGCCAGTGCCCACCTGAGTGGACAGGTAACGCAGGGAGGTGAGGGTGGCACAGGGCTGGGCTGGAAGAACAGATCCTACCTCAGGCAGTGCCAAGGACTGGGTGGGCAGAACTGTCCTGTTTACAGAGCCTGCGGGAGCGGGGCAGTGCCAGCTTCCTGCAGGTGCCCTGTCCCCTGGCAGGTCAGTACTGCACTGAGGATGTGGACGAGTGCCAGCTGATGCCCAACGCCTGCCAGAACGGTGGCACCTGCCACAACAACCACGGCGGCTACAACTGTGTCTGTGTGAATGGCTGGACGGGCGAGGACTGCAGCGAGAACATTGATGACTGTGCCATGGCTGCCTGCTTCCACGGGGCCACCTGCCACGACCGGGTGGCCTCCTTCTACTGCGAGTGCCCCCATGGCCGCACAGGTGATGCCCTGTCCCTCCTTGTTCCCTGCCCGCAGTGCAGGGTGGCAGCTCCCTAAATGTCCCCTGGCTCCTTGCTGAGGTCTTGCTTCACAATGACTTGTGTGCCCAACACTCTTGACGTGCATCTGCCTTTCGCTGCCCAGGTTTGCTGTGCCACTTGGATGATGCCTGCATCAGCAACCCCTGCAACGAGGGCTCCAACTGCGACACCAACCCCGTGAATGGCAAAGCCATCTGCACGTGTCCCTCGGGGTACATGGGGCCAGCCTGCAACCAGGACGTGGATGAGTGCTCGCTGGGTGAGTGCTGGTGTTGAGCTCACGAGGAGCAGCTGGGGAAGGTGCTGGTGCAGCCAGGAGCGTGTCCTGAGAGCTGTGCTTGTGTGTTGCAGGAGCCAACCCATGTGAGCACGCAGGGAAGTGCATCAACACCCAAGGGTCCTTCCAGTGCCAGTGTCTGCAGGGCTACTCAGGCCCTCGCTGTGAGATTGATGTCAATGAGTGTCTCTCCAACCCCTGCCAGAATGATGCCACCTGCCTGGACCAGATCGGGGAGTTCCAGTGCATCTGCATGCCTGGTGGGTGGGCAGCTATGAGGATCCCTGCCACAGTGCTGGGGGTGGGCAGTGGGAGGGTCCTGGGTGCCCCTGAGCTTCAGCTCGGGGCTGGGTTGGGTGAGCAGCCCCTGGGGACGGCAACAAAATGAAAGAGCTTGGTAAAGACTGTATGGTCTCCTGCAGTGGCGGGGGGACAGGAGGTGAGAGTTGGGCACCATCAGCCCTTCACTGGTTTCCTTTGCCACCCTTGCTGGCTTGGATCAAGCCAAGCCATGGAAATCTGGGCTGGACAACCATGGAGCAGCTTGTGCTTCAGGTCCCACCACCTGTAGAACTTTAAAAGGCTCCTGAGCTGCCTTTTAAAGATGTGGCAACCAGATGTGCCCATCCTGCATGTTGTGCCCACCCCAAGCTGTGGTGCTGATGGCTCTGGGTCTCTCGGCAGGTTATGAGGGGGTTTACTGTGAGATCAACACGGATGAGTGTGCCAGCAGCCCCTGCCTGCACAACGGCAACTGCCTCGACAAGATCAATGAGTTCCACTGCGAGTGCCCCACTGGTACGTGGCATAAATCCCACTGCCATCATGGCAGAAACAAAGAGCCAAGAAGGGACCAAAAATGGGCTCCTTAAATTTCAGAGCCCCCTGAAATGGGGAGAGGGTAATGAGCACCTCTTGGTGCTCTTGGAGGGAGGTTCCTCCACTGCAATGAGGGGCTGAGCCCCACGCAGGCAACACTGCTCCAGCTCAGGCCCATGGGAGAGGGGAAGGAGGATTAAACCCCACGGCTTTGCACTTGAAAAGGCCCCTCTTTGGGAAGGAGGGCCGGGGGCCGGGGGGGGGCTGCACCAGCAGCTTTGAATGCGGTGTCAAAGTCACGGGGTGGAGCGGAGAATGGGGAGACGGTTAATCTGTGAAAGGAGGTTTTGAAGTTCAGAGACTTTGCTCCTCTAGAGATGTAAATAAGATGCTCTCAATGGTGGGTCGCAGCCCCGCATTCAGGGTCCCCGGCAGCCGTCCCCATAGAAACCCGGCGCCCCGGCCGGGATGCGGGGGGCCCGGTGGGAGCTGGCTGGCGGCTCCGCAGGGACGTGACTTCTCCCTCCATCCCAGGCTTCAACGGGCACCTGTGCCAGTTCGACATCGACGAGTGCGCCAGCACGCCCTGCAAGAACGGCGCCAAGTGCGTGGACGGCCCCAACACCTACAGCTGCGAGTGCACGGAAGGTGAGGGCATCCCACATGCTGTGGGACCCGGGGCGTCGTGCCCCACTGGGCAGGAACAAGGCACCTTCTTCCTCGTGATGTGCCGTAAAACCACAATGATGAGTTACTAAGTGCCCGCCTCTCCAAGCACCTGCTGTGGAGGGGGTCCCCAAAGCTTCCATCGGTGGGGTGGGTGATGTGACTCCCCAATGATGGACTCCCCAAGATGGGGCAAGACTGTCCCTGTCCCAGGTGTCAGTGGAGCGAGTTGAGTGCCAGTGCCCGCCGTAGCTGGGTTTGAGAGCCCAGCACTCTGTAGGTGTGGCCCCACAGCAGCAGTCCCACCGTGCTCCTGGCATCGGCGGCGGGCGGCAGCGATGGGGAAGGCAGGAAGGAAGGGATAAAGCTGCCTCTATGGGGACGCAAGGTGCAGGGCCGTGGGGGCTCGCCGACCGAAACCCAAGGAGCAGTTGCACAAAATGATGACTTGAGCCCTGGTGGCAAACAGTGGCTCTTTTGTGGAGCAGCTCCCGCCAGAAATCTTCCAGCTGAATGGCCTCTAATTAGTGTCTTGCTAATGCCAAGCCCCGATGAAAAGCTGCTATGTGGGCTTGGCGGGGTCTAGTCAAAGCTGTACTTTGTCCTCGGCTCTCCACCCCCAAACCCGGTGGGGAGGGAGCCGGCCAGGAGAATAGGATCTGCCGGGGGGGTTATTATTCGGGGGTGCTTGCAGCCAGCCCCCCCCTGCGCTCCGGGATGAGCCGCGGGCGAGCGCGGGGCCCTCTCCTGAGCCGAGGAGCCTTAATGCAGGTCATTGTGCACCCCGGGACAAAGCCCCCAAGCCGGGGTCCCACTGGCATGTTGGGGTGCTCCCTGCCTGCACCCCACTCCTGGGGATCCCAGGGCTCATAGCAGGGTGGGTGGGCAGGTAAAGCCACTCAGGTGTGTTGCCTCACCTGTAGCCAGGGTGGGAAGGAGTGTCCTTCATCCTCATCCCATGTGCCCCATCCTCACCCTGTCTGCCTCCCGTTGTGGCAGGTTTCACGGGTGCTCACTGCGAGATCGACATTGATGAGTGTGACCCCGACCCGTGTCACTACGGGACGTGCAAGGACGGCATCGCCTCCTTCACCTGCCTCTGCCAGCCCGGCTACACGGGCCACCGCTGCGACATCAACATCAACGAGTGCCAGAGCCAGCCCTGCAAAAACGGGGGGACCTGCCAGGACAGGAACAACGCCTACAACTGCATCTGCCTCAAAGGGACCACGGGTGAGTGGGAGGGAACCCCCAGGGCTCCATGCGGGTCGGCTGTGCCGGTGCAGCATCCCAGTCCCATCCTCATCCTGGGGCAGGTTGGCCCTGGGCCGCCGACAGCAGCCGCCCTGCTGCCAGGGCTGGCCTGGGGCATCCAGGGTGAGGGCGAGTTCTCCCGGTTTGGTGCGTGGCTCTGGCAGGAACCGCACCCCAGCCGGGAGCCGGGGAGCTGCTCATGGCTTTGTTGTGGAGCGACGGTGGCAGTCTTGGCCAACAGACTTTATTTTGCTGCATCAGCGGGACCAGGAGCCCCTAACAGCACCCCTCTCCTCCACAGGACCCAACTGTGAGATCAATCTGGACGACTGTGCCAGCAACCCCTGTGATTCCGGCAAGTGCATCGACAAGATCAATGGCTACGAGTGCACCTGCGAGCCGGGGTACACAGGTGAGAGCAGGGCATTGCAGCCCCTGCCACGCCCTCGGGACCTGCAGCTAGCCCCATGTAACCAGGGGGAGGGTGCAGTAAGGAGGGGGGATGCTGCCATCCCACTTGCAGAAGGTTTTGCACCCTCCAGCGCTCCTGCTTGTTCAGGAGGGTGACCCTGGCTCAGGCTGAAATCAAAGGGGTGTCTGGTGCCGCGAATTCGACTCCCACTGCGCCCACTCCCATGGGTATCAGGTTGCTGCCTTGTCCGACTGGTTTGTTTGATCGCTGCTGGAAATGGTGGAGGGCTTTGATGGGAGCAGCCCCCGCCGCTCCCCGCTCGCACGGCCCCTTGTCCTCGGGCCCGCCGGGAGCTGAAATAAAGCCTGGCTTTGTCAGCCATGGCAGGTAGGGTTACAGGCTGAAACTGCCTCCCTTCGCTATTCCCTCCTGGACCAAAGGAGCCCAGGGCACGGCCTCTTCCCACTCACATTTAATTAAGCCAGGCAGGTGATGCAGGGTGTGAAGTCACCCTGCCTGCAGGGCAGCCTGCTCCTCTGCGGCCAGCACACGTGTGTCCAGAGATCCGAGATCCCAGATGAGGCAATGTGCACCCCCAGGCCGTGCCATGCATCCTAGGGAGTAACTTTCCCCTCACTTCCCCTTTCCCAGGGCGCATGTGCAACATCAACATCGATGAGTGTGCCAGCAACCCCTGCCACAACGGGGGCACGTGCAAGGATGGCATCAATGGCTTCACCTGCCTCTGTCCTGAGGGCTTCCATGACCCCAAGTGCCTGTCCGAAGTGAATGAGTGCAACAGTAACCCCTGCATCCATGGGAAGTGCCATGATGGATTGAATGGGTAGGTTGGAAGGCATGGGGGCTGCTGGGGGGCTGCAGGAACCAAAGGGACACCCAGCAAAGTCAGGGCTAGAGGAGGGCAAGCATCTGTCCCCCAAGTCAGTGTTCATGCTCTGTACCCATGCTGTGGGATATTGACCTGCAGGGACACAATTAAGGGTCAGGATTTGCTGGGGAAATGGTAGCTGGTGTAGCCTGGAGAGCCAGGCTGGACCAGATCTTTATGCCCCAATTTTTCCCCAAAGCTACAAGTGTGACTGTGACCCAGGCTGGAGTGGGACCAACTGCGACATTAACAATAATGAGTGTGAATCCAATCCCTGCATGAACGGTGGCACCTGCAAGGACATGACCAGTGGCTACATCTGCACCTGCAGGGAGGGCTTCAGCGGTAAGGGGGATTAGATTGGATATTTGGAAAAAGTTCTTCTTTGGAAATGGTGATCAGGCACTGGAACAGGTTGCCCAGGGAAGTGGTGGAGTCACCATGCCTGGAACTGTTCAAAAGACATGTGAATGTGGCACCTGGGGACATGGTTTAGGGGTGAATGTGGTGCTGCTGGTTGGACTCAGTGACCTTTAGAGGGCTTTTTCAGCCTTAACAATTCTGTGATTCCATGATTCTAAGGGTGCAGCCAGGGATGCTGCCCCATTCTCCCCCACACTGGTGCTTGGGTGGGAGCTGTGGGTAGTCAGTCCCATGGTACTGGGTAGGCTGGAGGCTTCACTGTAGGGATGGTGAAGCCCCAGGTCTGTCTGGGAGCTGTTGCAGTGTAGCCAGCCTGGGGACCTTCCATGGAGTCTGGGCACTCCTGGCTGGAGCTGAGCACAGGAGACTTTTCCAGAGCAATGGGTGGGCTGTTGCCATTGTCACCATCCCCACTGTACCCTCAGCCCCCTCCCACTAGGACATGCTCCTCCATCACAGCTGGTTTTATCTATTTTTCTTAACACAGGCCCCAACTGCCAGACCAATATCAACGAATGTGCTTCCAACCCGTGCCTGAACCAGGGCACGTGCATCGATGACGTTGCTGGCTACACCTGCAATTGCCTCTTGCCTTACACAGGTGAGGGGAGCACCCCATATCCCACCACGGCTCCGGGGGGCTTCTGCTTCCCATGTAACACCACACTGGCCCCTCTGAACATGCAATGAGCCAGCACCAAGCACAGAGGCTTCCCTCGTGCTGTCCTGCCATGGGGCTGCCCACGGCCATGGCTCCACCTCCCCTCTCCACAGTGCAGCTGGAGGAAATTTGCAGGAGCTTTGGGAAGCTGCCAGAACGCAGCTTCCTCCCTCCTTATCCTCCTCCTCCTCCTCCTCCTGGAGGGCACTGGGGTGGTATCTCAGGGGCAGCAGCACCCGGCGGCCACCCTGCTCACACCCCACGGGCCAGGGGGGTCAGCGATGCTGGTGGCCCCGTTCTCCAGCCATGATGCTCGTGCTGGAGAAAGCGAGCTCGAGGCCGAGGGGCCGGGGGATTCTGCTGAGCCAATTCCTGTTTGCTGGCCTCCCTCTTCCGCTCGCGCAGAGCGGCAGCCGGTGCACAATTGCAGGAAGCCGTGAGCAGTTTCCTGCCCTCGGCAGTGGCCATAGAAACCTCTGGGGGGGACGGGGACCGGGCAGCCAGGGAGGAGAAGGCTCTGGAAAATAGCAAAGGCCAGTTCAGGAGATACTGGCTGACAGGGAAGATAAGGGTTCGGAGGGAACGTGTCCCCTGGCTGGACGTAAACAGGAAAAGCAGTGGAGAGGGACCGGGGGAGGGAGAGCAAGGGGGAAAAGACACCCCGAGCAGCACTTCCCTGCCAGAGGAAGTGTGCAGTGCTTTAATGCAGCCCAGATTGCCAGGGTTTAAAGGGTTCGTGGGGGACCTGGGGTCACGGGGGACCAGGGATGGAGGAGACAGCTCCAACTGGGCTGTCCTGGGGTGGTGGGGAAGCCCAGAGGACAGGAGTAGTGGGGTCTTGGGCCACCTGTTTTGGAGGGGGTGTCAACATGTGCTTGTGCCTGTGCAGGAGCCACCTGTGAGGATGTGCTGGCCCCCTGTGCTGGCAGCCCCTGCAAGAATGGTGGTGAGTGCCAGGAGTCAGAAGACTACAAGAGCTTCTCCTGCAGTTGCCCTCCTGGCTGGCAAGGTATGGGAATGGCCTGTTTGGTGTTTCAGCACACCCTGCTCCCCCTGAGGGAGGGGAAGGCAGAGGGGAGGGAGCGTGGCCAGGGAGCAGCAGGCAGGGGTTGCCTGCAGGAGCAGCCCTGCACAATGCCAGGCCTCAGGGAGGGTCTTGGCCTGCCCCATGGCTCCGCTAGGCAGCCACTGCCTGCACCCCTTGGCGAGGGTGGTTTGCAGTGAGGGCTCCTGCCCTGGGCTGAGGGGTGCCCAAGACATCACTGCTGTCTCTGGGGCTTTCCCCAGCACCTCCAGCCCACAAAGCCCTTGTCCTGCTCTGTACCCAGGTCAGACCTGTGAGATCGACATCAACGAGTGTGTGAAGAGCCCCTGCCGGAACGGGGCCACGTGCCAGAACACCAACGGGAGCTACCGCTGCGCCTGCAGGACCGGCTTCTCCGGCCGCAACTGCGACACCGACATCGACGACTGCAAGCCCAGTAAGAGCAGGGGCTGCCCCGCAGGCTGTGCCCAGCCCAGCCCTGAGCCATCAGCTTCATTGTCCTTCCTGGGGTTAGGATTTTCCTCCCTGTGCCTGGGCCAGCTGTGGCAGCCACTGTGGGTCGGGCTGTGCTCTGAGCGCTGCTCGAGCTTTTGGGCCACCTCAAGCACATCCAGGTTGAGCTGTGTCAGTCTAGGGCCAGATGGGAGAAGGAGGAAGGAGACTGGGGGATAATGTGTCCTATATGGCCTCCTTGTGCCCAGTCTCCTGGTAGGGCTGGTTTAGCTTTGGCCCAGTCCATGGGCTCAGTCCCATCCCTCCATGCAGCCAGGGAATATGTGTGAGGATAGTGCTGTGGGGCAGTTTCCAGGCTGGACTGCTGCACCATGGCTGAACCCATCTCATGTTCATGTGCACATCCCTCTTCTCCAGACCCATGCCACAATGGTGGCTCCTGCTCCGATGGCATTGGCACGTTCTTCTGTGAGTGCCTGGCTGGTTTCCGTGGGCCCAAGTGTGAGGAGGACATCAATGAGTGTGCCAGCAACCCCTGCAAGAACGGGGCCAACTGCACCGACTGTGTCAACAGCTACACCTGCACCTGCCCCTCTGGCTTCAGTGGCATCCACTGCGAGAACAACACACCTGACTGCACAGAGAGGTACAGCCCTGCCATGGCTGGGGCAAGGGGCTGGGGTCCCTGAGCTGCCCCATAGCCCTGGGTTGGTCAGTGGGGGCTTTGGTGTGGAGAACTACCAGGGATGACTCACTGGGATGTGATGTCTGTTCCCAGCTCCTGCTTCAACGGTGGGACCTGTGTGGATGGCATCAACACCTTCACCTGCATCTGTTTGCCCGGCTTCACGGGCAGCTACTGTGAGCACAACATCAATGAGTGTGACTCCAAGCCATGCCTGAATGGGGGCACATGTCAGGACAGCTATGGGACATACAAGTGCACTTGTCCCCAGGGATACACCGGGCTCAACTGCCAGGTAAAGGGACCTTGGGCAGTGCCCATCCGTGCATGCTGCTGTGGGGATTTGGGGGTCACTGCAGTCGCCACTCCTGCAGAAGCCCTGCTGGGCCCTGACCCCCATCTCTTGCTCTGCTCCCCCAGAACCTGGTGCGCTGGTGTGACTCCTCTCCCTGCAAAAACGGAGGCAAGTGCTGGCAGACCAACAACCTGTACCGCTGCGAGTGCAACAGTGGGTGGACAGGGCTCTACTGTGATGTCCCCAGTGTCTCCTGCGAGGTGGCTGCCAAGCAGCAAGGTAAATCCCTGCCATGTGTATGGACTCACTAGGCCAGCCTGGGGTCCCCAGGTGTCCCCCATGCTGGGCACTGAGCAAGAACGTGCTCAGTTCTCTTGGTGGGGATCTCTGGCATGACCAAAGTGATCTCAAGGTTTGCTGTAACGTGCACCCCCGAGGCTGCAATCCTGGCTGTGATTCCTGGTGGGTTGCATGGTGGCCAGGACGTGCTGCATGGGTGTAACGAAGGTCCCTGCATCTCACTCTGCTCTCCCTGGCAGGTATCGACGTAGCACATCTCTGCAGGAATTCGGGGCTCTGTGTAGACACCGGCAACACTCACTTCTGCCGCTGCCAAGCCGGCTACACCGGCAGCTACTGTGAGGAGCAGGTGGATGAGTGCTCCCCCAACCCCTGCCAGAATGGAGCCACCTGCACAGACTACCTGGGAGGCTACTCCTGCGAGGTGGGTGCCCTGGGGGGCAGAGATGCCCAGGGAAAAAGCCCCAATTACTGCCTTTCTGCTGCCTGAGATGCTGCCCTGGCTTCAGGCTGGCGCAGTGCTCCTTTACCAAGTTGGAGGCTGGGGTGCTGGCTGTGCTCCTGCAGCCATGTGGGGATTGGGAGAACCTCTCTGATAGTTCCCCTCTTCCCTCCTTGCAGTGTGTGGCTGGTTATCATGGAGTTAACTGCTCAGAGGAGATCAATGAGTGCTTGTCCCACCCATGCCAGAATGGAGGAACCTGCATCGATCTCATCAATACCTACAAATGCTCCTGCCCCAGAGGAACCCAAGGTAAATTAATTCCCCAGGCTGGGGCATTAGCGGGCTGAGTGCAGATATCCTTGGATGCTGCTCATTAGCTGCTTGGGTTAGCAGCAGCAGGCGCAGCAGTCGAGGTTGGTGTTTGCTCGCGGGCTTAGCCATCAAGGCCACGCAGCCTTGGCCTTGGCCACGTGGTGCCGTGCCCGTCCTGCCCGAGCTGGGGCTCAGGCTGCCACTGCCGTGGTCAGGCTCAGCCCCTCCGCAGGGGGGGCACACACACGGGACCAGCGGGCACCCCGATACTGTTTGATGAGCTGTGTGGGTTGTTCCCCCGTCTCTCTAGGGGTGCACTGTGAGATCAATGTGGATGACTGCAGCCCTTTCTTTGATCCTGTCACCCTGGGGCCCAAGTGCTTTAACAATGGCAAGTGCAAGGATCGGGTAGGGGGCTACAGCTGCATCTGCCCCCCTGGCTTTGTAGGGGAGCGCTGCGAGGGAGACGTCAACGAGTGCCTGTCCAACCCCTGCGACGCCCGCGGCACCCAGAACTGCGTGCAGCGGGTCAACGACTACAAATGCGAGTGCCGACCTGGCTACGCAGGTGAGCACCGTGTCCCCCTGCTCCCAGCCCCTCCCAGCCATCCCCCACGCCTTCCTCTGCTCCTCACGCTCTCCTCTCCCTCGCAGGTCGTCGCTGTGACACCGTGGTGGACGGGTGTAAAGGCAAACCCTGCAGGAATGGGGGGACCTGTGCTGTTGCCAGCAACACTGGCCGTGGCTTCATCTGCAAATGCCCCCCGGTGGGTACCTGCTCCTCTCCAGCTCTGAGCATGGAGTCTTGTACAGGCCAGGGGTGGTCAGGGGGCCAGTTTAGTCCCTGAGGCTTCCCCAGCTGGGATAGCCAGGGATAAGAGTGGAGGGGAGGGTGCTTTTCTATGGGTGCTCACTGGCAGGAGATGTATCTGTATTTGCACACCCTGTGTGCTTGCAAGGACACTGGGATAGGGGCAGGGAGAAGGTGGCTCAGGCCTGCAGGTGCCACACACAGTTCTGTAGGACGGCTCTTGCTTGGTTGACATTATTTGCACCATGTAAAGCTGGAGCAGAGAGCTATGGAGAAGATCTTCCTTCATTTTGAGGAGATGCTCTACCAGGGTTTACCTTCCAGGTTATTCTTACTCATCACTAGTTTTAGAGGATGCACCAGAGCCATACCCCAATTCCCTGGGTTTGTGCTGAGTTTCCCAGAACACACATGTGTTAGGCTGCTCGTAGGACAGCATCAGTGATTCTGACTCCCTCCTTGCTGTCCCCTCCCCAGGGATTCGTGGGTGCCACCTGCGAGAACGACTCCCGCACCTGTGGGAACCTGCACTGCCTGAATGGTGGCACCTGCATCTCCATCCACAAGAGCTCCAAGTGCATGTGCACCCCAGCCTTCACGGGCCCCGAGTGCCAGTACCCGGCCAGCAGCCCCTGCACATCCAACCCCTGCTACAACGGGGGCACCTGCGAGTTCTTCAGCGATGCCTCCCCCTATTACCGCTGCAACTGCCCCGCCAACTTCAATGGCCTCAACTGCCACATCCTCGACTTCGACTTCCAGGGTGGGATCGGGCAGGATATCATCCCACCCAAAATCGAGGAGAAGTGTGAGATCGCGGTGTGCGCGGGCTACGCCGGCAACAAGATCTGTGATGGGAAGTGTAACAACCATGCCTGTGGCTGGGACGGGGGTGACTGCTCCCTCAACTTCAACGACCCCTGGAAGAACTGCTCCCAGTCTCTGCAGTGCTGGAAGTATTTCAATGATGGCAAATGTGATTCCCAGTGCAATAATGCTGGCTGCCTCTACGATGGATTTGACTGCCAGAAATACGAGGGGCAGTGCAAGTAAGTGACTCTCTTGTTTTATAGACCTCTGTGCTGACCATCTGGGGGTATTTTCTGGTTGCATCTGCTAAAGCTTCTAGATGCAGACCTGTGTTCATTCTCTGCATTCTGTTCTGCTGGCTGTGAAAGAGCAACCACGCTTCCCTGTGGTCTCACTGAATTTATATCCACTTGGAAGCTCTCTGGGTTTGGCTCATTTGATGGCTTCCCTGTCCTTGCCTGTTATCACTCTGTAGAAGTGAATTCTCCAACTCACAGCAGTAACACAGTGAGTTTCAGGGCAGGGAGACCCCAGATGGAAGAGCAGCCAGGAAACATGATGATGTTAACATCCAAGCATTTCCCAAACATTGCCTTTGGCAACAGCATGAACTTAATCCCAGATTCCTGGACTAGCTGTGGTCTGAATAAACTATTCTGTGTCCCCATGTCTTCTCTGAGTCACGATAATTTCTCCTTTTTTCTGGCATCTAAGTTGCAATTCATAATTTAACAGCTGCCATCTTTCACCTGAATGCTTTGCATGAAACAACTGCTTTCTATGTAAACTGGTTTAGTGTCTATCAGGGTGAAGAATATTTAAACAAAAGAGAGGTCCTTGTGGACCACCACTGCTTTTCTCAGCAGAAAAGCAATATTTGCAGTGCTTGGTCTAATTCATTCTCCTGCCTTTCTTCTTCCTCCCAGCCCTCTGTATGACCAGTACTGCAAAGATCACTTCTCAGATGGCCACTGTGACCAGGGCTGCAACAACTTCGAGTGCGAATGGGATGGTCTGGACTGTGCAAACAACATGCCAGAGAAGCTGGCAGATGGCACGCTGGTGGTGGTGGTTCTCATCACCCCAGAGAACCTGAAGAACAACTCTTTCAACTTCCTGAGGGAGCTCAGCCGAGTGCTGCACACCAACGTGGTCTTCAAGAAGAACCCCAAGGGAGAGTATATGATCTTCCCATACTATGGCAATGAGGAGGAGCTGAAAAAGCATTACATCAAGAGGTCCACAGAGGACTGGTCAGATATGTCCAGTGCTGTCATCAACAAAGTGAAGAGCAGCCTCTACTCCAGGGCTGGCAGGAGGCAGAAGAGGGAGCTCGATCAGATGGACATCAGAGGGTAAGGGGGACCAGTGGGATCCCTTTGTGCTGAGCAGTGCTGGTTTTCTGTGTTCATAATAGTAACACGCTACAAGGGGAAGGATGTAGGCCAGATAATTGTATTTAGAAGTTGCTTTCTGTGTGAACAGAAACCGGATTTTGCTCTCATGTGGGAAAATCGAGGGATCATTCAGGAGTCCCTGATACAATGCTGCACCGACTCTCACGATTGAAGGAGTCCTGGGCATTGTTGGGAGCCGGGGCTGGGCTGGGTGGGACCTGGAAGCAGAGGTTGGCCTGACTGACTGTCTGACTTCAGGAAGTCATTAAGTTAAGCCTCAGTTTCTCCCTGGGAAATGCTTTCTAGAGCTTTGTTGTAAAACTCAATTACTGCAAACCGTGTTTGGAGATCTTTGGTGTAAACATATAGATCTAACCTGCTCCCTCTCCGTGGGCTTAATCAAAAACCACTGGAAGCAAAGGAGTTAGGGCAGTGCAACTGATGTGAGAACATCTGAAGGCTCCCAAACAGCATTATTTAAGATACTGTAGTGTCTGGGTAATTTTAAAACATTGTGAAGTAGAGACTCCCCTCCATTCCTGTAGATAGAGTTGGATTTCACAATATTCATTGAAGCAAATCCAATAGACCATGAGTGTGAGCTGCAGGGTTTGGGCCACAGGGAAGCAAGAACATGGGTTCCCACCTTCTAATTCCCACTGATGGGGGGGTTAAAGAGGGAAGAAAGATAGGGCTCTTGTGTCTGTTCAGTGTGGTCATTGCTCCCTGTTCCTTATTGACTCTTCTCTCACACAGATCCATCGTCTACTTGGAAATTGATAACCGCCAGTGCATCCAGTCCTCTTCCCAGTGCTTCCAGAGTGCAACTGATGTGGCAGCATTCCTGGGTGCCTTGGCCTCCCTTGGCAACCTGAATATACCCTACAAAATAGAGGCTGTTAAAAGTAAGTACAGCTTGTCTGCTGGGGAGGAGAAACAACCAAAACTTGCCAGCCTTGCCCGAGTTTAGTTATCTGTCAACTGGCTGCATTTAAACAGAGTCTGGTTTTAACAACCTCACATCTTTTTTTTTTTTTTCTGTAAGCCTTTTCTTTAAAAATAGAATGCAAAACCAGTTTATTATTTTTTCGTATTCCATGTTTTATTCCAAAATCATTATCACTCTAAAAGTTATTATAAAAAAAAAAAGAAAAAAAGAAAAGAAAAAGAAAACCCAAGCAGCTCCAATCAATCAGTGACATGCAAGGAGTTGAAGTTTGTATCTTGAAAATCCCCCCTAAATCCTTTTGTCTTAACAGCTCAATGCAGGCGCAATGATTTGAAGTTTGCTAATCCTTTTCCTTAAAGGAGAAAAAAGTGAAGCTGTCTCCTGGTGCAGGCTGGCTTGTGCAGCCTAGAATTTGCCGATAGTTTGCAATTCTGATTAATAGCGTATAAAATGACCTTATTTTGGGGAGGGGGGGGGGCTGATTTAGATCAGACTTAGGTACCTCTATTAACTAATTTTCCTTCATTTCCACTCTGTCCCTGGTTTGCTATGCAGCTTAATGTCTCAGCATCTCTTTGTGCCCCACTGTTTTGCAGGTGAAACAGCTGAGCCCGCGACGAACTCCCAGCTGTATCCTATGTACGTGGTGGTGGCTGCACTGGTCTTGCTTGCCTTCATTGGACTGGGAGTACTGGTGTCTCGTAAGCGGCGCAGGGAGCATGGGCAGCTTTGGTTCCCAGAAGGCTTCAAAGTGACAGAGTCGAGCAAGAAGAAGCGACGAGAACCACTCGGGGAGGATTCTGTTGGACTGAAGTGAGTAATTTGCTTGCTGACACGATAAACACGACACAGCGGGGCTGCTTGGGGCTCTCTGAAAGAGCCCATCGGAGTTTTGTTCTCTGGGTCATCGTGTTGGTGTAGCAGGGAGGAGAAAAACCAGGGTTCTTAAGGTTCTACATGGGGAAAACAGCATTCTGTATGGAGGAGGGTTTTAAATGCTTTGTGATCTGTTTGCACTTGGTAAAAAATGAAAGGCAGTCTCCTGGAAATTGCCTGGTTGATTCTTCTTTCAATTTGTGCATGTACATGAACATGGTCCATCATGGACAATTCTTGCAGAGAAGATAACTTTTTGCATGTTCTTTATTTTTTAAAGACCCCTCAAAAATGCTTCGGATGGCACGCTGATGGATGACAACCAAAATGAGTGGGGTGATGAGGAGACCTTGGACACCAAGAAGTTCAGGGTAAGCCCTCTGCCACGCTCCCTTTCTGTGCTGCAGGCAGTCACTGGCTGGGTTTGTCAGGGAAGGAGCAGAGCACTGAGGGAAACAGGGGAGCAGAGGGACTTGGGGGCCAGTCTGTGCTGTGCATTGCTGCTCTCAGCTCCTTTGCCTGTGACAAACACACCTTGGAGACTGGCAGAGCTTCCCAGGCTGGGGCTCAGCCTGGCTGTGCTTTGCTGGGTGCTGATTGCCTGCTGTCACTCCTCAGTTCGAGGAGCAGGCGATGCTGCCGGACACGGATGACCAGACGGATCACAGGCAGTGGACCCAGCAGCACCTGGATGCTGCTGACCTGCGCATCTCCTCCATGGCCCCCACTCCTCCCCAGGGCGAAATTGATGCTGACTGCATGGATGTCAACGTCAGAGGGCCGGGTAAGGTGGACCCCTTTCACTTCTGCACTCAAACCTTCCCTCACCCCTTGCAGAGGAGCAGCCCCAGACAGCCCTGCCTGTCTCTTGCCAGTGTGCAGTCACTGCTACATGTTCTGCATCACACAGTTGCTGTTGTGCATGATTTAGAGATAGACTTTGTCCCATTTTGCTTTCTGTGAGAGCTCTTTTGTTTAATCACTGAGCTGGAAATCAGAGAATACAGAGGAAGCACCTATTAAATCACCTAGGTTATATCTCTGCCACTTGTAGATTCCTCCCCTCCCACCAAACATTTCACAGTGTTCTTTTCAGGTTTTTAGCTGTATCAGTAGTTAATAGGCTTTTAAATTCTTACAAACATTTGGTCTTCCCACATCTGTGAAATTGTCCTCTGAAATAATGAAGATATTTACCATACTGGATTTGCTCTGAGCAGCCTTCCTTATAAAGTGCACCTTCCATGGTACGCTGTGCAAGCCAGCAGATGAAATAGGAAAAGCAGTGAGTGATGAGATACCACTAAGGAATTTCAGATCCATATCAGAGGAAGGATATTCGTGTTTGATGTTTAGAACCAGTCAGGAACACAGACTTGCTGCACCCGCGAGAATAAGCATCTGTCACAGACAGAGCATCTTGCTGAGCCGCCTGCATTACAGGAGGGTAAGAAGCCTTTTTTCACGGGGTCCCCCTGTGCTTTCAGACGGCTTCACCCCGCTCATGATCGCCTCGTGCAGCGGAGGAGGGCTGGAGACCGGCAACAGCGAGGAGGAAGACGATGCTCCCGCTGTCATCTCGGATTTCATTTACCAAGGCGCCAGCCTGCACAACCAGACTGACCGCACGGGCGAGACGGCGCTTCACCTGGCCGCCAGGTACTCGCGCTCCGACGCTGCCAAGCGCCTGCTCGAGGCCAGCGCCGATGCAAACATCCAGGACAACATGGGCCGCACGCCCCTCCACGCCGCCGTCTCTGCCGATGCCCAAGGAGTCTTCCAGGTAATGGATCTTTTGGCTGCCGGGCTCGGGGTTTTCAGGAGGGGAGGGATTGGTGTTGCATAGTGAGGCAGTCACACAGATGAGCTTCCCACAGGATCTCCAGCTCACCTAGGCAAGGGGTGGGGTGAATGTCCTAAAAACTAAAGTCCCTCTTGTCTTGGGGCACAGCAAAGCAGCAACAGCAACCCCCCAGCAGCTTCCCTGCGCTGGGAGTGGGGACTGGAGGTCCCAGCCTCTGGAAAGGGCATTGCAGGTCCTGAGACCTGGATGCCTGGAATGCCTGCTGTCTGTCCCTCCTAACATTTATGTTTCTTGCCCTTTGCCCCTTGTTGTGGCAGATCCTGATTAGGAACAGGGCAACAGACCTCGATGCCCGAATGCACGACGGGACCACTCCTCTGATCCTGGCTGCTCGCCTGGCTGTGGAGGGAATGCTGGACGACCTCATCAACTGCCACGCAGATGTCAATGCTGTGGATGACCTAGGTACTGAGGCAACTAAAACAGGGCTCCCTCAGCTGTGGCAGGAAAGGGCTGCTTGCTGTTGCTGTTGCTCTTACCACCGACTAATGTGTGTTGTATTTCATGGTCTTTCTCTCCAGGCAAGTCAGCCCTGCACTGGGCAGCTGCTGTGAATAATGTTGAAGCTGCAGTGGTCCTTCTGAAGAATGGTGCCAATAAGGACATGCAGAACAATAAGGTAATGTCTCCTAGGCTGACATATGCAAGGAAAGAACCATCTGTGGAGTCTGTTAAAGAGTAATTTTTGCCAGACAAATGTCTGGCACTGAGACTCTGATTTGATTGTTCTGCTGTGAATGAAGTTGTTGGATTTAGCTCAAAGGAGCACTGTGGGATTTGGTTGTATGGGTGATAAAGGGCTGTGCAGTGCTTGGTGGGCAGTTTGGCACAGTGTTTTTGTGGCCATCTCCAGCATGTTCAGCGTCACTCACAGAGCTCCCAGTTTGATATCAGTATAAGGACAGGCTCAGTAGGGTAGGAAGAAGCATCAGCAAAATCTCACCAGGGCAACAATTACTGTCTCTGCCACCCAATGACATGGGGTTGGGTGTGGAGCTCAGGGCACTGTTAGCCAGGAGAACGTGTGAACTCAACCCTCACCATCTTTTTGCTGGGTTTCCAGGAGGAGACCCCACTGTTCCTCGCAGCCAGAGAAGGCAGCTACGAAACCGCCAAGGTCCTGCTGGACCATTTTGCCAACCGTGACATCACGGACCACATGGACCGTCTCCCGCGGGACATCGCCCAGGAGCGCATGCACCACGACATCGTGAGGCTGCTGGATGAGTACAACCTGGTGAGGAGCCCCCCGCTGCACAACGGCCCCCTGGGAGCACCCACCCTGTCCCCCCCGCTCTGCTCCCCCAACAGCTACATCGGCAACCTCAAACCCGCCGTCCAGGGCAAGAAGGCCAGGAAGCCGAGCACCAAGGGCCTGAGCTGCAATGGCAAGGATGCCAAAGACCTCAAAGCCCGGAGGAAAAAGTCCCAAGATGGAAAAGGATGTCTGCTTGACAACTCCAGTGTGTTGTCCCCGGTGGACTCCCTGGAGTCGCCCCATGGGTACCTCTCAGATGTGGCCTCCCCTCCGCTGATGACCTCTCCCTTTCAGCAGTCCCCTTCCATGCCTCTGAATCATCTGCCGGGCATGCCGGATGCCCACATGAGCATCAACCACCTCAACATGGCGGGGAAGCAGGACATGGCCATGGGAAACTCCAGCAGGATGGCCTTCGACTCGGTGCCACCACGTCTCTCCCACCTGCCTGTCTCCAGCCCCAGCACGGTGATGAGCAATGCCCCCATGAGCTTCTCTGTCGGCGGAGCGGCCGGGCTGAACGGGCAGTGTGACTGGCTCACCAGGCTGCAGAACGGGATGGTCCAGAGCCAGTACAACCCCCTGAGAGGCAACATCCAAGCCGGGGCACACCAGCAGCCCCAGAACCTGCAGCACGGCATGATGACCTCCCTGCACAACGGGCTGCCCACCACCAGCTTGTCGCAGATGATGAGCTACCAGGCCATGCCCAACAGCAGGCTGGCTTCCCAGCCCCACCTGATGCAGAGCCAGCAGCTCCAGCAGATGCAGCAGCAGCAGCAGCAGCAGCTCCAGCAGCAGAACCTGCAGCCGCAGCAGCCGCCGCAGCAGCCGCAGCCACCACCACCTCCTCAGCAGCCACAGCAGCACCACAACCCCGGCTCCAACGGGGGCGGCCACATGGGCCAGAATTTCCTTGGTACGGAGCTGAGCCAGCCCGACATGCAGCCGGTGAGCAGCAGCGCCATGGCAGTGCACACCATCCTGCCCCAGGATTCCCAGATGCTGCCCACCTCCCTGCCATCCTCCCTCGCCCAGCCCATGACCACCACGCAGTTCCTAACCCCACCTTCCCAGCACAGTTATTCCTCCCCCTTGGACAACACCCCCAGCCACCAGCTCCAGGTGCCCGACCACCCTTTCCTAACGCCGTCTCCGGAGTCGCCAGACCAGTGGTCCAGCTCGTCTCCTCATTCCAACGTGTCCGACTGGTCCGAGGGCATCTCCAGCCCTCCCACGAGTATGCAGTCACAGATGGGACACATCCCCGAAGCCTTCAAGTAAAGGACAGTGTTTCAGAGACGCTGGTGCTCAGCGAGAGGCAGAAGCTCGAGGGAGATCTTTTTTTAAAAGGACGTTGGATGCTTTTATTAAAGGATCCTTTTTAAATATGTTTTTATAAAAAAAAAAAAGGAAAAAAAAAGAAAAAGACAATTCCTTTTTTTTTTTTTTAGTATTTATTTATGTACTTTTTATTTTACATGAAAACACTGCCTTTTTTATTTATATGTTCTATTGTTAAGAACTCAATGTGTTTGAACACAACACCAGTTGTGTTTGAAGAAATCGACAAATTAGGTTTTTATAGGACTTACTCTTTTGTTTGGGGGGGTTCATTGTGTTCAATTTGAGAGGAAATGTTTATGTAAAGCTATAAGCAGCGATTTGTCATTCTGAAATGCCATTAATTTATTTTTTCTCTTTCAACTCAGAAAGAGAGGTGAGAAAGAAAAGGGGAAATAAAAATTGACTAAAAATACCACTCCTTGGGGGGGGGAATTAAATATTGACAAATTTTTTAAATGTACTTTAAAATGTTTCCTTTGTTACTATATGAGAGGACATTTTATGGTACCAGTCATGAATCTTTGTTTAAATTTCAGTATTATATAGTTGTACATTTGCCTTGATAATAGAAATTTTTGTTCTCTCTTGTTTTTATATATATAAAAATATATATATTTAAATGATTTTTATGATCTAAAAAAAAGAAAAAATCAGGATTATAGACCTGTAAGAACAGGTTCTAAGCTAAAAAAAACAACAAAACAACTACAAAACATGAATACTGTCCCCCATCAAAAAGAAGTGTATTTGCCAAACTTCCAAGAGAGCAAGCCCATAACTGTGGAGTATATACACAAAGGAGACTTAATTTTACTTTGAATATCTTTACTGGTTTGTTTTTTTTGTTTTGTTTTCGTGTTTGCCTTTGAGTAACTGTTTAAGAAATAAATGCCAATATAAACTTTGTAAACCACATCCTTATTTTAAGGATGGCCTGCCTATTTTAAAGAAGGCGTGTCTATTAATGCAGACACCCTGAGTGAGATTACAAAGCATTATAACACTGCCACCACCACGTGCTCGCCCGGCTCCAGCTCCTCTGGCAGTGCCACTGCTGCTGGTTTTACTGGGATGCTGGACTGGCTGAACTGGAGGGCGAAGGACAGCACAGCTGAGCCTGTGCTGTGGAACGTTAACATTTTGTTCTGTAACGTTAGCCTGGAGTGATGCATCTTTTTTTATATTGGTGTACACTCTTTCTGTGTATCATGTAAAATATAGTATAAGCCTGTGGCAGATTTAATGTTTGTAAATATCTTTTTTTTTTTTTTTTTAAAGAAAAGGTGGATTTTGTTTCAAAAATCTAAATGAACAAGTCTTAAATATATCATAAATATATCACCTTATAGAGGTGTTGGAATATCACTCACTCGGGTGCAAAGGCAAGCAGACACCCTAAGACTAGATATGTGTATGGGACAGGCAAATAGAGAGCAGTTAATCAAGAAAACCTAAGAAAAGGGTTCCTTTTCCTCATTCCTTTTTATTAGAACACCAAATAAAATGGATATTTCTCAAGGCCCAGCGCCTTGCTGAGCACTCATCTTAGTTAACATTTCAGACCATTGTTATTGTGACATGCCTAATATGAGTGATAAAAACATCACGTGGTGTTGGATCTTCCTATGTTTTATAAACTAGAGTGTAGTTTAAGAAAAGATATCTTCTGTAATAAAGTTATCTACATGCAAAGTTGTAGTTTGCAAAAATGATGTATTTTTTTTGGTTAACTGATTTGCAATAAATGATGCTTCTGGGCATCTAGATTTTACTAAAACTGGAACTTGGTGTTTTTGTTACGGATTGGTTGAAACCTGGGCTTGATACCTGCTGGTTTTCAATACTGCAGGGCTGCCTTTTGGCACAGAGTACAGGAGCTTCCCTAACATCTTCTTCTCCGTGGAAAAGCTCAGAGCTGGGCTTTGGACAATGAAAACGTCTCCTTAACTTGTGCAAAACTCTCACCAACTTGAGAGACCTGTTTTAAGCAAGGCAGGAGAGGCTCTGCCCAGGTAGCCCTTTACCTGTGCCTTGCTTGCTCTGGTGTCCTCAGGTCTCTGCCATCAGGTCAGGATCTGAAAGGGAAACATGGAAAAGCTGTCTTAAACAAAGTCCCTCACTCATGACTGAAGTACTGTGAAACTCTGCTTTCTGATCAGTTTTTTAGGAGCATTTTCTGGCTGATGAGGTGGTGAAGGGTAACATGCTTTTAGTTCCATAGAGACTATGGGAACAGTGTGGTGTTAGAGTTACCTGTAATACTTCCTACTTCACAGGCAGTGATGCTGAGCCTGTGCCTGGGCTCTTGGATGTGGTGGCTGGACAGATTGGAACTGGAAAGCCATGGGATGAGAAACAGCAGCACTAGAGGGACAGTTTTTATGTCACTCTGGGCACAAACACCACCCAGAAACGTTTGCTGTCCTTGCTGCATTTTTAAGGTAATTTAACTTAATTCTCTCTCTCCCCCACAGGGAGTCTCTAGTCCAAATGCAGCTGCAAAGTCCCCAAATAACTGGGTATAAATAGCAGAGCCACTGACCTCCTCCCAGATCACATAAGCCTGGAATGCTGGTATTTTCCACTCCGTGGCCGGGGAGGGAGTGGGCATGTGTGTACATGTACCTGATATCCAGCCCCAGAAGGATCTGGGGCCGCCAGACATTTGCTGCTCAACCCACCAGCAGCTGGTGCTGTAATGTTTTATGTGCCACCCAACAGTGAAACACAGCACGTTCGCAGGTCAGGGGGGTGAAGTTCCAGGGTGCACTCCCAAAAACCTCCACGGAAAGGGGTATTTTAACAGAGGACAAACCCCTTTGCCCCGTGCAAAATGTGGTTCCCCAGTGAGGATGTCATCACCCCGAGGAGATGGGGCTTCCCAAGATATGCTCTTCCCCACAGTTGTGTCTCTGGAATATTCCCATCTGGAATATGCCAAATGAAGTGTGTCTGCCTTCACTGTGGCTCGCAGATGTTCGTGAATCCAGCTGTGCTCCCACGCAGCCCATCCTTCCAGGCTTCTCCCACACATTCACATCCCAGCACTCGTGCCCATGGCTGGCTGCAAGCGAGGCTGGGAGGAGGAATGAATAAGACCCTCTCCTATCTGCTCTAGATACAACAGCCCGGTCACCCCTGGGCAAGGCAGAAATTTGGACTGGAATCGGTTAAAAAAGGGTTTCTGAGGACAAGTAAAAAACAATGTGACATTGCAAGAGGCAACTAAACACATGTGGCTCATTTAAGAAGAGGGGCTGCAAAGCATGTAATTTTCCATGAGGAATGGTCAGAGGGACAGAACAAAGAAAGAGGGGGCTAAATACCAGGGAAAGAGGCAAACAAATAGACACTAAAAAGTTGGCCACAAGGTAATTCAAACTAGAAGTTGGAAAAGGTTTTCTAAGCAGTAAAGAAATAAGGATGCAAAATTTAGTTTTTTAAATATTTAGCTCCCAATGACTCTCATATTATGAAGGTGTCTGGTAACCCACAAACTCCTGCCAGTCCCTTGTTCCTGCTTTCCTGAGTGGGTACGTGAGGTGAATGTGGGGTCACAGATCCCAGCTAGAATTGAGGCAAAGTCAAACAAGAAACAGAAGAAATGGCCTCATTTCAAACTCTCCCTCCACACTTAGGACTTTCCCACCAGCTCCCCAGAAGGATCTGCCTTCCCTCAGTCCCCTCCAACCAACCCACATTGTCCCACCACAAGCTCATCTTCACTTCAGGTCAGTAACGATGCAGGGAACTGAATTTCAAGCTCTCCTGTCACCAGAAGACAGCGAGGGATGAATGGATCATGGCAAGTGTGTGTGTTTTAGAATTCCAGGTGGAAAAGGCTGAGAAGCATTAAAATTATATCCCACGCCAAGGGAAGGGTTCAGAAGTGTTTGTGTAAAACAAGATTAGCACCAGCTATTGCCATGGCAGGTTTGTTGGTGCTGTGAGGAATTGGTGCACCTGAACTATTTGTTTACATGCTGGAGGGCTTATTTTTTTCATTCTTTGTTTTAATTATTCCTGCTCAATTAGATGGGACATTGAGAAGTTGCTACTCTGTATTGCTTGTCCCTCCAGGCTGTTGGTGTTTGCTCAGAAAGTTGCTCACAGCTGCTCCAACCCTGATTGATGATTTGATGCTGCAGCCCAAATCACCCCCTGAAGAATGTACAAAAGGAGCCAAATTCACCTCGGGTTAAGCCTCCCTCGAATTACACACGGGTTAATGTGGCTGGAGTAGTGTGAATAATCACAGCAACTGAAGGAGTAAATAAATAAAACTCAGCTTGTCCCCTTGGCCCATCACACAGAATACAGGTAAGGGATACAGATACGCTCCTTTAACCATTTTCCCTGTTTCTAAACTCAGAATGATCCTTTTCCTAGCAAGGTTCTGGGGCAGAGCTGTGTTTATGGTTGTGTGCTGTCTTCTTCCCATCAGCAAGGCTTTTTATTTGTAACAGGTCACTCAAGTCCAGAATTGTATTGCTAAGTACAGCAAATCAATTAAAAAACTTTAGGGTAAAAAGGGATCAAATGTCTTAATGTGACAATTCTTTATGATCACACACCAGGAGAACAACAAAGGTGAGATCTCATCGTTAATGTTTGCATTGTGTATCCATATATAAGAAGAGGCTTAGATATGTAATGCAAATCTCCAACTACAGACACAGATGTGAGCTATTGATGGTACTTAGAACACATCTGTATTTTTAAAAAGCCAATCAGGCTAATTAAAATCATGTTTCCTCAGATTACACCTGTTGGGGGAAGTATCAAGGGAGAACCAGGGCAACTCATGCCTGTGTAGGGAAATTGTATTTGACAAGCTGGTTTATAAGAATGTTCCTACAAAAGAGGGAGATGAAAGGCCCTTAAAAATCACAGCACTGCCTCTGGTTCCCACACCAGCATCAAAGTGCTGCTTCCTCTGCCTGGACCGGGCTTTGAGGATATTCCCCTGCTTTAATGATCAAGCTGCAGAAACAGCTCTTGCACGGATAATGACCCTTGATTAAGATGTTTGTTTAGGTCGTTGCATTTCCCCCTCCCAGGCTGGCTGTTGGGTCCATGACAGTGTGGGCATCACTGGGGAATCAGAGACATCCTTCTGGTGCTGGAACAGGGGTGTCCCCACTTAGAAACTTGGTGTTTGTGTAAAACAGACCTGCAACACAGAGCTAGGAGAGAGAGGGGAGGGAAATCTTTAGACTTGCACGTAACTCTGACATCATGGTATGACCTTGTAGACACAAGTATAGATATATGTATATAAATGTGCAAAAGGGTCATGAACTGGGGAAGGGGCTGGAGCAGCAGGAGGGGTTGAGGGGGTCAGACTGGAGAAAAGGAGCTCAGGTGGGACCTCATCACTCTCTACAACTACCTGAAAGGAGTTTGTAGGTGGGGTTGGTCTCTTCTCCCAGGCAACCAGCAATAGAACAAGAGGGCACAGGCTTGAGCTCTGCCAGGGGAGGTTTAGGTTGGATATTGGGAAGAAATCTTTTATAGAGAGAGTAATCAGGAACTGGAATGGCCTGCCCAGGGAGGTGGTGGATTCACCATCCCTGGAGGTGTTTAAGGTGAGACTGGATGTGGCACCAGTGCCATGGTCTGGTCAGCACAGCTGTGTGGGATCAAGGGTTGGGCTGGATGACCTCGGGGGGCTCTTCCAACCCAGCTGATCCTGTGATTCTTTGATATCATGATTCTATTATTCCATGATCCTGTGATTCTTTGATTTCATGATTCTATTACTCCATGATTCTGTGATTCTTTGATTTCGTGATTCTATTATTCCATGATTCTGTGATTGATTTTGTGATTCTATTATTCCATGACTCTGTGATTCTTTGATGTTGTGATTCTATTATTCCATGATTCTGTGATTCTTTGATTTTGTCATTCTATTATTCCATGATTCTGTGATTCTTTGATTTTGTCATTCTATTACTCCATGATTCTGTGATTCTTTTATGTTGTCATTCTATTATTCCAGGATTCTGTGATTCTTTTATACCATGATTCTGTGATTCTTTGATGCTGTGATTCCATTATTCCATGATTCTCCTCTCTGCAATTCCCTGGAGCTGGAGCCAGCAGGGATCAGGCTCTGCTCCAGGGATAAGGGGCAGGAGGAGAGGAACTCAAGCTGCTCCAGGGGAGGTTCGGGGGAAATTCCTTTACCGAAGGGGGGCCAAGCCCTGGCAGGTGATGGAATCACCACCCTGGAAGAGCCCAAAGGGCAGTGACAGTGGCACTGGGGGACATGACTTAGCAGAGAACACAGCCAGACTCGCTGGTCTCAGAGGGCTTTTCCAACCCCCAGCATCCTGGTTTGCACCCCCAATTAACATCCCCTCGCTAATGAGCCCCCCCCCCCGAGGGCCGGCCCGGCCACACCCGCGGGGCTCTGTCGCCCCCTGGCGGCGAACACGGTGCTGCAGCGCCCGGGGGAGCGGGACCCACCCGGGACACCCCCGGGGGCACACGGGGACCCACCCGGGACCCACCCGGGACCCACCCGGGACACCCCCGGGACCCACCCGGGACCGCCTCCCACCCAGCCCCGGCCGCGCAGGAGGCGCCGAGCTGGGATTCGAACTCGTGGCCCGAAACCCCGCGGTGGCCCCGGCCGGGACTCGAACCCGCGGGCCTCGAACCCGCACCCCTCGATTCCCCACGCGGGACTGGATCCCGCACTGACCCCACGCGGGACTCGAACCCTCGTCTCTCAATCCCCCACCTGGGACTCGATCCCGCATCCCTCGATCCTCCCACGCGGGACTCGATCCCGCACTGATCCCATGCGGGACTCGAACCTACCGCCCTCGATCCCCCACGCGGGACTCGAACCCGCGGCCCTCGATCCCACAATGGCCCCGGCTCGGGATTCGATCCCGCACTGGCCCCAATGGGGACTCGAACCCGTGGCCTCACCACCACCACCACCACCCGTGCCCTGCGTGCGCCGTGACGTCAGCGCGCGCCGCGGCGTGACACGTCGGCGGCGGCGGCGCGGCGATCCGGATGTGCCAAGATGGCGGCGGCGGGCGGCGCTGGGGCCGTGAGGGGCGGCGGGGCCCGCGCCCGCTGCTGAGGGCCCGCGGCCCGCGGGGGCTGCCAGGTACCGTGGGGAGCGGAGGGAGACGGCACGCCGCGGGTGCCCGGGGGGCTGGGTGAGGTGCGCGGCCCCGGTGACCCTCCACCCCCCGCCGGGCCGCAGGGTGGGCCTCGGGGTCGCAGCCGGGGGGTCTCGGCAGCCCCTCCGGCCCAGGGTGGGGTGGGTGGAGGTGCCGCAGTGGCGGCCGAGGGGTTTTCCCGCAGGGTGCGGGGTGTTGCGGGTGGTGTGGAGGGGCCCGGTGGGACGGGGAGAGCCCGCGAGGGTCCCGGGGGTGTTCACGGGGTGCGGGGGGAGAAGGCACGGCCTGGTGTTTGCTGTCACGGGTTCCCTGGGAGGACACACGGCGCCTGTCCCGGCTCGGGGCTGTTTGTGCGAGCTGTCAGGTGCCACAGGTCCGTGCCCCGGTGCTGACTCAGGAGGCAAAAGCGCCGGGACCTGCTGGGGTAGGGACTGGTGGTCGGGCTCCTTTCGAAACAAACGGGAATGGGTTATGCTGTTTCTGTGCCTTTGATTCCCAAACAGCTCTTTTCCTGAAATCACAGGCTGGCTTGGCTTGGGAGGGACCTTAAAGCCCATCCATTCCCACCCCCTGACATGGGTAGGGACATCTTTCACTGTCCCAGGTTGTTCCAAGCCCCGTCCAACTTGGCCTTGGACACTTCCAGGGATGGAGCAGCCACAGCTTCTCTGGGCACCCTGTGCCAGGGCCTGCCCACCCTCCCAGGGAAGAATTCCTTCCCAGTATCCTGTCTAGCCCTGCCCTCTGTCAGTTTGAAGCCATTCCCCCTTGTCCTGTCGGTACATTTTAACTGAATAACATTTATAACCATTTAGGAGAAGGCAGGTAGGAAGCTGTCAGGAGTATTAAAGATGTAGAAGGTGCTCAGCCTGTCACCCACATGTGTGCAGATGTGCAGCTGTCTACACGAAAAAGGAGTTCTGAAAAACTAGTGCCCCAGATGCTGCAAATCTCATTTTCCAGCTATTCTTGTCTCTGAGGTTGCAGTGGGGGTTTTTTAGTCACTTTGTTCTCATTAGGAATCCGAGTGTATGAACATGTTATTTGTTGTGTGAGAATTAGAATTAATACTAGTCCTCTGCAACCTGCTTTGTGGACATACTTATTCTGTCTTATTTAGCTTGTGTCCCTTGGAGATAGGATTAAATTAATTCCCCCCAAATAAATTACTTCTTTATATATGAAGTTATTGAGCCCATCAGGTGAAACTGTTTGTGGCCTTCTCTAGAGGGTGATTTTAATCTTTTTTTCCCCTTGGTAATGTTTTTTGGGTACACCTGGAAACACTCTCTGCAATTATTATTACTGGTGATTAATGTTTAGCAGTCTGCTCTGCTTTATTAGTTGATAAACCAGATGAAAGTTAAGAATTCCCAAACTAGATAAAGCAGAGATGCATTGCTCTTAACCTGCATGGTTGTTTCTCATGTATAAATTCCTTAAAATCAGCATTTCTGTTAATCCTGGATGAGGGGCAGGGAGGGTCAGTAGCACTGAGTTGATATCTTTTGTTTAAATTACCTGACATGGGCACGTTCATTTTATTTGGACTCAGTTCCTCAGATCTTGGGTGCTTTTACTACTGTGTGCACTCTGTTAATATTAACCTTGCTTTTGAGGAAGCTGATCCCTCACATTGAACCTCTGTCATGCACAGTCAGAGATCCAGCTAGAGGAATGTCAACTTCTGCTTTAAAGTAGAACTGTACACTTATTTTAATTAGCTAATAACTGATACTGGCTGTTACAAAAAATGTTGTAAAGTATTAGGATTTTGTTGTATAAGACACTGCAAGGGTGAAGTCCACATTAGAAGTTTGGAAGTGTGTATTTAAGTTGGCTTTTCTGCTCAACTGTATTTCAGAAACAACTTTTCTATGACAAACAGAACTGTTTGGTAGCTATCAATGTTTTGTTCAGTGAAATCAGTGCTTTCCAGGAGGTCACTGCCTTGGTAGATTGTTTAATTAGCTTTTTTCCCTCTCCAGTTCAAGGTATGTTGCATAAAGCCACAAGTTTATTTGGAGGGGAGAGAGGAGTTTTTGTAGTTTGGTTAATACAGCAAAAAAACATCATAAAAAAGAACTGGTGATGTCCAGAACAGCCTGGGGTTACTTAAGCTTGTGGAAATTGGGCTGGGTGTTTAGGCAGGGTTTCCTGGAAACATGGTTGGCAGTAAGTGTAGCCAGCTGGAAAACCTTCACTTGGGATCATAATAGGAGAAAAGATTGCAAAGCTCTAAAACCTTTTTGTAAGCATTCCTTGATGGAATTCAGCAGGCAGCTGTGTTCTAAAAAGAATGGGGAAGGCAAATGCAAGTAATGCATGAAATTAGTGAAGCTTTAATGCTTCTAATGAAGTCACTTCTGGTTGTCTTCTCCATTTTAATAAAACACAAATTTATGAAATCTTAAGGTATGGCTATAGAATATATGGGCATGGGGGAGAAATTTAGAGACTCTCTTGACTCTGAAAGAGGGCCCTGGATTATCCACAGGGCTGTTGGAGAGATACTTCCCCAGGAGACCTTGTACTGATGTCTGGTAAGGTCTGTATAGGTCCTGCTGTGGTAATGTCAGTGTGCTTTTTATTGGATTTTTTTAGTTATAAATCTCTATGAAATGCATGTAGTTACTCAGTGTTCACTCAATATATATTTTTGATAATCAGAAACCAGAAGTGCCTTGCATTTGAACATCTTTCTGGCTATTAAAATTCTGGCTTGATCACAAACATCTGACTTTTCTGGCTTCCTATTTTATTACTCTCATTGACAAGATGCTGAATCTTAAAAGAACTCCAACTAAAAATTGCACAGCTTTTGTCTGTCTCATAAGACAGAAGAGCGTTTTGTGTGGAACAATTGCTGTGGGTACTTCACTCTACATATTATTTGTTATTTGTTGTGTACCATGAGAAAACAAGACTGTCACATGTTGCTAAAGCTTCATGGAGCTGCACTGGACAAGTACTGAAGAATTCCTCTAGTTTTGTCAGCTTCCCTCTTCCCCACATTGCTAAAAGGTGATAAAATTGAAAAAGACACTCTGATGAATTGACTGAGCTTCCTGAGTACCAGATTCCTGGCTGGTATAGGTTAGGGTTGAAGTTGGATTACTTCTGTGCGTGTCCTTTCCACCCTGAAACAGAGCTGTAACCCTGAGACTGTGCCAAAGTCCCAGTGGTGTTAAAATGAAAATGTTCACCATTAAGTGGGGGAGTTGGTTGTTTTTCTATCCTTAAATGCAGTTTTGCTGTGCACCATTCTTCCAGAGGAGACTATTCATGATGAAAATCGAGTTGCCTTTCTTAAAATAAATAACACCAGCATTCTACACAATGTTGTCTTGATAAAACAAAAATAGACTATATTCTGTTGGGGATGATAACATCTGGTGAATTCCTTCTTGGAATGCTTCTCATCTTACCTGTGAAAAGCTCCATTCACATGGAGTGCCAGTGCAGCAGAGCTGAAGATAATCTCTAACAGAATTAGAGTTAGATAATAACTATTCAATTCTTCATAATTAAATTGAGCAGCACATAGAGCTTGCAGGATCTGTTGTAGGCTGTCTGCTGTCCCTTCCACGATGCATAGTTCTGCTTAAATCAAATTTGGGGAAATGTAACAGTAAAATACCATTGGTGCTATAACAGTCCGAGGGTTTAACACTAGTACAGGTCTGAACTGTGTTCAATTACTGTTACATGGAGCTATTTGCTAATACAGTTGTTAAATGATATGCGTTGTTACCACACAGCATTAAACTTCCTTAATACTGGACTTGGAAATACGTTGTTGTGTGTCAGTTTCTTACACATTCTGGAGAAAAGGGAGATATTTCCCGCTTCAAATTCTTTGAGCAGTTTTGTTTCCAAAATAAAAATTGCTAAAGTGTGGCAGGTATTGTGAGACTGGAAACTGACTTGTTGTGTGTTTTGCCTCAGCAGGGCAGGAGAAGAAATCCGTCTGCAGCATCCACTGCCAGTGTGTCACCGTGTGACCCTGCCAGGAGGCCACCATGCAGCAGCCACCACAGGCTGTCCCTGCGGGAGCAGCAGCTCCTCCTCCCACAGGCATCGCTCGGAACATGTACTGGAAGAACAGCCCCCTCAGCAAACGAGCCAACGCAGCAGCTGCCCCAGTGCAGCCCGTGACAGACCCCTTTGCATTTGGCAGACAAACCCCACAGGGCCCCCCTTTGGATAATCCATCCAAGGGCAACGCTTTGGCGTTCCCGCAGCCAGCCCTTGTGCATCCGTCACCCTCACGTGGAGGGGACAATCCTCATGGACCACACATGTCTTTATCAGCTCCTGTGTCTCAACCAGGAATAAGTCCCAGTACGTTTTCTAATGTTCCAGTTCCTTCTCCGTCCCCGGGGTATGTTATAAATAGTGCTGTGGAAGCGCATCCCAGCGGGGATCCCGGACTCCGTGGGCCTGCAGTGCCGCTGCATTATAACACAGGAGCAGCAGTAGAAAATTCCTTTGGTGGGCATCCTGGAATGGTGTCTGCAGCAAACAAACCTGGAGGTAGACAAGATATTGGCAGAGATCCGAATGATGTTCCTTCAGGACCCAACACAACAGCACTCTTCCCCCCACCTCCCCAGCAGCCTGTGTCCCAGTGGAGGCCTGGCCAAGGGAACCTGCAGTCTCCTGTTCGGAACTTCGTGCCCTATCCCGAGCCATCTTCTCAGATTGACGTTCAGAACATTTCTCAGCCTTCTGACAGCACTTCTCACCCTCCTCCACACACGAATGTGCTGCAGGGTCCCGGACACCAAGGTATTCCACAAAATACCATGCAAGCGCCTTTATCTGCTGGTTGTGAAAAGAATGGGAGAAATGGCTCTGCAAATAGCAGTCATCACATGAACAGCATCCAGCCTGGAAATGTGTTCAGGCAGAACACAGAAATTACTAACCCTTGGTTAAGTCAACCTTACCAGGAACAGTTTTACCCACAGCCACCCTTGCAAGACTCCAGTTTTGTCCTTCCCACAGCTCAGGAAAATCACCCCAAAAACCAGTCTCCAGCTATATCTGAAACATCCAATAGATCTATTCCCACAGATAGAGATTCAGGAACTCTCTCCATGTTTTTCAAAGGGGATGAGGCAGAAAATGAAGAAATACTTTCATCGGAAAAAAATTATATGGTGGAGAAAACAGTGTTTGATGCTTATCAGCCAAATTCAGCATCCCTGTATCACCAACCAGTGCATCCAGCTGCTGGGTCCCAGTATGAAAATGTGGAGAACCTGGAGTGCATTCAGAATCAAGAAGTACTGCCCAGTGAACCACAGAACATCAGTGCTTCATCCCCTGCTGCTGGTCCTGATCTGTACAGGTATGGATCCTTTCCGGGTCAGATGCTTCCAAAGAATGCTGTTGTGAGCCATGCTGAAGGAGGACCAAATTTGGAGGCACCTGATTCATTACCTCATCCTGTCCGACCAGACAGTGTATCTTCCAACTATAGCACCATTAGCCATAGGAGCACTTCCAGCTCCACACGGCCTGCAGAGCAAGTCGGTACGTTTATCCAGCAGGAGAGTGGGAAGCCTGATGAGGAATCCTCTGCCAGCTTCTTCAAGCAGATTGACTCCTCTCCTCTGGGAGGGGATTCGGGTGAGCTAAACCTGAGCAAGAACTACCGTGGGAATCTATCCCAGCCTCCAACTCCAAGTCCTCCTAAGCCTACGGGGGTATTTCAGACAAGTGCAAATAGTTCTTTTGAACCTGTGAGGTCCCATGGAGTTGGCATAAAACCTGCAGAGATTGACCAAGCAAAGATGGTGGTTGAACTGAGAGAGAACCACTCAAACCAAAAGAATATCAAGAAGAGCACAGCTGTGTCTGCTGCATCCCCTGGCAATCTCGAACAGCCACCGGATAATCTGGAAACCATTTACACACCTCAGGTACACCCACTGCCTCTTGCAGCCACTGGGGAAGCTGGAAATGTGTTGCACTCTGGACCTGCTATGGAAAATATACAATCAGTATCTGAGAGACGGTCCTCAACAAGAGCTCAGGGAGCAGTTAAGAAGTGTGATAGCCCAGCAACAACTTTGTGGGCTCATAATGAGTTACCCAATTTTGGGGGAAATGTGCTTCTGGCTCCTGCTGCTCCTGCAGTGTATGTACCTGCCAAACAGACTGTAGAAGTCATTCAGCCACCAGAAGAAGGCCTGTCTAGTCAGCAGCCATGTAAACCAGGGACTATTGCTGTGCAGCATTCCCAGGATGGAAATACAACTTTCGAAAATCTTGAGAATCCTCCCAAAATGGGAGAAGAGGAGGCACTTCAGTCTCAGGCAAGTTCTGGTTATGCAAGTTTGTTGTCTTCTCCACCTACAGAGTCTTTGCAAAATCAGCCTATCCTGATTGCTCAGCCTAATCAAAGCTATAATTTGGCTCAGCCAATTAATTTTTCTATTTCTCTATCTAATCAGCTAAGCAACAATGAAAACAATCAACCAATGAAGGACTCGGGAGTTGGGGACAAGCCTGCAATGGGTCCCCAAACTTCACATGCTGGTGGGGAAAACATGCCATTGCCTGTGATGCAAGTCGGATCTCTGTTAGTTAATACACTTCCAAATACTAATCTGTTAAAACATAATTTATTACAAAGCCCTGTTCATTCCTCTGATACTGCTTCTAATCAGCCTGCAAACTTGCTTATGAAAACTCCTCTTAATTTGGCTCCAGAAGGGCAAAAGAATGTTAATATAGAAGGTTTTGTTCCTGAATTTGCTAGCAAGCCAGGGTCTAATTCATCTGTTCCTCCTGGGACAAATCTTCCCAGTGGAAGTGCAAGTGCACTAGTCCCCCCTGTTAGTTCCATAGTACAGGCCAGTAATTCTGCAAATCACTCAAATTGCAAAGAAGAAGCTGCTGGAGTGCTTGACTTCACAGTGTCACGGACGTTGGAGAAAAGCAGCACAAGTAATTCTGTCCAGGTGCACAATCAGTCCGGTGGCCCAGTACAACAGGCAGCTGGTGGTGCTGCTCAGGTGCATCCCGAGGTGCCTGACAAACCACATTTCTATCAACAGGTGACAAAAGATGTGCAGCATCAGGCTGTCTCAGAGCGAGGTGCACAGGGAGCGTTGCCACCTCAACCACAAATGCAAGCAGCTCCAGTGCAGCAACCAACACCTGGGCAGTCCTCAGCTGCTCCAGACTCCCAGGTTTCCACAGGGACTAAGGCCGTGCCTCAGGGGGAGAACCAGGTGCTGGGTGGCCGTCCTCAGCCTGGGGGTCCCCAGGAGGCAAGTTCAGCCCAGCCAACAAGGTACGACCAGACGAGTCCTGGGAAGCAGCCGGGGTCAGAACAGCCACCGGGCGCTCCAGCTGCCACAGCCCCTTCTGCCACCTCCAGTCAGTCAGGCACACCCAGCGTGCAGCAAGACCTGCAGCGTCCATCCCTGCCTCAGACTCCTCAGGATGCCTTTGGTCCACCCCAGAACCCTTACTACTACTACAGACATCCTTACGATGCTTATCAGCCTCCATATCCGCCGCCTTATCCTCCTGCAGACCCCAGGACAGCAGCTCACCTGTATTACATGGTACATTTTTATTTTCCTCTTCCCCCCCCCTTAGTATGTGTTACTAATTTTCATCTTTGAGTTTGACTTTAGGCAGTTGTGCCACAATCAGCATTTGGTACAGCATTGTCCTTAAGTATTTAAGTGTAGGGAAAATCCAGATAGGAGTAACAAAACTTGCATTGCAAAGATTGTGGAAACTGAAGTAGTTGCTGATACCAATTCCAGTTGGCACAGATGTCACATTATATCAATTTGTTTGGTTCTTTGGAAAAGGTTGGCAATTATAACTGCTGTCGTTGTCCAGGTGCTCAGATTTGTTTTCTATCTGCTTGATGGTTTACTAGAGTGGTTGAACTGGCCTCAGTCCACACATAATGTGTTTTTTTTCTTAAGTTTAGAGTATTAATAGACTTGGCTATAACTTGCCACAACAGATGTTGAAAGCTGAACTGTAGTTCATCTCTTCAGGTATCACAGTTGTGGGGTGTATGGTGATTTCTTTGGTTTTAACTTCTTTTGGGAGGTGGGAAACCTCTTATCTTGAGTGTCCATCTCTTTTCCAGGAGGACAGCTATGGACAGTACGACCCACGGTACCGACACTACGACAGCACCAGCACTGCTTACATGGAGCCTGGGAACTATCGGTACCCCGAGCCTGAACGTCCCAGTTCCAGAGCCAGTCACTGCTCTGACAGACCTCCTTCTAGGTATGCAATTCCTAAATTGAGCAGAGATCTGGAATACCCCAAAGCAGGGAGTGTGGGGATGCCTGGTGAAGTTTTATAGCACAATCCACAGTGAGGAATTCAAAACCTCCTCGTGTGCTGCCATAGGAACAGGCAGTATCAAATGCCACCTCTGAAAAGGATACAATTCCCCAGCCCTTTCTGTTGCTAAAGCCTTATTGTTCCTTTTCTTTAGTTCCCTGGGGGTTGTTGCTTTTTCTGCCAGGCAGGAAGTTGCTGCCATGGCCTCAGTGCTGAGGTTTGTGCTGTGAAAGAGCAGTGCAGGCTGTGGGTTTGTTAATCAATACTCATTTATTTTCTGGCTTGCACTTAAGCAGTGGCCCCTCATTCTGTTAATAAATGGCATTTTTGCTCATTGGTGTGGGATTTGCCTTGAAAGCACCGTGGTGTGGCCTAATGATCTGCAAGTGTTTGAGGTGTCCAGAAGAGAGAGTGGTGAGTCAGGTGACAACATCCTGGTGCTGTGTCAGGTTCATTTACCTGCTGAGCCCTTCAGCTGTGGGTAAGCGTACTCACAAATCTCCCAGGCTGTGCTCTGTGGAGGAAAGGTGCTATGTGGGCATGTTTCACACACTGCAGGTTTTGAATAGGAAAACTTAAAAGCCTTGATCTGTCTGGTTATAAATTGGAGAGCGAAAAAAATGTGTTCCAATGCCATTTGAAAATGTTAGATAAAAGCAGAAATGAAATCCATAGTCGTTCTCAAGCAAGAAGCAGCAAATTACCTTCCAGGGATTGCTGCTTTTTGATGCTTATTGTATAAGTCATTTGTATGAACTTCAAATTAATAACAAAATGTTCCTGTTATTATCTGCTGCAGGGTTTGCAGGTGTTCAATAGAGAAACCCTAGTTACCTGTCTGGAAATGAAGAAATCCTTTGTAGTAATTGTCTGTTGTTGGTAGTTCAGTCATGGAGCAGTGATCAGATTAAAAATAATATTTTGCTTGCCACCTCCAGAAGATTATAGATGTATTTTAGTCTTGAGAAGCACGGAACAGTGACTGTAGCTCCATGTGATAACTTTTATGATGTTATGAAGTGAATATAAGTACTGTGAGAATTTGAAATGAGGTGAAAACCTCTAGTAGCAGTTCCTGATGTGTACTCTTCTTATGTACTATTTTTAGAAGAGACAAGTTCCTGTATGTGGCATTGGCAGATCAAAGCCTGTTACAGTAGCTCTGTCAGTGTTGATGTGTGGCTGCCAGTGCAGTCAGATGGGAGCTGTGGGGTGTCTGCAGGGCACCAGAGCTGTGTGGGGAACCTGCCCTTGATGTGCCAGTGTTGATGATACAGCTTTGTAAACTCTCTTTGGGGAGGGGACTGAGATCTCTCTGAAGGAGACTGGGAAGACTTGGTTGGGTGGATAAACCTGATCTGATAAGATCAGACCTCCTCCTCTGCAGAGTAAGTGCTGTATTAGCAGACTTCCCACACTCCTGGGAGGAGCATCCCTTGACTTGCTTGGCCACTTTGGAGCTTACACTATCACTTGTAGGATCAGTTGTAGAGGAGCATGTTCCTCTACAACAGTTCCCATCATTCCACACTGGCATTAAATATCTCTACCTGCTGTGTGTGTATGTGAACATATGTGTTTGAGTGTATATACACCTGTGTAGGTGTACATACATGTATATGTACATATGTATATACCTATATGTGTACATTCATACATGTACACACTACTTTCTTCATTTACCATTCATCCTCTGGCATTTCTCAGAAATTGTAGGGTGATGACTTCAAAATGGTATATAATAAAGGCTCATGATTTTTCAAGTAATGGCCACATCTTTCTTTTTCCATCAGAAGGATTATAATCATCTTTTTCTATGCACTGGCTCTCACTTTGATGTGTTGGTTTTCATCAGGTTCTTTTTCTTGTTCTTTTTGTTTGAACAATCAGCATTCTCACATGGGCTCTGTAAAATGAGTATTTTCTTCACCATAAGATGTATAATAAAACACTGTTAAAGTTGAGGGAGCAATTATTCCATTAATTGTTAAATTATCGACTTCTCTGTTGAGACGGTTCAAAGGATGCTAATTATAGCAGTAGTTTTTGTGATTAATTGTCTGTAAGTAATTAAACTTATCACCAAAGCAGTTTACAAAGCCACTAAATTATTGTATAGTAAGGGCTGTCAGCTTTTCATAGCACACAGCAATTTAGTGATGTATTGGTTTGTAAAGCCTTCATTTTATGATTCCTGGATTTCCTGAAAATACGTTATTTTAAATATGAAACTGCCTAATCAGTGGTCACATATAGTTCTTCCCATCTCCTGCTGACTTTAGAAAAAGGAGTAATAATAACCTTTTATACTTGGGTACTTTCTTTCAGGCAAGGATATCCAGAAGATTATTACGGAAAAAGCGGATGGGGTGATTATTATTCAGGCTATTACTCAAACTCATATGATTATGGAGGTAAGGTGACAAAATTAACTCTGATTTTTTTCTATAGAAAATCACAGGTTCAAAAAATAATTTACAGGGAAGAGGAACTTTAAGATTAGAGAATTATTGTACTTTTCCATGTTAATACCACTAATATCCTTTCTACAACCAGCAAGAATAAAATTATACTTGCTGAAAATTGACCTTTGGGCCCACTTCAGTTCTTAATGCCTTGCCATCCTTCCTGTATGGTTTTTATTCAGTAGAATTAGTAAATAGAATATAAAGTCAGTTGTTTTTTCCTCACTATCAGCCTTCAGTTTGCCTTTCCTTTGTGAAAGTGTACAGAATAGTTTTGTTTGACCTGTTGCAAGCCTGCCACTCTCTGGGGTGTGCCCTTGGTGTGTGACCTGCAAGGCAGACTTGTGAAGTGAATTTTATAGAGAGAAGTTGACTCATGACTGGATTTCGGTTTTGTCCATCATTATCTAGTGCTCACCGAGACGTTCTGGCGTTGGCACGCTGAGGGTAATTGCTTGTCTGGTGCCTGGGAGGACTTTAACCAACATCTGTCCACATCCTGTGACATTTAGCATGAGGCTCTGCAGGCTGATCACAAAGATTCTGTGAATGTCAGAACAAGTATTAGGACTGAGTTTTAAAGCTGTTAGAAAAGATCTGTCTAATAGTAAACAGTGTCCCTTCAAGAGTAACTAACTTTCTCTGAAAGGTGTGAAATTGTTTTGAGATTTTTTGGAGTTAACTAAGAATTGATGGACATATTTGTGTAGCTTTAAGTACATTACTTTGGCTTTACTCTGTGCTTCAGAACCAAAACAGCACATAATTAAAGAAAAAAGAGTAGAAAAAGGTTACAGGCAATGGCTGAACCATTTCTTTTTTCTTTTCCAAAGATCCAAGTCGCTGGGAACGATACCCATCAGCCTATGACCCCAGGTACAGAGACCCCAGAGGTTATGACCAGAGGTATTGGTATGATGCTGAACACAACCCTTACCAGAAGAGAGAGGCCTATCCGTATGGCAGCAGGTTTGTCCACTTGATCCATGCTCTCTCAGTGCTCTTTCCAGACCTGGGGCAGCACAGGGCTGAGGTGTGGGTGTCTGAGTGGAGCTGGAGAATCTGTTATTGGTCTCTTCAGGGTTGAGACCCCCATAGTCAAATGTGCCACCAGAAAATGGAGTTATGACAGTGATGTTAAGGCAATGGCTGAGGTTCTGCTTGTGTCCTAATAGAATATTAGTTTATTTGCTGAAGTTCTACTCCAAAGCCTTCAAAATTTATGAGCCATTGCAGTAGTTGTATTTGGAATCAGAATTTCAGGATATCATGCAGCTTTATAAGTTAAATGCTCTCAGCTGATTGAACTGCAGTGTTAGACATATTTCACAGGTACATGTTGCTAGTCCTTTCTGTAGCTTTAACATAGGTCATTGAGGAAAAGCAGATGAGCTGTCACATGACTCAGAGAAGGATTTAAGCACTTGTTTTCAGACCAGTTGAACATTTTGTGGGTTTTTAGAACAGACCCTGAGTATGGTGTTGGTCTTGGTCTTGAATATTCTGGATGAACTTGAAGAAACATCAGTTTGTTTACTGTAATAACAACCTCAGCCTAGGCAGTGATTTGTGCCCTCCTGAAGTGAGGCACAGCTGTCCTGACAGCCCCTTCCTTCCCTCAGGGATACCAGTGGCCGTGCTCATTTTTGCCTCCTTTGTTCTGCAGGAGCGACCGATACGAGGACAACTGGAGATACGACCCCCGTTTCACTGGGAGCTTTGACGATGACTCGGAGCCCCAGAGGGACCCTTACGGAGACGAGTTTGACCGGCGCAGTGTGCACAGCGAGCACTCCGGGCACAGCCTGCGCAGCTCCCGCAGCGTCCACAGCCGCCAGAGCAGCTTCAGCTCTCGCTCCCAGCAAGTGAGTTCCAGCTGCACATATCGAGTGTTGTCCCAGCTGAGCTGGGGAGGGGGTGAAACTTTGGAAATAGGAAAATATTTCTGGGGTCAGCTTGGGGGATGTGTGTTTTGAAAGGTTTTATTCTCTAAGCTAAGGCTGTTTCGTGATATAGTTTTGAACTTAATGTTTATCACAGTTGTCAAGAGAACTTTAAGCAAAATGAGCACTTGGCTGTGTGAGTTGCCACACACACAAATGGAAGATTTGCTCTACTGAACCCCTTTGCTGTTTGTGACATCTTTGCCTTCCCTGTGCTTGGCTGTAGTGGACAGTGTGCCTGGCTTTGTGTCATGTTTTTGTCATTGCAAGCATGAATATATTACTGAACCTCGGATCTGTTAAAAGTCTAACTCCATATTTGTATGATGTTATTTTGATCAAATCTAACTGATTACTCATCCACTTACACCACAAGTACATTTACCTGAAAACCTCAGAGAATATTTGGCTAATTTTCAATGTACAGTCTTTGGTAGTGGAATGAGTCATTTTATCCATAGTCTCATGTGTTGGTTCATCATGTTTCTTGGAAGTTCAGGTGGTTTTCCAGTCTGAGCTCCAATTCATTTAGTAGTATTGGAAATAGTATGGGAGGTCACTTAGGCATTAATCTCTTAGTCATTTGGGCATTCATCAGGTTTAATCAGTGGATATTTTCTGTCTGTTACAGCAGAGGTGAAGGTTGATTCTGACCCATAGTTGTTGGTAACACAACTTGTTCTATAATCTTACTTTTCACACAAGCACACTGAAATTTTCATGAGAGAACTGAACATGCTTGGATTTATCAAATCAGATGACGGTAAAAACAGTGAGGGAGAACACAAAGATATGTTAATTTTATTCTGTAGCCTGTTGCTGCAGCACAGACTGTCCTGCAGGATGGCTTTCTCCAAGGCAGTGATGCAGTGGGCCTGGTTTACAGACAGAATCAGAGCTGTTAGGGGGGCATGCTCACTCTCTGCTGTCCTGCTTGCTTTGTGTGGCATCCTGCTCTCTAACACTCACTAATATGATCTGTTTAGAGCCAGCTCTATAGGAGTAATCATGATCTAACAGCCACTGCCTATGAAACCACTGCCCAGGCAGTGTCCCTCCACACAGATTATCCATATGGAGGATATGATGCCAGCTATGATGGACAACAGGCTTTTCCAGATTATGGCTACCCAGCTGAAACTGGATGGGCAGCTGTGGAACAAGGTATGGGCACACTGGGGAAGGAGGAGGGAAGGCACTGACTGTGCTTGGGAGGGACTCTACACTAGTACTTTGCACTGCTGGTTGTATTTGTAGTGTATGAGATGCCTTTCCTGTAAGCATTGAGCCTGTTAACAGGATAAAATGCTGTTTTACAGTGTATGTACACATGAACAAAGATTTGTTTCCATTTCAGTAGAAGGATAACTTTCTGCTGAAATCTGGATGTATCACAGATCAGGAGTACCAGACTGTTTGCTATTAAACTTCCATTTGTAACTGTCTTTTTAGGTAGATTTTTAAGTACAGTGGTTGTGCTTCACAGGGAACGATAGTTTAACCTAAACTTCAGATTTTTTTCATTACCCTTTTATGTAGAACAAAACACTTCCTCTGGAAGAGCTTTTCCAAAAGGTGTTGACATATTTGACTGGCTCTTTGAGGATGTGTTATATAGAGATCACAGAAATGTATCCGATACAAACAGTCAAAGCCCTTGCATTGAAAAAAAAAATAAGTGGATTTTAAAGTTCTATAGTCTATTTTTGTTCTAGTTGTTGCAAATCTTCAGATTTGGGACTTTGGAATTATTTAGGTGTTTGGGACTATAATGGAACTGATTAATTGTTGCTTATAAAGTTTAGCCAGATTGAATGGCAGGGTGTTTTCCACTAATACTGCAGGATTATTGAATTGGATAAATACATCAGCAAGTTTACTGAGTTGCAAGACAGGTTACCTGTTCTTACTTGATTTTTAATTCCCATTTCAGCACCTTTAAGACCCTCAACGCCTGAGAAATTTTCAGTGCCTCATATCTGTGCCAGGTTTGGGCCCGGGGGCTTCTTAATAAAAGCACTGCCAAACCTGCCCTCTGAAGGCCAGCCAGCTCTGGTTGAAATACACAGCATGGAGGTAAAGTTTAAAAGGAAAAAAGGGTGGGGATGGAATACAGGCCTTTCTTTTGGAAGGGGAAGAGGGAACTTGACTTTTTTTTAATATGTATCTTTATCTGTTTGGGCTGTAATCATAAGAAAACAATACTTTTAAAAGTTCTTTTCCTCGGAGAGATGGTGCAGTCATGTTCAGATAATCCAGCTCCTTACATTTTTGTTGAGGATGTTGTACAGAATAACTTCCATGTTAAGTAGATTTCATCATTTGTTACCTTGCGCAGGTTGCAGGTCACCCTTTGTGTTTTCTTTAAGAGTAGTAGGTTTGATTACACTATGGGTTTTACACTGGGGGTTTTACTGTTAAAAAGCAAAATTCATGGTTATAAGAATTTCTTACAGATTATATTTGTGTTTTAGACAATGTTGCAACATTCTCCAGAGCAAGAAGAGATGAGAGCGTTTCCTGGTCCTCTTGCTAAGTATGTTCCTACAGTTTTCAGATATAACTTCCATGCATTCAGAATTCATTTCTTCATTGAGCATTTCTTTGCCTGTAAATGACACGATTTAAACTTAATTAAAATATCTGTGGCTTTTTACCTGATTAAATAACACATGAGCTTTAAATTTGTTCCTTATACTAATCATAATAATGACCTGAATGTTTACATTTGTCTCATTACAAGCTGCTTTTTTATTTTTTAATTTTTTTCCAGGGATGACACCCATAAAGTGGATGTTATTAATTTTGCACAGAGTAAAGCTACACAGTGCTTTAAGAATGAAAATCTCATTGACAAAGAATCTGCAAGTCTGCTTTGGGACTTTATTGTACTGTTGTGCAGGCAGAATGGGGTATGTCTCACTGCTTGAGTTTTTATCTACCGTGAAGTATTTTATCCACAAATGGTATTTATGTAGAAGTCAGTAATATGTGTATAGTGACTTCTCTTGGAATAGTTCACACAGGGCAAACAGGCCACTTGTCCTCAGGTGCTCAGAGGTGCTGATATTCACACATTGTTGTTGAAGTAACAAATAAAGTGAAGGCAAACATTGTTTTATTTTTGTTTTCTCTCTACCCTTACAGACTGTTGTGGGAACAGACCTGGCTGAACTTTTGCTCCGAGATCATAAAACAGTGTGGCTTCCTGGGAAGTCCCCTAATGAGGCAAATTTGATTGATTTCACTAATGAGGCTCTGGAGCAAGTGGAAGAGGAATCTGGTGAAGCCCAGCTCTCATTTCTCACTGATAATCTTCTAACCACAGTTGATAGTTTTGAGAAAGAGACTGAGAGATTCAGAGAGCTGCTGCTCTATGGCCGCAAGAAGGTGAGTGCTTCTGGTGTTCCAAACACTGCATGTGTTTCATTTGTTTACTTATTTCACAAATTTTTAAGCTCTTGGCATCAATAAAAATGAATTTTGCAACTTATAGTGCATATAGTACTTCTTAGCACTGCACTACAGTGATAGCGAAAAATGTTAAACCCTACAGTTTATAATTAAAGCAAAATCATAATTATGTGTTAGCTTGTATCTCAACAAATGTATTTTCATTTGATCATAAAGTACTTACAGTCATTGTTTATCTGAGTAGTATGTTAAGCTATTCCCAGGAAACTAATTTTTGTATCAATTAGGATGCCTTGGAGTCTGCCATGAAGCATGGTTTGTGGGGTCATGCTCTGCTACTTGCCAGCAAAATGGACAGCAGAACACATGCAAGAGTGATGACCAGGTACTGGTTTGCTTGTTGATTAGTAGAATTTGACTGCCTGTTCTGCTGATGAGTTAGGGACTTGGTGCTCAGAAATCCTAGTGTGAAAATCATGCATTATCCTTAGTAGTTCATGCAAGAATTTTGGTTTAATTTTACCTGTGTATTCATTTGTCATCTGTTACTTTTTATTCTGGGGCCTTCTGGCTATAAACTTAAACCTGAGAAGTTACTCTCTGCCACTCCTTTCATTTAAGGGACATTTGATCACTGTCATCTGTGGCCTTGCTTGGCAGGTGCTGTTACTCAGGCTTGGAAAAAACTGTGCCAAACCCAACTGTCAGCTTTGTTAAGGCCAAATAACTCTGTGCTACCTTAACCCTCATTGCCTGAAAGAAGTAGATGTGTTCATGCATGATTTGTTTGTAGACAGAAAAACTTCCCTCAGCTTCCTGAGCTTGTGAGATCATGTACTAAATCTCATAATCTGGCCTGGGGAGAATCCTGAGGTTCTCCTACCTTGGATTGACTGATATTGGAATGACAGATCCAGTTCACTAGTGATGTTTTGCTTTTGAACATTATCCACTGGGCAAATGCTTGTTCAGTGTGTTGTTTTCAGACAGCACTTCCTCCTGAGCTAAGCTGGGTTAATTACCACTGAGGGTTCAAGCACATTTTAACTGCTTACCCCGTGTTTGTGTTCTGTTTTTCTCTGTAACATCTCTGTAGGTTTGCCAACAGTCTCCCAATTAATGACCCTCTGCAGACTGTTTACCAGCTCATGTCTGGGAGGATGCCAGCTGCATCCACGGTAAGATTCAAGTGGGAGCCGCAGTGAGCAGTGGGGAGTTCCCAACAGAAATCTTTCCATGTGCTTTCCTAGAATGTCAGATAAGTTGTCTTGGTCGTTTTTAGGCTGAAACACTTACCCATGCAGAGCTCCAGTCACTGATTTGACTAAGTAATTCTTCTAATTTTAGTGCTGTGGAGATGAGAAATGGGGAGACTGGAGGCCTCATCTAGCAATGGTGTTATCCAACTTGACCAATAATGTGGACTTGGAATCCAGGACCATTGCTACCATGGGAGACACTCTTGGTAACTCTTGGGGAATGAACAGGGTGATGACAGAAGGAAAAGCTTTCTATTACTCAGCTTATTTTTTTTGCAAAAAAGTCATTGCTGTATAAAATATAAAATGGAACAGATTTATGTGGCCTTGTCTCTGTTATGAAGGTATTTGAATGCAAAGCCAATCAATACAGGACACTGAGTTATAATGTGCCACTGAAATATCCTGAGTTCTGTCATTGATTTCTCTGCAGCTTCCAAAGGCCTGCTGGATGCTGCTCATTTTTGTTACCTTATGGCCCAAGTTGGGTTTGGAGTTTACACAAGGAAGACAACAAAGCTTGTCCTAATTGGATCAAATCACAGGTTTGGCTTTTCTCTTTTTAACAAACTTCTAAGATGCAAAAATGAAAGTTTGAGAGACTGCTCCTGCTATCCTTCCTAGCCACAGGTGGTTTTGAGATAACTGTTTGATGCCCTGTCCTTGTTTGAGAAGTTGTTGATATTGTGTGTCAACAGTTTTGTGTCAGACTTTATTTCCGATTGACAGATCTGTGTTTATTGTCAGCATCTATAAACTCAAGTATTATTTTCCTCCTGTTCCCCAACAGTTTGCCATTTTTAAAGTTTGCTACCAATGAAGCCATTCAGAGAACAGAAGCCTATGAATATGCACAGTCACTGGGAAGTCAGCCTGGCTGCTTGCCCAATTTCCAGGTGAAGAGCTGTTTCTGTTTTGGATTGAGTTTTGTATTGGCAGATTTCACGCAAGGATTTAATCTCCTGTGCTGTATTCAGCACAGCAAATATTTAATTCATAACATAGTGCCATATAGCTGTTTTCCTGTTGTCACTTAATTTCCTTTTCACTGTTATCATCCCTACATCCTGAACTTCTGAATTTTAAATCTTGTTTCTATGACTGAATATCCCAAAATTAAAATCCAGCAGCATTTGTTGCCACTAGCTGTAGATACATTGATAATTTCCATTGAATACTTTGGGTGGAAGAGGAGAATTGAATGCTTTGTCACAAACTTCTTTTCCCTGCCTAGTCCAGATGTGATAATGGGATAGTTGAGCTTTCGGCTGAAATGTCAGACTGCCTTTCACTTGATACTTTCTTAGAGTGTTGTGATCACTTGGTTTATTTCTCTGCTTACATCCCCCAGGTTTTCAAATTCATCTATGCTTGCAGACTGGCTGAGATGGGACTGGCTGCTCAGGCTTTCCATTATTGTGAAGTGATTTCCAGAACTGTCCTTAAAGATCCACGTTACTATTCACCTGTACTGATTGGCCAGCTAATCCAGGTAATATGAGGAAGAATTAAGTATTTGTGGCGTCATAGTGTAAGTGGGCAGCTGTGGCTGAAGTTGCCTGGTGTTGGCTGGTGAACTTACCCTTTGCAATGATTCCTTTCTCTAGATGTCATCCCAACTGCGCCTGTTTGACCCACAGATAAAGGAAAAGCCAGAACAGGAATCTTTTATTGAACCTTCCTGGTTAGTAACACTTCGACACGTGGATGGGCAGATCAAGGTACAGAATGCACTTATTCAACATGAAGTTTTCTCTTTTAAGGATTAGTGTAAATCCAAGTTTTCTAATAGTTTTCTTTATCCTGTTAATTACAGAAACATATGAAGTGTCTTTACATATTCATGTCATAAATTGCAAGTGTTATGATTTCAACCAAGTGGATTTACTACACTTTATTGCCCTGAAATTCAGTACAGACTAGTTAAAGCTGTGCTGTCTGAGAAGGCTTTTCTTAGTACCAAAATGCACAGGAGCACTGCAAGACTCATTAGGCTGCAATAAGTCCTGCTGTAAGCAGGAGATCTGCTTGCCAGAAAAATAAATTGTGTGTGAAGTAGTGTTGCTAGATTGTTACAGCAAGGAAATAGTTATCATTTATTTAAAGAGAACTTTTAGAAATTAAAACCTTGAGCGAGTAACTGTGCTTCAATTTAAAAACAAATAAACCCTTTAGATTATTTGAACTTGGCTAATAAATGGCTGATAACTCATTTTTTAACTGAACACTAAAAAACCCCTTGTGTGCTGTTTTCACACATAAGATTTTCTTTGCTCTATGTTCCCTGTGGACTGAATGTCTGGTACAGGGAATAACGTCTTGCTTTTTTGTGCAGGAGGGTGCAATATCTTACAACACAGACAGATCCACTCCCCCCCCATACGAGTGTAGCACCCCGAGCTCTGAGCTGGACCGCGCGAGTCAGTGTGACGGAGGAGGTGGCCGTGACGTGGGTCCTGCTGCTGAAAATGCCTTGTTGGCATCCTTGTTACCCAACATGGCTCAACAGATGCAAAGTGTGCAGCTGATGCCTTCAGGTCAGTGTTTCATATCCTTTGGGACCGAGAGAAAGGAAACATATCAGGTTTCTGATACCAGAAACCACCCGAGGCTGGTTGGAACAGTGGGATTTCACTTCTGCAATGTATCAGTCACAGGGTGAAAGGTTCATGCTGGAATTTCTGTTTCATTATAACTGTGTTTTTTCATGCTGCAGTACCTCAGGCAGCCCTTGATGGCTCAGCTGCCATGATTCCTCCTGGTGACCAAGAATCCAGAAGTGTCCCTTTCTATCCAGTGGCTCCTCAGCCTCTTGGTCCAGGACCTGGCTTTGCACCTCCAGGATTTTCAAGTCCTTATGGAACTGAACCATCCCCAGTATATTTAGGCTCAACAATACCACCAGGAGGGCCACCACAAGAAATTGAACCACGGCCAGAAGAGCAGACAAACTTGGAAACAGGTCTGGGATCTTTAAACAGCTTTCCTTCCTTATAAAAGGAATAGAGTATTTTGGAGAATAATTCAAAATGCCTCCGTATTTAGAAAATAGTAGGTCAAGTTTTGGGTAACAAGATTTAAAACTACCATGTTATGGTACAGAAACATCTGTGGAATGTTAAAATATTCATCCTGCTTGTTTGGCTTGCTGTAAATGTGAGATCAGACTCAGCAGATCACGATTTAGACCCTGACAGGTAATCCCTCGATTCATGGGGATTGGCAGTTCTGTTTGCAAGGTCTGTGGCTGGAGCCTCAGGGATTTCTCCCTGTGGACATGAACTTCTAGGGCCCCGACACGTTTTAGTTCTGTGACAGCAGAACCTGACACGAGTGAAGACAGGAATACCCAAGTTTAGGAGAGCAGAGTTTGAGATATGAAGAACCTTTACCTGCTCCATACTGGTGATTGAATCCCTCAGCCCACTCTGGCCTGTGTTTAGAATAAACACAAATCCCTGCAGGAGGGGAAAAAATTCACAGCAACTGCCTTTCATGTTCTTTAAAAGACCAGATTCTTTCTAAAAGAAGATTCATAACTAATGAAAACTTTTGCCTTAAAATTATTGTGGAACTTGGGGGCTTTTGAATGTTGGTTTGTTGTTGTTGTGCCCCCTGGTAACATAATCTAATTTTTCTTTTCTTAAGGAATGCAGAGAATTGCCCCAGAGCCTCCTTCACAAAACTCCTTCCCTGAACAGAGAGAGGAGGATTTCTATGGCAGAATGGCCAGCATGGTATCTTTATTTCATACATCTCTTCAGCAAGTGGCAGCTGCATTGCAGCACAATGAAAACACAAAGAGGATTTGGGGGCTCTTCAGCAAGACTTGAAGCTTAATTTTTAGAAGTCCCCAAATAACCAGATTAAATGTCTTTAGTTGTGTGGAAGTTCTTGATAAAAACTGAATGTTGTGTCAGATATTTAGCTGCTTGTTTATTAAGCATTTATGATTCATATTTTTAATATATACAAATGCATTTAATATTTATGCCCTGGCTTTATATCTAACCAGACACCAGGACAAAGATCCATCTTTAGGTTTATTTTTATGAACTTTTGTATCTCTTCCCATTATGAACTCTTCAAATAAGGAATTTGTGTAGCAAGATGAAATATAATCCATGACTCCAGCAATGACAACTTTGTCCTTTCCTGTACATTTGTAATAACAGGGCTATGGGCAAAGATCCCGAACAACCTCAGAGTCTTCTGCTCATTCTGCGGGACGAGAGAGATCCAACTCTGCAGCAAAACAGCCCTCTCCTCCTCCCCCTTCTGTTCCTGCAGGGAAGGAGACTAAAAAGGAAACAAAAAAGGAGGCAGCACCTAGAAAGGTAAAACTTTCTCAAAGTAAATGACATGTGATAACTCTTGGCGTGGGGAACTGACTTAAGAGGTCACGACTAAACTGTTTATTTCTGTTTATTACGTGCAACTCTGGGCTCAGAGTTGAAGCCCCTAAGAGACTATGGGTTGTTGCATGAATGTTTCTTTTAACCTGCCTGTAAAGACAGTGGTGAGAGGAATTAACTGACTGGATTAATGTCCTTTTAGACTGGTGCAACCTGGTTTCGCTGGCTGATGGGAAAAGGAAAGAATGAGGCTCACCTGCCAGATGACAAGAACAAATCAGTAAGATCACAAAATCATTTAGACACTTGAATTTGTTCAGATGGTCTCCTGGATGATAGATGAACATGGTTTTGACAAGTAAACAAATGCTTGTAGAACTTTGAAGATTACGCTTATTCCAAGACTGGCTTTTAAAAGAAAATTGATTACAATTTATTCTTTTTTAACAGCTTGCTTTGACTTCTTAATTTTTGATTGTGTTTTTTCTTGTAGATTGTTTGGGATGAACAGAAACAACGCTGGGTTAATCTGGATGAACCAGAAGAAGAGGTAAAAATCTGAGTCTTGATTTTTCTAAGAGGAAAATGGAAAGCTGCAAACAGAATATGGGGAAAAAGGTGGGAAGAATCTAGTTTTGCAAATGTGATGCATTGTACAGCAAAGGAAATCACACTATCCTTGTCATTTGAGAATCTGTCTAAAACCAAACAAATTATAAGAACCACTGTTGTTGTTTCCTTTGAGTGAGCGTAGGTGGGTTGTAGAAATCCCTTGGCATTAGTTAAGGTAGCATATGGGAGATGAGAATACTGGTTTATAGACCCAATTTCATGTGCTCTGGAATAGGTAAGGAAAGGAGAAGTCAGGCAGATATTTGGTTTAAAACTCTCAGTCAACGATGTGATTGGATTTTTTTGTTCTTCCTGCAGAGTAAACCTCCACCACCACCTCCAACAGCATTTCCTAAAGTTCCTCAGGCTGCTCCACCCGGACCTGGAGGCCCACCTGGTGCCCCTGTGAACGTGTTCTCTAGAAGAGCAGGTAACAGATAACATTGGTGCTCAAAGTATGGAAGAATTCAGATTTTGTCTTGCGTGAAATGGGAAGACAAAAGCCTTGGCTTTTCTGGAGTTGTTTGGGAACAATTGGCAGCCCAGTGGAGCTGTGGCTGTTGCTGGCTTTGCTCGTGCCCAGCTCCTGCACTGTGACTGCTGTCACGACTGTATCGTGACTTGGGTATTACTGTTTGTGTCCCTGGAGTGTTACTTCATGATTCTGAAAGCTGCTTTAATGAGCAAACTGTTTAAAATAGTCACAGGCATGACTAACACAAGGCTTATTTCTGTTATTTCTGCCTTTTTCCATTATAGCTGGAAGCAGAGCCCGTTATGTGGATGTGCTGAATCCAGGTGGAACCAAGTCAAGTGGAGGAGTTCCTGCCCCATCAGACCTGTTTGCCCCCTTGGCACCAATGCCCATTCCTGCCAATGTGTTTGTTCCAAACTCAGGTGTGTCACACGGATACAATTGTAGGGAGGTTGTCTGGCTGTTTATGGATATGGTGTGTTTGGCTAAATCCTATTTCCTCTGTAGTTCCAGGGGAATCCCAGCCAATGGAAGGGAGTGGTGCAGCAGAGCACACACCAGCTGCAAACCAAACCAACACAGATCCTGCTGCAGCTGTGGAACCAGAGGTGGGTTAGAAAGAATGTCTTGTAGATGTAATTCAAACTTCTGATTAAGAACCTCATGATTCTGAGTAGTAATTTCACAGCCACAAGACGTAAAGAATGTTGTTGTAAAGATTGTGGTTTAATGTTTTGCTCAAAGAACTGGAGAAGGGAGATTCAAGTGAAAATGGAAGTGGGAATCCCATGAGAGTTGTGTTTCCTAATCTGGCCGGGCTGCATTTTCCATGGGTGCAATATGTGCCAGGAAAGAGACCAGGAACATAGGAATGTTATACTGCATGTTTCATCTGCTTGATGTATTGTAAGGTTCTGCTTCAGTGAGATCTGTAGCAGAAATCTGAAATAGCATCGTAGTAATGATGATAAACAGAAGTGCCTTGTTTCTCTTTAGTACTTAAACCCTGCAGCCCTTCCTCCTGGATCTGGACTCCCTGCTCCTAACCCTGATGGCTCCCAATCAGGCGAGGTAAGGCTTGATGCAAAGTAGTTACTGACTTTTACAGCATAATTTAACCATGGATTTGTAGGGGACTTACTATGGGCCATCAAAAACAAGTAACTGGTTCAGTTGCTGATGAGTAGCCAAGATGGAATATAAACACCTCCAAAATTGTACAGAAAAGACCTCTAAGCCCACCTGAGAAGTTCAACCTCCATGTCCTACATTTTGTGATGTGATCTTCTTTACCCATAGTACTTTTACAAGCCTTTTTCAGAGTAAAATGTCAGTAGCAGTTTGAGGATCTCTTCTTGCCTCCATGCATGCATATAATTTCACTAATATTAAGTGCAAGACACAAGGAGAACAGATTGCTGTGTGCCAGGCAGAGTAACATTACCTTTGTTCCTACTAAATGTTTTCTATATCTACATAATTTTGTGCTTTAAGAAGTCCTTTTGATTTAAACTAACTTCTGGCTTTATGTTTTGGTTTTTTGGTTTTTTGTTTTTTTTAACTTGAAGTTGGTTTAACCTTTGGCAGTGAGGCTTTTACAATTAAATAAAACAACTGAAAGCTTGGGGCAGTGACATGCATGACGACTTTTTTATTTGTGTTTTTTTGTATTTGTGTGTTCTTGCTGTTTTGTAGCTTTCGCGCTCTAGTTCAATGAGTTCATTATCACGTGAAGTAAGCCAGCATTTTAATCAGGTACATGTGGCTGGCCATTCTCATTTATGTTAACTTATTTACTTTCCCCCTCTTTATTTTGCATTTGCTCAACTACTAATGCTACTTTTAGTCATTTCCCCCTCTTCTCATTTCACTGAAATACCATTAAAAGTAGCTAATGATGTAGTGTTCCTTTTTACACTCAAACAGGGTCTTCAGTTTTGTGTATTTATGAGAGTGCATGTAATCCAAGCATGCTTTTTGTTTATATTCCTAAGAGATTCACAAAATGATTTCACCATCTTTTTCCTGGGATACTAAAGAAGTCAGTTGATTTTAAACAAAAACAAACAAACAAAAATCCCCAAACCAAGTACAACAAATCTAAAAAGACACAAAAAAGCAAAACTTAGTCATTCTGCTGCTGCCAGTCTCAAATTGGTAATGAACCACCTGCAAAAGTCCCTGTAGGAATTAAAGGAATGCTTCATCTCTGCTGTAAGTTCCAGAGCTGTGGGGTCACCACAAAGGGGTGACACAAACCTTTCTGATATTTCTTAGTAAAGCAAAACTTGATGTAGAATGTTTATTTTGGGGCAAACCCTAAGGTGTACTAACAAAGGCAGGAGGTACTAATTCAGTGAAGTTGCACTGGTGTCTTGTGTTGGTTTTGCATGCTTTGGATCTTCAGAGCTATTTACAGTTTATGCATGTGTGGCATTGTTTGGCCAATTCCTACATTAAGCAAGTAATATTCTAGATCTGGATGCAAACTGTACCAGCACTCTGCAGTTGTTACAATATGCTGTGCTCTCCATGTTGTTGGCATTATTTCTGTGAATATTTGCTCTGTATAACCCAGCAAACCATGTTTGAAAGGCAGCAAAGCTCTGCCCTTCTCTAACTTCAGTATTCTCTTTGCAGCCTGCCACTGTACCACCCTCGGGGGCACCTTCAGCAGGAGCAGTACCGTTCTACAATCCCTCTCAATTTGCACAAGTGAGTAAAGGCCTCACCTTCACTTTGCCTTATTTATATTATCCAAGATTGCCCAGAAAAGCTCTGGCTGCCCCATCCCTGGAAGTGTTCAAGGCCAGGTTGTGGAGCAACCTGGTCTAGTGGAAGATGTCCCTGCCCATGGCAGGGGGTGGGACTGGATGGTCTTTAGATTCTCTTCCATCCCAAACCACTCTGTGATTCTATACTTTGAACAAAATATGATTTTATGCTTTACCAGCTTAATCTGGATTGTTCCATGTAGTGTTTAATGTGCACAAAGACCAGTCTGGCAACTGTTTAAATGTTTAAATTAAATGTTTCAATTCAAAATTTTATGCCAATTTTTTTTTATTTTTGTGTCCAGCGTGAAAATTTTACAGAATATTATTTTTTTATTTCTGTTCTTCATCTTTTTAGTCTCCTGCAGCCACTGGAAGTTCAAGACTGGGAAGAATTGGACAGAGGAAGTATCCAACATTGAAATAGAATACAATGGCTTTGTATTTGGAATCCTCAATCATGTTCTGAGTATGCAAAGAACTATTCAGCCATAGGGCACATGGTATCAGCTGCAGTTGACATGACAGAAGTTTAATGATGGGTGATATTTTTATGGGTCTCCCTGCTTGCACCTCATCTACGCAAAACCATTACCAAACATGAAATATATGTAACTTTTCCTTTTAAAATACCTGGCTAGAAATAGCTTTGCTGTGATGAAGAATAGACACAAGGGAGGAAATAGTTGCTGTCTGTTACAGAATCTATTTGTAAATTGCATAGGCAATTTATTCCTTAAGTTTATTTTAAACCTACTAGTGTGACCTTCCAGGAGATAGTTTCAGGGATTCCTTAATTTCTGAAGGATGCTCCCCTCCCAGCGGGGGGGAAAAAAAAATGTCCACATTGTAACATAACACTGTGGCCTTAAGAGGACCATGCAGAGTTGTGATGCTTTCAGCCAGGACGTGGATTGTCAGTGTGTGGAACTGGAGATGTTCCCCGGGGAGACGCCTCGCGCTGCGGGGTTTGTGGGAGCGGGGAGGGGGCCACAGCTCATCCAAATAAATTGACCTGCATTGAATGAAAACTGTGACTGTAATCTAATACTGATTTGATTTGGATCTTTCCTAGTCTGTATGTAGTTTGTGGTTTAGACTACTTGTAAAGCCAACTGTATAGTGGGAAGGAGCTCTGTATCATAGCCAATGCTGTTCTCTTGACGAGTGAGTGTTTGTTTAAGTGCAATACGGTTACTTGCTTTCTCTCAAACTGCTGGCACTCTGCAGCTGGGGGGTAACAGCTTGAAAGTTGTTTATTTTGTCCTTTGGAGTGCCAGAATCAGAGTAATAATCCGTTCTTGAATCTCCATTACTGAAATAACCAAGGTCTTAAGTAGCTAACAGATGAATTTCAAACGTACTAAAGGTAGGCGGATTAGACCTCTACAGATGGACTCTAAAATCTCTAGGTTTAATATAGAAAATCTTGAAAACCATGATATGCAGCATTTATATTCACTGAAAAATCTGAATTATCTACAAAGAGAGAAATAAACTTTAAATATTTATTAAATCATAAGGCCATATTTTATTTAGAACTTGCCACCAAACTATTTGATTTTACTTGAATTTCTGCCCGGGAGTAGAAGTAATGCGAATGTGAAATTGCCAGTTGGTCCCCCATTGGTTTTTTTTTTCTTTTTCTGAATAATACCATTTTTCCCAGATCATGATAGCCTTACATACGTCCCAAAAGGTTTGTACACAGCCCAAGTAAAACTGTTTGGGGGATTAGAAACCTCTGTGTGATGGTCCAGACTCAATTCCAGATGTGGGCAGCAGTCAGTGTGGTTTACTTTTCTATAATTGAAACCTAATCAGACACTTGGCTTTCCTCTAGCCCAGCCAGGCTGCTGATTATTTTCTCCTTTCAGTAGAGACTGCCAAACAACTTCATTCAAAGAGGCTCCCTCTGAGCTGGGAGCAGCTGTCTTTCCTAAGTGTAAGATTGACACTGTAAATTCTTAAATAAAATATTTTGCGCTCTGGAGCACTTTCACATTTTACTTTCTTCTTGTGGTTATTGCTTTAGTGAGCTGGGTGGAGAAACCTCTCCCATTTGCCTGGAAATGATCTGTGTGAGTAAAGGGAGCCTGGAGTGTTCAGTGCTGGAACTGCTGTAGGTGAGATGTTGGGAAGAAATTCTTCACTGTGAGTGGGACGAGGCCTTGGCACAGGTTTCCTAGAGAAGATCCCATCGCTGGAAGTGTCCAAGGCGAGGTTGGGCAGGGCTTGGAGCAGCCTGGTTTGGTGGAAGGTGCCCCTGCCCTTGAAACTGGATGGGCTTACGGTCCCACTCTGCCGTTCCTGTCAGTATCGAAACGTTCAAACCCGAAGCTTTCAGCCTTATTTACAGGCAGCTGTGGATTTTTTTCCGAGTGTAACACGTTTCCTCTCGGCGTGTCCCCGCGGTGACGGTCGCGGTGTCCCGAGCGCGCCGTG